>JANZXR010000171.1:25846179-25872643 GCA_027575705.1 Erythroxylum echinodendron
CATGAGCATGAGATGTGTTTTCCTAACTTCTCCGATTGACCTCACTTAGGCCTGTTTCTCAGGTCCGACCCGTTCTATGGAAACGGGATGTTACAGGCCCACTTCTTTCGATTATCTCGTATGGACCAATGCACTTAGGGCTGAGCTTCCCCTTTTTACGAAATCTCAACACACCTTACCAAAGTGATACTCTTAGAAATACTTTATCTCCTACTTGATACTCCATATCTCTTATGTGCTGATCCACATAACTATTTTGTCTTGTGCTAATTTTATTCTACTTCGAATCATTTTCACTTTATCAATAGTATCCTTAATCAATTTTGGGCCTTTAATAATCCTTAGACCCTCTACATCCCAATAAAAAAATGACACTTTTTTTCATACAGTGCCTCATATGGAGCCATACCGATACTAATATGATACTGATTATTATAAGCAAATTCAATCAGAGCTATATACAGATCTCATGCTCCTTGAAATTTCAAAACACAAGCTCTGAGCATATCCTTAATAGTCTTAATCGTCCTCTCACTTTGACCATATGTCTGAGGATGAAATACAGTACTGAAATTCAGTTTTGTAACCAAAGCTATCTATAAGCTACCTCAAAATCTTGAGGAAAATCTGGGATCTCTGTCCGATACAATGGATACTAGAAACCCATGTAATATAACTACTTCATTCACATATCTCCGAGCTAACTAATCTAGTGAGTTATTCTATCTCATTGGCAAAAAATAAGCTGACTTGGTCAATCTATCAATAATGACCCAAATGGCATCATGTTACCTCAAAGTTGTCAACAAACTCATTATAAAATCTACTGTGATTCTCTCCCATTTCCACTCTAGGATATGTAATGACTGTAACTTACCAACTAGAGCCTAATGCTCTACTTTGACTTGTTAGCAAGTCAAACACTTAGCTGCATAGTCAGTCACTTGTCTCTTTATCCCTGGCCACTAGAAATGTTGTTTTAGTGTGTTATACATCTTAGTAATACCAGGATGTATAGCATAAGCTACTACATGTGCCTCCTTAAAAATTTCCTTTCTCAAATTATCTACATTGGGTACACATAATATCTGTTTCAACCACAGAGTATCATCTCTAATCTCAAACTCAGAATTCAGATTTACTTTCAACTTCTCAATTAACTTTACTAACTCGGGATCTTTAGTTTAAGCTTTTCTAATTCTGTCATATAACACAGGTGTGAGTTTCAATGTAGCTATCAATGTTTCAATTTGTCCCAAATTTAACTCAACATTCAATGCTCTTAACTGAGCTAGGTTAGCCACACTGCTATTGGATTTTCTACTCAATGCATTAGCTACCACATTAGCTTTACTAGGATGGTATTCAATTGTACAATCATAATCTTTCAATAATTCTATCCATCTCCTCTGTCTCATATTCAATTCTTTCTAGCTCAGCAAATATTTCAAACTCTTTTTATCAATGAATACCTGAAAAGTTTTTCCATACAAATAATGTCTCCAAATCTTCAAAGCAAATACTACTGCAGTAAGCTCTAAATTATACACTAGATAATTACTCGTGAGATTGCATATGCTATTACCCTACCATACTGCATTAGTACAAATCCTAAACCCCGGTGTGAAGCATCACTGTACACCACATACCCTCCAATTCTAGATGAAGTAGTTACCACCAGTGTTGTAGTTAACCGATGCTTTAGTTCCTTTAAACTTCTCTAACAATCATCATTCCATCTGAAAGGCTCATTCTTTTTCAAAAGCTTTGTCAAAAATGCTGAGATTAGTAAAAACCTCGAAAAACCTTCTATAATAACTAGCTAATCTAAGAAAAATCCAAATCTCAGTTACATTTCTTGGAGCTTCCCACTTCATCACTGCTTCTATTTTCTTTAGGTCTACCTGTATGCCTTTTCCAGACACAATATGACCCAGGAACACTACCTGATCAAGCCAAAATTCACACTTACTGAATTTGGCATACAACTATTTCTCCCTCATTATCTGTAGAACCAATTGTAGACGTTCAACATGCTCCTCTCTACACTTTGAATAAACTAAGATATCATCAATAAACGCAATCATGAAACGATCTAAATAATGACGAAATACCTTATTCATCAAGGCCATAAAAGCTGCTAGGTCGTTAGTTAACCCAAATGGCATCACCAAAAACTCGAATTGCCCATATCTTATTCTAAATGCACTCTTTATTACTTCAGCTTCTGCTATCTTCAAATGATAGTACTCTGATATCAAATCTAACTTTGCAAACACCTGAGCTCCTTGTAATTGATCAAGCAAGTTATCTATCCTCACTAAAGGGTACTTATTCTTTACTATCACCTTGTTCAACTGTCTGTAATCAATGCATAACCTTAGAGTTCCATCCTTCTTTACAATCAATACTGAAGCTCCCCAAGGTGACACATTAGGTCTAATAAAAACCTTCTCCAACAACTCCTGTAGCTAGTTCTTCAGTTTCTTAAGTTCTACAGGTGCCATCCTATATGGAGGATTTGATATAGGAGCAGTACCTGGGACAAGGTCAATGGTAAACTCCGTCACCTTTTATGGGGGTAAACCCGGTAATTCTACAGGGAACACATCCAAGAAATTCCTAACAGTGGGAATATCCTAAATTTTCTATTCATTCCAGCCTCACATCTACCTTGGATTAATCTCAAAGTACTCATGAATGAAATTAGTTGGGTTGGTTAGGGGATTCAAGAACTACCTCTGTTGGCCCTCGAATTTTTTTCATGAATAAACATTATTTAAATTAATTATGAGGTCTTTATGGATTTATGTTGTGGAGTTAATTATTATGTTAATGTTAGTAAGATTTATGACATAGGTTAATTAAATTAAAATGTTAAGGTAGTAAGATTGCATGAAGGGCATTTTGGGGAGATCACTTAAGGATAAAAGATGCAAGGCATATAAAGAAGGGTAGGAATGACTTTTACCACTCATTAAGGGCAAAATTGGAAAAGGAAAAGTGTTGTCTTGCTTTTAAGAAGGACAAAAACGAAATTGAGGGAGAGACAGAAGAGAAAAACATAAGAAAGAAAGAGAAATGAGAGAGAGAGTCGGCATTTAGAGAGAAAAAGAAGAAGAAAGGTTAGGGTTCCATTATTTCTTAGCTTTGAAGAGAGATTTTGGGGTTGTTCAAGAAGAGAAAAAGAAAGAGGAAGAGAAGAGCTTCCTTTAGAGCCAAGAAACTCTTTGATTGGTGAAGATTCAAGGTTAATTCATCTGTAATCTTTTGTATGTTTGGATTAGTTTTGGTTCAAAGAGCTTAGGAAATGCATGGGTATAAGTATTCTAGGATTAATTTCATGCATAGGTTTCTTTGAGTTTTCCAAATAGAATGCACTTTTGAATGGAATTTTGTCAATGTTGAAGGGAGGCAAGGGAGGCAAGAGGAGCACGAGGAAAGGTATTTTTTAGCAACCTTTAGGCAAGGAATTTAAGGTGGGTTACTTGTTTATAGTTGAGTTAATGAGCCATAAGAAATTTTCCAATCAATAAAGTTAAATGATTTCAATTGTTTTATAAATGTTGCATTTATTTTTTCTTGAATGATTGAAGTATTTGCTACATGTTTGGTACTTGAATCTTGATGATGATTTATAAAATGATGATGAAAATTGTATTTGAAAAATATCATGCTTATGAAAATCATGTTTTCGAAAAAAAAATTGCCATTTTGGGCAACAAGTTTACAAGTTATTAAATACATATTATGTGGGTTTGGTTTAGTCCATTCTATATGTCAAGTGCACTTTAACTAAAGACCTCTCCCGCCTGCCCGTAAGTGGTATGGAGCTCCTTCAGGGACTCCCTCATGTTTAAGACTATGCAAATACCATTATGTGGGATTGTAGTAGAAATCGAAGTTCTCTTTGAAACTATACTTAAATGGTCTTAATCCAACATCCATAGTGAAAGTTACGCTTTTTGTCCCAAATCATGTACATTTTATAAGTTGTGGGCTTATCAATGCTTCTCTGTGATTCATTTAGGAGCTTAAAATGCACTTAGTTTGTTGTGGGAAATAAGAGATAAATGGAGTAATATGTTTTGGGTGACAATTGAAAATGCGAATATAAGAATGGATTGTCGTTTATCAAGCGCTCAATTATGGATGCTTGAGATGTTATAAGAATCCTTCAGAGTGCTGTGCTCACGTCTCATGACTCTGAAGTTAGACTCCAGAAGCGGGGTCCAACAGGTGTAGTATCAGAGCATCTAGATTTAGTATCCTAGGCATGAAATGGGTTGTTTTAAAGCATGAAATGAACATGTATTATTTTAAAAGAACAACATGCATTGTTTTTCCATTGTTTCAAATAATTTGAAATTGTTTTACATGAAGCAGGGTTTAAGAAGGTTTTACATGCACACATGCTAGTTTAAACTCGACATGAACTATGAACTACAGATTTTAAATGGTTTTTAATATTTTTAATTAAAGGAGTGAGTATGCCACCTTGAAAGAGAACTTGAGGAGCTATGAATCGATCTCGCTTTCACCAAAGAAGTACAGATGAATCTCATGTCCTACAAGACACAGGGACACACTCTGCTCCTGATTCTGAGGCACCTACTGTGCAGAATGAAGTGCAATCCACCGATCCTTTCCTCTCAAACCTGAATATGTTCCACTCTTAAGAAGATGAAATTGGAACGAAAGTGGTTATTGATGAATGTGACTAGAGTTACGATCCACCATAAGAATGTGTTAGTGAATTGAGATCAGAATTTTATGGAGATTATACATCTATAATTTGGAATCAATAGCTAATATACATATGTAAGATGCAATAAAGGATAATTGGAAGATGGGATGAATGATAGAGACATATATAGACGTTCAAAAGGTTAAGTTGAATTGTTATTGTGAGTATATATCTGATAATGGGATCACCATAACAAGTGAGAATATTTAGCACATATGTATTATATGTGTGGGGATGATATAGGAAACAACCTATGAATTATGAGATATTTGTTAGTCATAGTTCCTATAGTTTAAAGTCCAAGGGGAATTAGAGGAACATATGAAAGTGCTTACAATGATCAATCAGGGAGAGATTGAGATTGTTATGATATTACAATGAGAAATGAATTCGTAGATAAAGAGAAGAATATCATCCAGGATCAATGGAGATCAAAGAATCAATCATGCAAGATATAAATTTGTAAATTATTGGAGATAAATATATAGACAAAATGGGATGACTTTGATGACACACACCTAAGCATATGTGATAGTAATTATGTTTACAGCTTCATTGAGTTTTAGTAATTAGAATATGATGACCTTGTAAGAACGATAGAAATTGGTCTTCTTGAGGTAGTAAGAGTGGCTGATAATGCGATGATGATAACAGTTGATTGATAGACATTACATGAATAGTACAAATGATAGTAGCAAGAAATCTTCTTTCGAAAAAGAATTTTATTGAGTTAGGTTAAGCAGATCAGATAGTTTATGTTAAGAATAATCAATGAAAGTACAAATCAGAAATGAACAAGTAATGATTCAAAAGTGAGTATTGGAGTCCTATTCCTAATGGAAATACAAGCATAAAATGTAGAATATGCTACTGAGAGTGTATGCATTATGTTTGATGTAAAGTATCCAACTATGTGATTGGATTCTTGACTTTGAGGTTACATTATTGCTAATATGAGGAGACATACCCTTGCCTCTTGATCAGTCAAGTAATAATTTCGAGGACGAAATTCTTTTAAGAAGGGGAGAAATGTTGGCCCCGAATTTTTTCTTAATGAATAAGCATAATTTAAATTAATTATTAGGTCTTTATGGATTTATGTTGTGAAGTTAATTATTATGTTAATGTTAGTAAGATTTTATGACATAGGTTAATTAAATTAAAGTGTTAAGGTAGTAAGATTGCATGAAGGGCATTTTGGGGAGATTACTTAAGAATAAAAGATGCAAGGCATATAAGGAAGGGTAGGAACGATTTTTACCACTCATTAAGGGAAAAATTGGAAAAGGAAAAGTTTTGTCTTGCTTTTAAGAAGGACAAAAACGAAATTGAGAGAGACAAAGAAGAGAAAAATATACGAAAGAAAGAGAAATGAGAGAGAGAGTCGGCATTTAGAGAGAAAAAGAAGAAGAAAGGTTAGGGTTCCATCATTTCTTAGCTTTCAAGAGAGATTTTGGAGTTGTTTAAGAAGAGAAAAAGAAAGAGGAAGAGAAGAGCTTCCTTTAGATCCAAGAAACTCTTTGATTAGTGAAGATTCAAGGTAAGTTCATGTGTAATCTTTTGGATTTTTATATGAGTTTTGGTTCAAAGAGCTTAGGAAATGCATGGGTATAAGTATTCTAGGATTAATTTCATGCATAGTTTTCTTTGGGTTTTCCAATTGGAATGCACTTTTGAATGGAATTTTGTCAATGTTGAAGGGAGGCAAGTGAGGCAAGAGGAGCAAGAGGAAAGGCATTTTTTAGCAACTTTTAAGCAAGGAATTCAAGGTGGGTTACTTGTTTATAGTTGAGTTAATAAGCCATAAGAAATTTTCCAATTAATAAAGTTAAATGATTTCAATTGTTTTATAAATGTTGCGTTTATTGCTTCTTGAATGATTGAAGTATTTGCTACATGTTTGGTACTTGAATCTTGATGATGATTTATGAAGAGATGATGAAAATTGTATTTGAAAAATATCAAGCTTATGGAAATCATGTTTTCGAAAAAAAAATTGCCATTTTGGGCAACAAGTTTACAAGTTATGAAATACATGTTATGTGTGTTTGGTTTGGTCCATTCTGTATGTCAAGTGCACTTTGACTAAATACCTGCTCGCAAGTGGCATGGAGCTCCTTTAAGGACTCCCTCATGTTTACGACTACACAAAAACCACTATGTGGGATTGTGTTAGTTCGTTCTGTTTACAACTACACAGGACTATTTCATGAGAATGTGTTAGCTCGTTCTGTATATGGACCTACACAAACCATTATGAGTGCTTAAGTTGTTTATGATTTGTGGACAAGTTGACGAATACACGTCTTATGTTGTTTATGAATTGTTTGGCAAGTTGAGAATTTGAGAAATAAATGTTTTATGGATTCAATGCAAATTTATTATGAAAATGAACAATTTCAATGGTTTTGCTCATTTCTCCATTATAAACTTATTACCTACGAGCTTTTAAGCTCACCCCCATTCCTCCCCATCTCCAGGTGATGAGTAAGAGATCGAGTGATCGAGAGCCAAGGCTTCATTCCAAATCTACCTGTTTTTGTTTTTAAGTTAGTGTAGGAATATTCAAGGCATTAGCCCCATTTCAAGTATCAATCATATGTATATGTTGTATTTTTGGATTATGAAACCAATGATGTATTTGGTTCTTGAAATGCCCAATTAAGCTTTATAAAACTTTTTCTTTTGAAGATGAATGAAATATATGTATGTTTTGCTCATGATTTTCCAAGCTTTTGCATTGCATTTTCAAGCCTTTATTGGGATAAAATTTGTATCATGACTTCAGGGGAAAATCTATATTAATCTAGGTTGGTTTGGACAATGTTATCTTCTTGGAAGTTGTAGTTTATCCTCTCAGCTTTCAAATGATATAAAGTATGTAATTTTTGGAGATCGGAGTTGAAAGTTATGATTGTTATAAGTTAGTGATGCTGCATAGGATGTATGCAGGACAATTTACAACTTTTCTATTTTGATCTAATAGAATTAGTGTTAGGATGTCTTAAGGGTAAGAATTAGTGTGATGAGTTAGAGATGAAATGAAGTGATAAAAGGAATCGAATAAGTGTGAATTTTTAAAGAATTCTTTGACATGATCAACAATTGAGGATGAATGTGTTTAAGTATGAATGATGTTTTGTTAGTTATGATCAATGATCTTATATGATGTGTTTTGTGGATGTTTTTAATTAGAATGGAGGTGTAAATGATGAGGAAATTGAAGTAGCAATGATAGGATATGCATAAGAGGTATTAGATATGATTGAAGAGTTAGAAGTCTTAAATTTGATCCATAAATGTCTGTTGGGCGAACTTTATGGCCGTTATGCAGACTTTCTCAGGTATTGAAGTATTTTTACTCAGTTCTTGTCCCTTTGGAGGGACTTCATGTCTGCTAGGGGGACCTTCTCGGGTTTGTTTGTGTCCCAGCTCAGTTCATGTCCCTTTGGAGAGATATATGTCCGTTAGGCAGACCTTCTCAGGACAGTTTTATAAATGTGCAAATTTTGACCCTCTAGATGGGAAAATCTCTCTCCAGGGTCTTCATGAAAATTGTAGAAATCTAAGTTCTCTTTGAAACCGTACTTAAATGGTCTTAATTTGACATCCCTAGTGAAAGTTACGCTTTTTTTCCCAAATCATGTACATTTTATAAGTTGTGGGCTTATCAATGCTTCTCTGTGATTCATTTAGGAGCTTGAAATGTACTTAGTTTGTTGTAGGAAATAAGAGATAAATGGAGTAATATGTTTTGGGTGATGATTGAAAATGCGAAAATAAGAATCCATTGTCGTTTATCAAGCGCTCAATTATGGATGTTTGGGATGTTATAAGAACCATTCAAAGTGCTACGCTCATGTCTCATGACTCTGAAGTTAGACTCTGGAAACAGGGTCCAACAACCTCCTTAGTATAACAGTTCATCACCGCCCTATGAGTAGTGAGCCAATCCATGCCTAAGATGAGATCTATCTCTCTCAACTGTAATACAATCAAATCAGCTTCTAACTTTGCCTGATCAATCTAAACTATACACCTTTTACATACCTCACCAATCATTGTCGTGCTACCCACTGGAGTACTCACCTCTAATCCATATTTCAATACCTCTCTATCACAATGTAGTCTAGATGCCAGATGTGGTGTAATGAATGACTATGTAGATCCTGAATCTATTAATGCAAATGCTTCAAAATTAAAAACATTCAACACACCTGTTACCACATCTAGGGAGTTCTGTGCCTCCTATCTGGTAATGGCATAAACCCTAGCCTGAAATTGTAGCTGGTTACTCCACACCTCAGTCCGAAAACTAGGCCCTGCTGACTGGGTTCTGCCTCTATCTCTGCCTCTCAGTATATATCCGATAGCTCTACTCTACTGTATAGGTATTTCTATCACTATTCCTCCTCTCATTCCGAACTATGGTCCCAAAGTCTCGGGACAATCTTTGATCTGATGCTCTAAAGAGCCACAATGGAAACAAGCTCCTCATATCCTTCAACACTTACTACCATGCTTCTTACCACAATGTTCACAATTAGGCATATGTTGTGACTTCCCTCTTGACACTGATCCTCTACCTCTACCAGTTTGAACAAATCCACCCTTTGGTCTAAACTCTGATTGTCTCGATCTAGTATAGAATCGAGACGAGTTGTTATGGCCTTTACTGAAGCTTATGCCAGAATCAACCTGAGATTCAACCTGTCTCTTCCCTCTAAACTCCTGTCTGTACTCTCCCTAACCATCTTTTAATAACTTCTCAATTCTAATTGAGGCCGCTCGTAGTTCTGTAAAACTACCCAAATTAGAAATAACTAGCCTCTTTCTGATTTCCATGTTCAAACCATCATTAAATCTTCTACATTTGTCTTCCTCAATTAGGATCAATGCAGTTGCATACCCCACTAACTCATTGAATCTTATCTCATAACCTGCTACTGTGAGCCTGCTGTTGGAGTTATGTAAATATAGTGCCCTAGAAAGCAAGTGTATTTATATATAACTTAATTTTCTTCCAGTTACTATTATAATGAAAATTTTTATTATTAATAAAAAAAGAGTTAGGTTTTATTTGTATGATCATTATATTTCTAGCCATAAGGTACCAAGATTCTTTTGTAAGTAATATACATATACATGGAGATGTATGAGAAACATTTATATTATTAGAATCTAAATTAGTTGATTCACAGTTGAATAATCAAGTTGGTCACTTGATTATGGTTTAGACTGTCGTATTGCGATTTATCTACGTGTAAGTAAAAGCGTTTACTTCAAGGAAATGATGAGTTTCATTTCATGATAGTAGTTGACTATCGATAATGGCACTGTTAAACAAATCTAGAATCAAGTATGTTTTAAAAAGTGAGCCGTTACTTTAATCTTAAAACATACACCTTAGCATTTTGTTATTACGAACCACAATCTTGATGAGTGGTGAACTCATATGTGTTTCATTATAATTCTTGATATGATCCGAATGGATTTGTAAAAAGTATCAATCCAGTGCCTGCATGTTGGAATTATTAATTGAAAAATGTATCAGGAAACATTCACTCAAATAAGGAGTTTATAGTGATATCATCACTTTTAGATGTTTTTACGGAGTTTGGTGATTAAACTGGCACCAGTAGTTTGATGGACTAGCTACTCATCAAGTCCTATCACCGAGAAGAGATCTTATGTGTTAATCACCATATAGAGTAAAACAGGAGATTTAGAAGGAAAAACTAACATAAGGGCAAAACGGTAATTTTACCCTTTATTGAGTGGATGGCTATAATATGGTTCATAATAAAGTTTACAATTAGACATCTTATTTGAAACATGTATTCTCATAATATTTAGTAATTTAAGAGTTCAAGCAATTGTCTTTAGTGTAATGATATTTGGTTAATAAGATGGAATTAATTTTAATGAGATTAAATTAATTCTGGGCTTAATGGAGCTAGAATTATATAAGTCTAAATATATTCCCCATTTGGCTTCTAGGAAGGTTATCAAGCAAAGTAAGAAATATAAATAGAGGTTTTAAAGTCCATAATTGAATGTTAAGCTTATTTTAATTAGAAGCCCAAATGAACATTTAATATTGGGCTTGACTTTGGTTTGATTTGATTTATTAGATTAATTAAATTAAAACAAATTTATTAAAGAAAGAAGGAGGGCATATTTTGATTTTTATACCTAAATGTGCAGCCGCACATTTAGCAATGAATTGCTAAATTAAAGATGGTTTTTATCATACTTTATCGTCATTAAATAGAGTAATGATCTTATCATTAAATGGTTTAATAGTTGTCTTTTAATGATAGCATGTAATGTAACCTTTTAGCATTCATTTCATTAAAGAAAGGAAGAGTTGCATTTGATGTATTATCTCTTCCTTCTTTCATCCATAACTAAAGATGAGAAGGTCTCATTTAGGTTATTGGTCTTTTCATATAGCCATCCTAAACAAATGAGAAGAGTCTCATTTATTAGCTTATTTATGATTGATTAAAGAATGAAGTGACACATTCACTTTCACATGTCATCGGACCTTAGTCTGGCATTCAATATTTAAGTTGAGAAAACACATTCATTTCATCATATTCACATATAAGAATCACTTCAAATATTACATTAATTCATCATAATCATCGGACTTTCATTATCCGGAATCAGCATAATCGAATCACATTCATTCAATAATTCAAACATAATATAGAACAAACAATTAAATTAGTAAAACCATTTAGGTTACTCATAGTACGCTCCAAATTAGCATTAGCTTCCATGATCTGGAAGCATCTAGACGCAGACGTTCTATCCTGTGTATCAACATCATATAATACACATTTACACACATTATAATTGCATAATCATATGAACACCCAATCACATACATATGTATATATGTTGTGTAGAGTGCATACGCAATGACAATCCCAGGTGTCTTTCCACTATTCTCATCACAAATCATTCATATTTCCAAACTCACATAAGTATCATTTATACTTATGGTTTATACCTCAATAAAACCATAAAAACAAAATTCACAACTCATTTCTTCAATTCAGATTTTTATTTCTGAATCCTCACTTTGGGATTTTTTTAATCCTTTTATGAAAACTAATCTTAAATTCCATGTAGCTATTAACACTTTATTTTGCTCCAAAATTCAACTCAATATATTATGCTCTTTATTTCACTAGGTTTGGTAACCTCAATATCTAGATTTATGTTATTCCGCTATTGAATTTTATGCTCAAGCATCAGATACAGCACTATCTTTACCGAAAAAATACTAATTTGTACCATCATAATCTTTCAGTAATTCTATCCATTATCTCTGTCTTATATTCAATTCTTTGAAACTCAATAAGGGCCTCAAACTTTAATGATATGTACATTTATATATGTCCAAAATGTTTCACTGTACATATTATGTCCTCAAACTCTCAAGCAATCACTATTGCAGGACATTCAAAATCTTGTATTAAATAATCAACTCATGAGACTTGAATTGTCTCAATGGATAAGAAATCACTTTATTATGTTGCATTAAATTGCATTCAAATCCCTGATGTGAGTTCAAAATCTCTAAATCCGCACGATATAATTAACATCGATCGTATAATTCCTTAAAATTCTCTTTACATTAATCACTCATACAATTTACACATTTTTCCTCATACATTTTTGTTAAAGGGATTAGATCAATAAAAACTCCTTGACAATTTCTAGTGGTATCCAATATATAGCTAATTCTAGAGAACTCCAGATCTCTTATACATATGCCTTGGAGTTTCTCACTTCATCATTACTTCAATTTTCTTTAGGTCTCCTAATATGCCATGTTTAGATACTATACGACCTAACATTTTATTTAATCAAGATAAGATTCACTCTTATTGAACTTGGCAAATAATTGTTTCTACCTTCATGATATGTAAGATTTACCTCAAGTATTCAAAATATTCTCCTCAACTTTATAAATACTTTTATTAAATAATCTATGATCATAGTCACTAATTGATTGGAACTCTTTATTTTTCAATGTCGTATCACTATTGGGGGCATTGTTAACTTAAACAAATGTAGCCAAAACTCAAGCTGCCTATGATTAGTTCAGGTAATTCCTTAAGTGACCAATTCCTCAATGAGGTAGTATCATCCCATATTATTATCAGTCTCCAAATTGACTTCTTTTCTCGAATGATTTTATCCATTCATTCGATTTCCTCTAATTTCACATTTACTTATTCTAATGTCTGTTCATTTATACTAGTTTCTCCACTCATTTCAATTTATTAACAACCTTAACTTCTTGTGTTGGATGTTCACATTCATCACATCTAATTTGTATCTCTGTACATATTTGTAGAGAATATAATGTGGACCTAAGTTCTCCTCACATTAGCAATAATGTCACCTCAAATTTAAGAATCCAATCGTATAGTTGGATACTTTACATCAAACACAATTCATATACTCTCAGTAGCATATTCAACATTTTATGCTTATGTCTCTATTAGGACTAGGACTCCAATACTCACTTTTGAATCATTACATATTCATTTCTGATTTGTTCCTTCATTGATCATTCTTAATATAAACTATTTGATCTGCTTAGTCTAATTTAGTAAAATTCTTCTTCGAAAGAAGATTTCCTGCTTCTAACATCTATATTGTTCATGCAATCTTTATCAATCAATTGTTTCCATCATTGCTTATTAGCCATTCTTAGTAACTCAAGAAGATCAATTTCTATCATTTCTTACATGGTCATAAAGTTCTAGTTATCAAAACTCAATGAAGTACTAGATATGATTACTATCGTAATATGCTTAGGTGTGTACCATAAAGGTCCTCCCATTCTATCTAGAGATTTATTTCTGTCATAACACCCATTATCTTTCACTAATAATACTTTGATCTCAATTGATCCTAAATAATAATTCTCTCTTTATTCCTTCCCAAAAATCTGGGTATCCCTGCCACAATTGTGACAGAAACCTAATTTAATTTTTTTGTCAGGCCACCATCGTGCCCTGCACTTTCTTCCTTGTAATAACACATATAGTAACATCATTAATAGTCTCGATCTATCCCCGACGAATCACTATAAGCACTTTCCTGTGTTACTCTAATTCATCTTAGACTTTGAGCTATGGAAACTATGACTAATAATTATTTAATAAGTCATAGATTACTTCTTAAATCATCTCCACACATATAATACATATGTGCTCGATATTCCCATTTGTCATGGTGATCCCATTATCAGATATGTATTTACAATAACGATTCAACTTAACCTTTACAACTTTTACATATCATCAAGAAATTATGATCTCAATATCATATAAATATTCTTATGCTATGGCATAACTCTTATCACATTTATCCGACATTCATTTCAAGTCCAAGTTTGATCTCTCAAGGTCATAGAAAATTTTGTTTTCTTTCAACTTGGCTTGTACACTTTAAATCTCACCATTTCTATTTATGTCTCTATTTTCCTCAAATAATCCACGACAATATATTCACATCTATTTCATAATTGAGGATATACCACCACAATACAATATTGATGTCATATTCTATAATACATCACCAATACAATGTGCTGAATCTCTATCTGTCATGTCTAACCATATACTATTTCTCATTTCTAAATATCCATAAATGTTCAATTTATCACACTCTGATAGATCATCATTTTTCTCACTATTTCTATTAACTCAAACTCTTAACAAATGCTCATACGTGTGACTCATACATATGCAACTAAAACTAGGGATCAGTTGCTACTGCCTGCTATGACGTCTAAAATGCATGTAACTTGACACATAATTCGAAAAACGCCCATGTAAGATACTAAATCTGGGCTCTGATACCAAATTATAGCACTCTACTCTCGCAAGACACGTACCCGATATCCTGAGTGATGTCCGAGTGTGTACCTCGCAAGGGTAGCATACTAGAACAATCAAACACTTGAAACTCAGTACAAATTTTTTTTCAACACAAATCATTCACGAACATTTCCCATTTGGAAAGTTATTATAAACAGAATGTTTGAATACACATTGTACAAAAATCACGGAATATACAAATTGATACAAAAATAAGAAAGTACAAATACAGATGCGAACTGATCCTGACTTCTATCTCTTACTGAAATGCATCGTCTGCAGTTAGGCTAACGGGGTAACTCTTCTGAGCCTGAAAAATATTGCAAATTTTGGGTGAGTTTTGCGAACTCAGATGAGGTAACCATCATCGATAGTTCACTCTATTCATGCATCATATTTATACACATAATATGTAATTCACATCTTTGCATTTTGCATAAAGTATCACATAACTCTCATCACTACATTAATTCATCATGTAGCATCAATTAACACCTTATTCCTTTATTTTACATTTCACATTTCACATTTGAATCATTTAAACAATGCATTTCAATCATTTTAACATACATATCAAATGCATATGTAATGCTTATGAGACTCACTTTCAATTGTTATTATTGTGACCGAGTGCCTATAACTGTCTCTTATCCATTGTAGATACTGGGCTCATCAACAACTATTCCTTATCCATCCCATACAGGACTTATTTTACATAGTGAGCCTTTGGCTCTTAATCGCTTTCTGAGCTTTAAGCTCTTTTCTATTTTCTGAGCTTTAAGCTCTTTTTTGGTGGCTACTCCGGTCACAATAGCCTTTACATTATTATGCATTCATGTTTACTAAAAAAAGTATGTGTATCCGATGTAGATAAATTGAGAAAAGAGATTTTTAGAGAAAGTACAAATGGTAACCTATAATAGTACTTCACGGCTAAGAATGTAAAATCAAGTGACTGAATGATAGAATGTTGGAATTTCCAACAATCTTAAATGTTGGGAATATGCTTAGAACTAATATTTTGGAGTTTCCAGGAGCATGAGATCAATATACAGCTCTGATAGAATTCGATGATAAAAATCATTATCACAGTGGTATTAGTAGGATATTGTATGAGGTGTTATATGACAGATAGAATCGTCCACCTTTATATTTGGATGAATAAGGCCTAAAAATGGTTGAAGGCCACAATTGATTAAAGAGTGATAAATTTGTGAAGTGGATCAACATCGAACTTATAGAATATAGTGAGATAAACATAAGAGTTAAGTATATTAACACTAAAGAGATATGAAATATCAGGCGAAAGATGAAATAATTCTGAGAGCATTGACATGACAAGTTATGCTAATGTGAGGAAAAGGGAGAACTAAGCCTGACATAATTGGTCCTTGTGAAATTATTAAGAATATAACCATTGAATTAGGAGTTAGTATTACCAATAAAAGATGTATCAGATTCATACTGTGTTACACGGATATGTTTAGGAAATATCTTTATGATCCAATATATGTGTTATCGATACTTGAAGTGAAACTATAAGTAATCAGAGATAATTGAGGAAACGGTTATGATAATGGGATATCAGAATAAGTACTGAAAGATCTTGTGATTCCATTGACTATAGTCAAGTGGAAGAAAATATTCAAGTGATGTAGTTAAATTGGATATGAAGGAGTATAAGAGGAAACATACCCCTGCCTTTCAGATCAATCAGATAAGAATTTCAAGGATGAAATTTATTTAAGGAGGAAAAATGTACCATCTCATTTCCATACTAAGGGTCAGAATCGTAGATTTCCGTAATTGAGAAATAGCAATGAGATATTAGAAAAATGCATTTAATACTCATGCATAGTGTTAGCATATACGCACGTAAATTTGAATTTTTGCACATGAAAATAATTGTACATTCATTTATAGACATTTCGGGTATACTTGATCTATAATTGAATTGTGAATGTGATTTTGTTGAGAATTATGGCTTTTATATGTTGACAATTGATTTGCATTCCCTTTAATTGTACAACTCATAACTTTCAACTCAGATATCTAAAAATTACAAACTTAATACAAATTGAAAGATAAGAGAATGGACTACAACTTTTGTTAAGATACCTTTATCTGATTCAACCTATATCCATTCAGTTTTTATGAAAACAGCAAGACATAATTCAATTTGTTCAATCAACTCCAATTTCTACTCTAATATTCTCCAAATTTTAATGACATATGTCATTAAATCCTAAAGTCATTAATAAAAATTTTCATTGTCATTTGACTCTTAATTTTACTACTATTTATCAATTGTCTTGCCACTTGGCATTTTTTTCTAGTTCAAAATTACCTAAATTTTCAGAAATTTTTCTAAAATTCTCCAAAAAATCTAAATTACTAAATACATTCTCCAAATCAATTTTCAACATCCTACTAATCCAAATTACCATCCAAGACAATGAAATAAAAGAAGAGAAAAAAAGAAAAAAGCTTTATGTTTTGATTTAAAAATTCTGGAATCTTGATGTTTCCACTTGATCTCTTTGATTCTGATGTGCCACCTCCTTTTTGGTGTTTCTCTTTTCCTTAAATACTTTTTAAGGCTTCATGGATTATTTCTAAGGTTTTCCCACTTGATTTGGTTCCAAAAATAGCCCCAAAATGTTAAGAATACAAAAATTTCTCACACTGGAAACACTGTGCCCATCCATAGTTATGCATCCTGTCTATGCTCTCTATTCGATTGTGATAGAGGCTCATCCCATACACCAGCTGCTCATGCACGATTGTGCATCTTCCTATTCTTCAAGTTTTTCTACATCTTTTCTTCAATTTTCCTATTTTTACTTACTAACAAACACATCAAACAACCTTTGAAATATAAAATTAATATCAAATCCTTGCTCTAAAACAACCAAACAATTAAAAAACATAAAAAAACTAACAACAACACATTTCTAAGTCTTAAACACGTGATTATTATCTAAGAATAGACTTAAAAACACATTTAAACCTCTAGAAAGCATATTAAGTTTTATACCTATCATACGTCGAGCTAAAGACGCTAAAGAACTGCTATTTGAGAGGTAACCCAAGAATTAAGATAGGTTTAATTTTTATTTCTTTTTGTTTAAATTGTTTTGTTAACATAGGATTTTATTGATTTTTTATGTGTTTTATTTTAGGATATAAAGCATCTCATTGATTTTGCATAATTTTTGTGTTTATGGTATGCGTCTTAAAGTTTCATAAATTTGATTAACCAATTTTTAAGTTTTTCCAACTATTTTTTATGGTATACATGGTCACAAAGACCTACACGATCTTTAGACATAGTTGTGTACAGCCTAGATCTTTTAAAAATTTTTCACACACATTTATAGAGAGATACACACTCGTTAGACACCCTTTTCTAGACTTACATGGTCAGCTACATGATCATATACACCGTGTAAATCTGTAAAAATTTAGATGCCTGTGTTCCTTGATTTTTAAAGAGTTTGTGACTTACGTGGTTAGTTACATCACCATGTAGCCAACCATTTAAGTTCGTATCAGCTATTTAAAAACTCCATTCTCTTCATTTTCTCTCTTTTTTTTCTCTCACGCTGCCACCCACCATTGCATTATCTCAACTTCCCACCCAATTTAGTGTTTTTCTGCTCAAATTGTGACACCCAATTAAGTTCTTTCATTGATTTCACTTATTTTATGCTTGAATTTTTGGAAAGTTTTTTTCATTGATTTCACTTATTTTTTGCAATTTTTAGGGATTTTCACCCCTCCTAGGGTTAGGGTTGTTGCGATTTAGTTTAATTTTCATTGATTTTGAACTTGATTTTGGTAACTTTCATTATTTCCCATATGATTTTTTGGTTTAATGTAATGAATAGTATGAGAATTGGATGATATTTTAATTGGGTTTGTGATTTTGCTCACTAAATGTTGAATTGTGATGATTTTGTTTACAATTAGTATTATTTCGTTGTTTTTATAGTTAATTTAAGTTGTTTACTAGATTAATTTTTTTCAATTTTGAATTTTGCATGAATTAGATGTTTTATTTTGTTAATTTTGGGTAGTTGTTAAATTAAGTACATTATACTTAATTTTAGGTTTTGATTTGTAATTGCATGGTTAGATTTGTTTCAATCATTAGCTTCCTTTATTTTAATTTTAATTTTGTGATTGATTTGGCTTATTGTTTAATTTTCTAATTTTTATTTTTATTTACTATTATTTATTTATTTATTTTATACAATTTTTTTTGGTTTTCTTATATGTTTGTGTTTATTTTTAATTGTGTGTTTTCACAATTATATAATTTAGTGAGCATACGAACCAATTGTGGGGAACATCTATTCTTTGTATTTTTATTTGTAATTTTCTCACCTTACATTAAGTTTTAGGCGTAATGATGGGACAACAAAGAGCAAGGGAGGTACTATGGAAGAGGAAGTAAGAAGAAGGGTCTTTTACGCTGCGTATGATTACTGTGATTCATATACTGAGATGGAACGAAACAAAAATTTGAAGATAGAACAAAATAAAAATTGGAGACAATGAAGTGTTTGATTGTAATTGACAAAATAGATAAAACTGTATATCTCGATGACATAAATGTGTTTGGTTGCAGTTGACAGAACAAAGAAAACAGTGTCAATGACTAAAGTACCCCTACAGTATAATATGATTAGAAATATATAATTCATTGATTATTTTAAAACAAATGATTTGTATTAGTATTTTTTAATTGTATCTATAAATAAGGAATTAAAAAATGAGGAACCTAAAAATTTAATGAAATGAGCTATTGAATAGCAAAAAATTCGTACAAGTTAACAATAAAATGAATTACGTAAATATTTTTTATAATTATATCAAAAAAATTTTAATTATATTTGTATTTTTTAATTATGATGAAATAAAATGAAGAACCTAAATATTTAATTAAATGAGAAATCTGAAATTTTAATGAAATGAGTTGTTGAATAAAAGAATCCTACAAGTTAGAAATTCTAGTACATAATAATTTAATAAAACATTTAAGCATTCATGGAATTAATTACATAATATTTTAAAGATATATTCAAGCCTTATATTTTATTAAGAATGTCTTTTTTTTGCTATTTATACACTTGGGCATGTGTGGAATATTAGTAATAATATAGGGGTATTTTTGTCCAATAGCCCACGTGTTTTGTTTATGTGACAAGCACAAGAAAGTTGTGCCCCAATTTTGGAAGGAACAAAAAATTTGTGTTTTTGTAAATTGGAGACGGAACAAAAATGGGCAATGTCAGCAACCAAACACAGCTGGACATAGGATTTTTGTGTTTTGTTATCTGTCTCTACCTACGGAGACATCAACCAAACCCAACGTTAGAGACACGAGTGATGCTCACCAACAACAAGAGTGAGACAATGTAGTCCAACCACCAGAGCAACCCAATATGTTACTCTTCAATGTCGAAGCCTAAGAGGAGCAATACCAGAGGCTCAAAGAAAAGAAATTTGGAATTGAAAAATGCATTGATTGGGAGGAGTAGGAACAGATCGGCTTAGCCAAGCAGGTTCGAGACCTAATCAATGTTGGAACATGGTCTCACTTCTTCGAGATCATAGAGTCCTCATATTGGTAGCTTACACTCAAGGTGCTCTATTCTTCGAGGAGAAAGGCTAATATGATTGGAACTGACCAAGCATGATCCAGTTCTGTATGTTAGGGGAGATTGTCTAGATGAGTTATTCGAAGATTTTCGTAATGATGGGTCTTTATGACCAGGAGTTTTTAGGGACACAAGACTACATATCACGATGGATTGACTTTTCTTATGAGATTTCTCCTCGACACTTCTAGCATATTATTAGCACAGACGATGAGTACGACCCCAACAAATGTAAAGCATCAACACTTTGACACTCTGCACTCAGATACATTCATGGAATTCTAAGTTAGTCTGAGTGGGCGGGGTGACAGTTTTGAAGTCATCAAAAGCCTAGAATTTTTCTATTTTAAGAGAATGAGCGAGTGGACACTAATTCATTTGGGGTATTCCTTAGCCTAATTCTTCAGGCATTAGAGTGAAGAGAGGAAGGTAAGGATCATATGCGTAGGGCCTTTTGTAACACAACTAGCATAGAGCATGAGAGTTTTCAGGAGGTTACCACATATGCGGTTAGTTAGTACAATGGAGGCTATAAATTTGGATGTCATGAAAATATGCACATGCTACGCAAGAGGCAGAGACCATTAAAAGATATCTATAACCTAATTACGATTCTAGGTGAGTAGGTCGTATTGGGAGCAGACGAGGATTATCCTAATATAGTTGAACAGCCACCACGACAGAGCTTACTACGATTCCATATTGGAGGAATAATATAAGAGAATGCTAGCACAGGATCGCCAAAGGTACCGAAATCATCAAGACATTAGAACCAGCTGAAGATAGCTCAGTTATAGGTGCATATGGGACAAATTTAAGATGTTCAACGCACTATTCAAGAACAACAGGAAGCATTGATGGAGTGAATCGAGAGGATAAAAGCCCATGGTAGATGGATGGAGAAAGCATTGACAAAGTGGACCCAAAGGAAAGAAGCCTATGATAAATGGATGGAGGAAGTCTTGGTGGAGATGGCAAGGCATCTTAGGATATTCATCCCACCTCCACCATCTAAAACGATTGCTTCGTCTTTAGCTTTGCAACAGTATGAGGCTCTGAGACTCGAGAATCTGACGACGATAGATACGATAGACTCACCATTGTGTAATTTTCTTGTTGTTCTTATTATTTTATTTTTTTGAACATTAATATAATGTTAATTTATGTTCTGTTAGTTTTATTTCCATGTTCTTATCTATTTATATATTTATTATTATTTTTATCTTTTTATCCTTTTTTATTTATATTTTGTAAGGCTGAATATATATAATATAGGATGGATCTTCCTCCAATTTAGGACTATTATTCAAGGAAGTACCAATCACACCTTTCTCATTTTTTATGTTTTATTATTATTTTTTTCTTCAATTATGTACACTAGGGACAATGTACAATTTTAAATATGAGGAAAGGGTTTCAAATATCTTAAGTTTATTATAATATTTTTTTATTATTTCTTACTAATTGACATCCTGATTTAGTTAAAATCTATCCACATTATTTTAAGTCATTATTAATTATTGAATTGAATTAGTCTGTAAAATGATGAGAGTTAGAATAGACTTGTTTTTATGTCATATTTTTAGAAATAATTAATATGATTAATTTGAATGAAAATTGCTTATTATTTACACACAACTTTTTTGTGAGCTTTTGTGCCTAAAGAGTAAATACATAGTTATTTAAGGATCTTTTATTCTTTCATATGTGTTACCATACAAAGTTGGATAATTGTAGAGCTTATTTTATTATTCATTTGTTAAAATAAAAGCATTGAAATGATAAAGGCATTGAAACTAAACGTTTCTCTAGCATATTATCTTAATTATTATCCTACCATCATATTTTATCTTTTAGGAGTAACCACTTTTGAGATTTAGCCTTTGCATTGATTATAATCGCATTATTAGCTTTTACCTTAATTCTCTTAAAAGCCTTTTTATTATTGACTCTTGAAGGATTTACATTTACTTGATTACTTGAACATGGATTATATTGAAGAATTTTAGAGAAAGGTCCAATATTGCTTTATTATTAGTACATGGTGAATGCTCCATAAAATAAAATATAAATATAAATAATATGGTGCGAGCATAATAAAAAATAATTTTAGTTATTATATCGATGGAATTATGGTATGAAGGACCTACATTGTGAAAAATAATTTGCATGTAATGTTTTTTCTAAATTTCTTTTAATGTTATCACCCTTTTATTATCCTTATCATACTTTTACCTAAGTCTCATTAAAAGCTTATAACAGACTTTTGATTTTTGTTTCTACACTTTCCTCATTTAAAACTTATAGTAAGCTTATGGTTAAGAATTATTCTTTATATTAATTTAAGAGTCCTTACACTTTCCTCCTTAAACACTTTGAGAGTATTGAGTTAATTCTTGGTGAGGGTATAAAATTTTCTACTTTTGATTTCAAAAAGATTATTTATGTGATTGTTATTAATATTGGCTTATAAAGGTTGATTTTAGGATATCTTGAATCTAGTTATGTTAGTTTAATTGGTATGATATGACGATTTAGGTTAAGGTCAATAAGGGATGAATGTTCGTACATTTGATGATTTAGATTATGATTGAATTGATGATAAGCAAAGATTTAAGTGTGGGAATGTTTGATAAATGATTAATTGATTGTGGGAATTTTTGATAAATGATTAATTGATCACATTTATATACTTATATTTTAGTGTTTGTTTGCTTGTTATTTAAGAGTTTTATAGTATTTTTTGTACTTATTTTGCTTCACTTACGTTTTTAGGTGATAATTACCTTTATAGACAAAGAGGAGAAGTACTCGAGTGAAAATGTGGCAAAAAACGGAAGAATTGAAGTAATATTAGAGATACATAGTCAACGTGAATGTGTGGAGCTTCAAAGACTCAATTGCTACCTATGTAAAGTTCCATGCCCATGTAAGTTGACATACACAACTTGTGTATGTTGCCCATGTAAACTTTTGTGACCATGTAAAGTTGTGAATTGAGGTTTTTTTAAAGATACACAATCATCTATATGACTATGTAGGCGCCCGTATATTGAAGTAAATTACACGTTAGTATAGAAAATATGTATAATATATGATATACACAAGAAGGGGGGTTAAATTGTGTATCCCCTTTTTGAATACAAATTCTTTAATTTTTCTCGATAAGAACTTCTCTAACTTGTTAAAAGACTATCACAAAAATTGTTATGAGATAAATCGCAAATAACTTCTATATAGTTGTTTAAGAATAAAATATACTAAGTTTGAGAGAGATAGAGGATAGACACTGCGATTTTATACTGGTTCACGCAAACTGTGGGCTACGTCCAGTCCTCAGAATTCTTCTGAGTATTCACTATACTTCAACAAATTACAAGTATGCTTTCTTTCTTCTCGAGCCTCTTCAGGTCTCGTACACCAAATATTCTTTTACAGCTATCTTAGCCTCTCTAAGGTCTTAGCCTTTTCTTTCTCTCACTAGAAAGATATCTAGAGCTATTGTTACAGTAGTTTAGCTCTACAGTATTGTACTACAGAATTTTTAAGTATACACTCGAACGCTCAAAGGTTGTAGAATTAAGGATTTCACCAAAAAGTTGTTGAGTCTTCGACTGCGACCAGTATTTATAGTCTAAGTCTCCAACCACTTCTTTGAATCTTAATAACCGCTTCTTGATTCTTAAAAACCACTATTTAGTTGAGTTCTGTAACTAACTCCAACTAACTAACTGCTCGATGTACTCGTGTATCTTCTGCCTTGTATCATCTGTGTTTTCTTCTGTGTCTCTATTTCTTTTGTCTTTTGTTTCTTCTGTGTTCGACTTCTTCTGTGTTTTGCTTCTTCTGTTTTCTGTTGCTTCTGTGTCTGACTTCATCTGTGTTTTATTTCTTCTGTCTTTTGTTTGTTCTGTGTCTAACTTCTTCTGTGTTTTATTTCTTCTGTCTTTTATTTCTTTTGTGTCTCACTTCTTCTGTATTTTTCATCTTCTGTCTTCTGTTTCTTCTGTGTGTTTTATTTCTTCTATCTTTTGTTTCTTCTGTGTTTTGACTTCTTCTGTACACTTAACACACTCATCAAACAAGTTCATTTATTTCTAACATTATTATTATTTGATTGTCATCAAAATTAATTATCGTAAAGTCCTCCTGACTTAACATATATATCCTGGAAATTGTAATTTATTGCTATATAAGGATATTATTAAAGGCTAGAAAATCAAAAGATAATTAAATTTAAAAAGAAGCAATTAGGAAATGTCATAGACAACTAAAAAGGAAGAAGAAACACAAAAAAGGTTTTCTAGCACAAAGAAAAGAAAAGAAGATTCCATATTTTGTTCTATATTCTTTTGTTATATCCTTATTATTGTTAAATATTTATGTTGATTAGATTTGGATATTTAGTTAAATCAATGGATTGCTAAATTCCTTCTTTTAGGAATTACTCTTAAATTATTTGTTAAACTTTATATTCTTGATATAATGAATATGCTTGTGATGTTTATCATTTCATAATCAATTTAGATCAAAAGATTGGATTTATTTACTTGTGTTGCATAAAGGGAGCTGATACCGCAGTATATGTATAAACATCAGATTAATAGGAAATTGAAGAGATATCATAGTTTTTTATTAGTTATCCATATGATTGCTTCAAATCCAATTGAGTAGTTAGAAGTAGTTTTGAGAGATTGAGAGATTGCAACTCAACTCTTATATATTTGAATTGAGATTACTTGACTAGATCTCGAGAAAGGATATTCATAACTATAGGATATCTAGAACCAAGTGTGATTAAATTAAGAAGGTAAAGGGAAAATAAATAAGGATAGAAGTAATTCCTAGCTTTCATTATTAATCAATCAACCAGTTTTACTAATACTTATATATAGTTTATTCAGTAATTCTTTATTTTTAGTTTAATTTTTTATTAATAATCTTATTGTTTACCTTAAACAAACTTTACAAGAATTTTTGGGTGACTATATATTCCTCATGGGAACGATATCTTTTATACTATAAGATATGATTTGTATACTTGCAGTATTGAAAGTTTTCAATATAAAACTGTCAACAACTTTCTATTAAGTTAAGAGTAATTAAATTAATTTGCTTAAGGATAAGAAAATGCTTAAGAGAAGAGCAACCTTAGAGAAGAAATAAGAAATACATCAAGATTCAATAAGAACTTCAAAGATTCAAAAATTGTATGTTTCCTTTAGTTTTTAGTTTTTATTGTTTATTATAGATATTCTTTACTTTATCATGAACTAATTGGGATATTTATCTAGGTGGAATGAACCCTATAACTTTATATCTTGAATTGATTTCTTAATTTAATAAAAGATTCTAACTTTTTTAAATTGTTCATATTTTTATATTATGTTGAATTGAAGGAACGAGAGTTGTTGATTCAATATTTGGATTCATATATTAAGATTATGAGATGATATGTACAGATATATCATAACATAAATATTAAATAGGGTACTAAAGATCAAACAACATGATCTTTCTAGGTTAGGGTGAAACTTATCATGAATGTTTACAAAGTGATTTAATGTGTTTTTAGGACGTTTTTGTTAGAAAGAGATTTTGGTCAAATCATTTTAAGGATATGGACTATATTTAAGAAATATTGTAGTTGTAAATTAGGAGTTTCCATTGGTCTAAAGAACTAGGATTAATGATTAAGTTAGATCCATATTGCTCCAATGTTACTTAATCAAACCCTAAATTAAAATACATAATGAGATCTAAAAGTTGTGACTATACAAGGAAAATTTAACACAAAAAATTTGTTGATTGTAATATTGCATTATAGAAAGAGAAGTATGAGGAAAGAAATTTCAAAAAAAAAATATGAGGAAAGAAAATTTTCATTAGTTCATTTAGGATCTATTTGATTTGAGGTTTAGTAATGAAACGAAATGAAACATAATACACTTCTATTGTTTAGTTGAAAGTTTCAGTAATGGAATGGAACTGAAATAGAAGCTGAAGGTTTCATGTTACGTTCTATTCCATCATGAACCGTGGAAATAAGAAACCTCCGATTTGAGAGTTTAGGATGGAACGTAAACTAATAAATACATACTACCTAATATACCCTCAATAATTTTTCTTAATACTAATTA
>JANZXR010000171.1:25872743-25908380 GCA_027575705.1 Erythroxylum echinodendron
TCTTATTCTTTCAATCTCAATTAACACCATATGCTTCCAAAAATAACTCTCAATTTCTCCATTTAATAACTTCAATCCTAAAAAAAAATTATATCTGCAAAAATTATAATTAAAGCCTAATCACAATAAAAATAATAAAATTAATCCTCAAACAAATCGGGGTCCAACAAATCTACGTGGCAAGAATGTGCCATATAGCCAATGATGTCATGTGGGCTACATTTAGCTTCAAGCAGTATCGTTTACCATACTCTACATAATTCCGCATAAAGAAAAAAGTGCAGAGACTATAATCTTTCTCCTAAATAGAATTATAGCTAGGTTCGTCGATTTAAAAGCAATTAAAGGGAAGGAAGTTTCAATTACGTTTAGGAAAAGACTTTATTGTTGATAATTGGAGTAGTAAGGAGTATGAAAAAGTGCAAAAGAAGCTTGGAGTATCGGTGAGCATTCTTCCTTTCTTAAAAAAGTATTATGGCTGTGAAGAAATCAAGATTTGATTATAAATCTTGTTCTTTTCTTCTCTTTTTTGTTTTAATTCTAAAAGATCTTGAAAAGTATTAAGCCCTATCAGTTTATAAAAGGATTCATTATTTCTATATTTTAGGTGTTAATTTCTTGTGTTGGTCAAATTTTGAATTAATTTGCTAATGCAAAATTGCTTTAAATGAAGAAACATAAGTTGTTGGAAATGTTAGAAATTGAATAGTTAAGGTTATGTGATTTGATTTATGTTTAAATTTAACCTATTATATTATTGTTTTAGTTTTGAAATTTATAAAACTTATGGTGTTAAGTAATTCAAGAAGCTTTTGTTTTAATGCTTTGGTGGCCGAGAAATCGAGATTCAATTATAGGTTTTGTTCTTTTATTCTTTTCCCTTTTTTTAACACCGAAAATTAAAAAAAAATGTTAACCCAATCAGTTATTCTAAACTAGTTTGCTAATGAAAATTGCTCTGAATAAATAAAGTATTCATATGTACATAGAGTTAGATTTTTGTGGTACTCTTTAGATCATTAAATTAAAGGTGGAAGCTTTCTTATCTAGATAAATAAGTTACATAAACCTATTTACTTTTGATTAGTAGGGTGTTACTTTGATGTATTTTACCTTGTTTTGGGTAGTGATCCTTTTAATTCTTCATTCTTGTTATATTATCTCCTCTTTTCATGACTTAATTTTTCCATCATCTCCTTATACTATTTCATTTCACTCTTCTAAATCCTACTCTAGTTTTGTACCTCATAGGAGGCATTCCTTCAGTAGTTCGTTCATTATAAGTTAATAAAATCCCTAAAAGTTAATAACATGATCATTGCTACAAAATTTAAACTTTTTGTTCTTTATTGGATGGATTGGTTACCTTTGTTCTTTATTGGATGGATTGGTTACTGTACTTATTTCTAGTGATTGTATATGAAGGAAAATTGCCTCTGTATGGATTCTTAAATATGCTTTTAACACTACTAGGATAAATGCTTTTTAAGGTACCAAAATACCTTAGATATCCTAATTGGATGTGGTATTAAAACAACTGTTCATAATTGATTAGAAGCACTTTGAAAATCCTATCAAATTTGTTTTATTTATGCACACTTAGTTTCATCTTCTAGATACTTGCTTAATTGGATTCATCATAAATCTAGCAAGGAAATAGGTGGTTTATGTAATGCTTAGGGTTTATAGTACGATTGGACTTAATTATACAGATTTGTGCTGTAATAATTTGGTGTTGTAGCAGGTGAATATTTAGCAAAATTTATTGAAGTTCGATATACAGATCACCAACATCAACAATGGCAGGTGTGCAACAATGTGTCCATGCGTACTCAATTTGGACTACATGATCATTTATAGACTTAGTGGACACAAACAAGATACTATGCATAGAATTTACCCCTATTTTATATCATGTCTGTTATAGGGATTGTAGTAAATAGATGACTATTTATCCTATTTATTATAAGAAAAGGAATTAGGAATATCAATGGGTCAGATCAATATTAAAAACAAAAATAAAAAACGACAATGGGTCAGATCAATATTAAAAACAAAAATAAAAAATGACGTCGTTTTTGTCATTCCGATCCGACCGGGGCCTGCCTATGACCTAATTGGGCTTAACACTTTTGGCCCATGGCCTGCCCAAATCGAGCCAAAATTGACATTCCTAATTGCAATTTCTTTAAGCGGTTTTAGCAAAAATTTACTTCAAGAAGTGTAGATGTCATAAATGGCCTAAGAGTGAAGAACATGATATGTAATAGGCAAAAGGGAGATGGAAAACTTATATGGAGAGAGAGTAAACTTAGTTGGGTTTTGGGTTTGATAATATTGTTTTGGAATATGTCAAGTGTCGTAATTGGTATTTGAATGTACAAGCAATGGGGATGAGATAAGTTGTACTTAATACTTTTACCAAATTACGACATTATGTATTAAATTAATGAAAACGAGTTGTGATTTTATTTCATTCATATATGTACAAAAAGCATGCTTCTAAATTAAAATCAAATTATCAACAAAATGATTCCTACACGTGATGTTATAATTACATACTTATAATTCAATTTATAAATTTAAAAGATCACCAAAATAATTCCTTGCTTATGGTGTTGTAATTACATACATCAAAAGATACAAAAGCGAGTCTACAGATATAACCCTATGAGTTCGTCCATAATTATATAAGAATAAAAAGTCTTCATCATTTTCAAAAATACGAAGGACCACAGGCTATATGCTCCCTTTAATCCTTGTTCTTTTTGTCGATCCAACCTCATCTATTGCCTTTTAACCTTTTGAAGATGTTAAATCTTCTAACTCTGGTTGCCTTCCTCTTTGTAATAATTTCTTAAAACAAGTTCATTTCCCTTCTTTATGATGCATATTCTACGATGTATATGTTGCCATTATAAAAGATCACCATTCTCATTTGCAACATTAAGTCTATATGTTTCATTTAAAGAAAAAAAAGTTAAAAGTATGCAAAAATGGTTTATATTTTTAAAAATATTCATCCTATTATAACCTATCAAAGTACTACTTATATAGGGTTAACTACTTTACAACAAATTAAAGTTTTCATCATTTTACTGCTAATTTTAGTGGTTTTGATTAGTATCACGAAATCAAGTAAAATTTACAATTTTAAATATAATTAATCTATTTTATTAATAAAATTTGATTTGATTCATCATATTTAATATTTATAGATATGTTGTTCTAGATACTAAATAGTAAATCTCTTTATGCAAAAGCTATGTTATATTCCATAGAGTTTACGCTAAAATTTAATTTAGATTGTAATGTTTTGTATTGTTAAAAAACGTTAATGTTTGATAGCGCTAAAAAATAATTTAACATTTGACAAACTAAATTATTTGAACTTCAAACTAACAAAACTTAAACTTCTGTAGGGTTTTACTAACATGTGATGATGGTATGACAAATTTTTTTTTATTTGGGGAGCGATAGTTGCCATGTTAGCATCATATGTGGCACCCAACTTAACTAAAACCTTAAAATTTAAGGATTTAAGGTTTCAACCTTAAATCCCTAACTTCATTATATATTTGCCTTAGTAATTGTCACTTTTACCTCTCCAATATTGATGACCCAAATCTGTAAGTGCATGTAATTGAATGCAGTAAATTTAAACTTATAGAATTCTAAGCTATTGTTCCTTTGAAGACTAATTCAATTACTAAGTTTATTAATCCTACCAAGTCACTGAAATTTGAATAAACAAAATTTTATAAAAAGTATATAAATTACTAGACTAAGAAAACTAAGGTGGTTAACTACTATAAATAAATTAAAATAAATAAAATGCTAGAGTTTTAAAGTTCACTTATGAGAAAATTCAACTATCAAGCAAGATTAATTCTCAAGGTTGAAATGACAATTAATCTAAGAAATTTATATACTCTCTCATGGTTACATAGTTATATTTAATTAAGCAACAACCATCTATTAATGTACAATTAAAGTAATTAAAATTATCAACAACAATTAATTTATTAGTTATCATAATAGTCTAGGATATCTTTATCACTAAATCTAGAGTGCTTATTTTTCTAGTGTACAAATTGTCAAAAATGGTGGGCACTGTTTTTAGTGCCTACAAAAGTTGAAATAAAAAGAAAGTGAAGGATAACTAGCCAAATGGCTAGCCATCCCACACTTCTCCTACCTATAAATAGGTAGGAGTTGAAGAGAGCATATCATCCCATAAGCAGAGAAAAGAAACGAGAGTGAGGGAGAAAAGAGAGAAGGAAAAAAAAAAGTGAGACAAAATGTTTTGTATATTTTATGATTTTAGATTGTAATTCTCTATTTTTCTATATTAAAATTCTTCTATCCTTGCTAGTGAGTTTTACCTTAATTTAGGAATTTTTCACCTAAAATTTGTGTGTCTATTTTATCTTCAATATTTTTAGTTTCGTTTTAGCTGCAACTCAGCTCTTTCCAAGTCCTGATTATTCCTAAAAAGTGGTATCAGAGCCAACTTTAGATGTTTATATCTGCTTATTGTATGCTTTGTGGTTGCTACAAAGAGTAGATCCTCCACATCAAAAGATAAGTTAGAATATTATTCACCTTGTCAAAGGCACTATTCATAAAGCGGTTGTGATAGAAGTAATGGCAGCAAAGTACGATATTGCAAAATGCAATAGGAACAATTTCTCACTGTGGAAGCTGAAGATAAAGGCAATCTTGAGAAAAGATAATTGTCTAGCTGTCATTAGTAAATGACCAACTAGAGTCACAGATGAAAAGTGGAAAGAGATGGATGGGAATGTTGTAGCTAATCTTTACCTAGCTTTAGTTGATGGAGTATTATCCAGCATAGAGGAAAAGAAGATTGCGAAGGAAATATGAGATCACCTCACAAAATTATATGCGGCCAAATCACTTCACAATAAAATTTTTCTAAAGAGGAAACTATACACTTCACGTATGATGGAATCCACTTTATTGACGGAACACTTAAACACTTTGAATACTCTATTTTCGCAACTGACATCATTGAGGCACACAATAGAAATAAGTGAACGTGCATAACTTCTATTTCAAAGTCTACTAGATTCATATGATCAACTCATCATAAATTTAACAACCAATACAGACATTTTAGTCTTCGATGACATTGCAAATGCTATTATGGAATAAGAGAGTCGGTGTAAGAGCAAGGAAGACAGGTTGGCAAGTTCGCAATAAGAAGAAGCCTTGGCGGTGATGAGAGGTAGATCAATCGTGGTCTAAGTGGGAGTCACAATTATGGTAGATCAAAATCTAGGAGTAAGAAGAACTATAAATGCTATAATTGTGGCAAGAAAAGTCACCTGAAAAAGGATTGCTGGAATCTAAACAAGAAAGATTATGTTCCTCAAAGAAACATTTCAAGCACTCCAGACGATGGAAGCGCAATGGTTTGTGAAGCAGCAACAAATATTGGAGGAAAGAGAAGATTTACTGATGTCTGGCTATTTGATTCAACAACTACTTTTCATATAATCTCTTGAAGAGAATGGTTCCATCAGTATGAATCTGTCTCTGGAGGATCTGTGTACGACTATAATGACCAAGCTCTTAAGATTATTGGTATTGGCACCACCAAGTTAAAGTTGTATGATGGAACAATTCAGACTATTGAAAAAGTGTGACATGTGGAGGGCCTGAAGAAGAATTTGTTGTCTATAGGACAACTGGATAATCTCAGTTTCATATTTGAGATTCAAAACAAGATCATGAAAGTGATTAAAAGAGTGTTGATATTTATGAAAATAGAGAAGATTGTTGCAAATCTGTACATACTAAAGGGAGTAATTTTACAAGAAGGATAGGCATCCGTTGTGGTGAATAATTTAGATGATAAATCTGTAAAGGTGTGGCATAAGAAGCTTGGACATATATCAGAACAAGGTATGAAGATACTTACAGAGAAGAATCTACTTCCAGGTCTCACAAAGGTATCACTACCTTTTGTGAGCATTGCATTGTGAGTAAGCAGCATCGATTGAAGTTTAACACATCAAAGTTCATAAGCGAAGAAATTCTAGAATTGATTCACTCTGATGTATGGCAAGCATCAGTTATGTCCCTAGGAGGAACAAATTGTTAGAGTTATGTAAATATAGTGCCCTGGAAAGCAAATGTATTTACTTATAACTTAATTTTCTTCCAGTTACTTTTTGTAATGAAAATATTTATTATTAATAAAACAAAAGAGTTTGGTTTTATATGTATGAGCATAATAAAACTAGTCATAAAGTACCGAGATTCTTTTGTAAGTAATATACATATACATAGAGATGTATGGGAAACACGTATATTATTAGGATCTAAATTAATTGATTCACGGTTGAATAATCAAGTTGGTCACTTGATTATGGTTTAGACTGTAGGGTTGCGTTTTATCTCCATGTAAGTAAAGGAGTTTACTTCAATGAAATGATGAGTTTTATATCATGATAGTAGTTGATTATCGATAATGGCACTATTAAATGAATCTGGAATCACATATGTTTTAATGAATAAAGTAGGCCATTACTTTAATCTTAAAACATGCATTTTAGCATTTGCTTATTATGGACCACAATCTTTATGAGTGGTGAAATCATATGTGTTTCATTATAATTCTTAATATAATCGGAATGGATTTTTACAAAATATTGATCCAGTGTTTGCATATTGGAATTATTAATTGAAATATGTATTAGGGAATATTCACTCAAATAAAGAGTTTATAATGATATCATCACTTCTAGATGTTTTATGGAGATTGGTGATTAAACTGGCACTAAGAGTTTGATGGACTAGCTCCCCATCAATTCTTAACACCAAGATAAGATTTTGTGTGCTAATCACCATATAGAGTAAAACGGGAGATCTAAAAGGAAAAATCAGTATAAGGGCAAAACAGTAATTTTAACCTTTGTTGTGAGGATGGCTATAATAAGGTTCATAATAGGGTTTGCAATTGGACATCTTATTTGAAATCTGTGTTCTCATAATATTTATTAATTTAAGAGTTTAACTAATTGTCTTTAATAGAATGACATTTAGTTAATAAGCTAGAATTAATTCTAATGAGATTAAATTAATTTCGAGCTTATTGGAGCTTGAATTATCTAAGTCCAATAAGATTGCCCACTTGGCTTCAAGGAAGGTTATCAAACAAAGTAATAAATATAAATGAAGGTTTTAAGGCACATGATTGAATGTTGGGCTTGCACTAATTAATGGTTAATTAGAATCCCAAATTAACATTTAGAAATAAGCTAGACTTTGGTTTAATTTGATTAATTTGATTAATTAAATTAAAACAAAATTCTTAAAAAAATGGAAGGTGCAATTTTGGTTTTATTAGGGCTAAATGTGCAGCTGCACATTTAGCATTGAATTGCTAAATAAAGATGGTATTTATCATGCTTTATCATCATTAAATAGAGTAATGATCTTAACATTAAATAGTTTAATGGCTGTCTTTAAATGATAGCATGTATTGTAACCTTTTAGCATTCGTTTGATTAAAGATGAAAGAGATGCATTTGATGGATCATCTTCCTTCTTTCATCACTAAAACCGAAATTAACATGTCATTTTAGGTTATTGGACTTCTCATATAGCCATCTTAAAGCAAATAAGAAGAGTCGAATTTAATGGCTTCTTTATGTTTGATTAAAGAGTGAAGTATGCATTGGATTCTCTTCACTTCTTCTTTCTTTTCATGCAAAACCGAAATTGACAAGGTGTGAGAGAGGTGTTCTTGCATTTTTTGGACTCTCTCTCCTTTCTTGCATGTGTTAGCCGAAATTTGCATGAGAGGTGTCTTATCTTTGGCTTCTTTTTTCTAAGAAAAATCTCCTCCAAATATTTCTTCTCCTTTCTGACTAAAGGATCTTGTTAACTAAGTTGTCCAAGAAGAACAAGTGGTAGATTGGATTGGTTGATGATACAAAAATAAGGAGAGGATACATTGACAAAGGAAAGGATTTAAAAGCAAGGCTAAAGAAGGAGAGGATAGCACAGCAAGGAGCTAAAGCTTTAGAAAAAGGAGTTGGTAATATAATCTCCACCTTGTTCTAATGATAATTGTTTTCCATATACTATATCATGTATGGCTTGGCATGTTGATTTGGTTAGCTTGCTTCCGTTATGTTTTGATTTCCAAAAAAGTTTTGAAATATACCGTTTTAGCCAAATCTTACATGTTTTATTTTCCAATCTAACACAAATTCCTTTGTAACATTAATTGATGATTATTTGAGGAGATGTTGGGTGTTTCCTATCAACAGGAAGGTAGATGTATTTCTAACCTTCAAATTTTACAAAACACGGGTGGAACTCGAATCTAGTAAGAAGATCAAGTGTTTGTGCTCAGATAATGGAGGCGAATATACTGGTAAAGAATTTGATGAATTTTGCAGGCAAGAAAGCATCAAAAGGAAATTCACGACATACACTCTTCAACAAAATGGAGTAGCAGAGTGGATGAATAAAACTCTATTGGAAAGAACAAGGGCGATGTTGAGAACTGCAAGCTTAGATAAGAAATTATGGGTAAAAGCAGCCAATACTACCTGTTATGTGGGGAATCGAGCATTATCAACTGTAATTGAGTTAAAGACACCAATGGAGGTGTGGACTGATAAACTAGTGGATTATTCCAACCTTTTATATTTGGAAGCCCTGCCTATGTGATGTTTAATGCTCAAGAAACTACGAAGTTGGATCCAAAATCGAAAAGATGTATTTTCTTGGGATATGCTGAAAGAGTAAAGGGGTATCATCTATGGGATCCCACTGCCCACAAGATTGTTATCAGCAAGGATGTTATCTTCATGGAAGATAAGGATCAAGAGCAAGCAGAAAATGTTGGCACTGTATAAGAGAATCCAGAAACTACAACAGTGCAAATTGATAGGGAAGTTGAACAAAATGATTCTTCTGAAGCTGCACCAGAGTGCGAGGAGCAAAAATCAGTTGAATATGATGTTCCAGATACTCGAAGATCAACTCGCAGAAGAAGAGCACCGAGCTGGCACTTAGACTATATTATGGAAAGCAATAATACATATTGTCTTTTAACTGAGGATAGAGAGCCATCAATTCTTCAAGAAGCAATGAATAGCTCATATGCATCTCAGTAGATGGTAGCAATGCAGGAAGAAATTAAAACTCTGCATAAGAATAAGACATGGGAGCTGGTATCACTACCACAAGGAAGAAAGCCTATTGGCAATAAATGGGTTTACAAGATCAAGCAAAGTGATGATGATCAAGTAAAGTGATATCGTACTAGATTGATGGCAAAAGAATATGCTCAGAAGGAATTAACTTCAATGAAATATTTTCTCCTGCGGTTGGACTCATTACAGTTCAAGTAGTCTTGATGATGTGTGCTACATTTTACTTGCATCTTGAGCAGTTAGATGTGAAAACTGCATTTCTTCATGGAGATCTTAAAGAAGAAATTTATATGCTCTAATAAGAAGGTTTTGAAGAAAAAGGAAAAGAGAACTTGTTGAACAAATCTCTGTATAGTTTAAAGCAAGCGCCGAGGTGTTGGCATAAAAGATTTGATTCCTTCATCATGAGCCTTAGATACAGCAGACTGAATGCAGACCCTTGTGCATATTTCAAGAGGTTTGAGAAAGATGATTTTGTTGTTGTATGAAGACGACATGTTAGTAGTAGACCCCAACAATAATGGTATTAAAGAATTGAAGGTGCAATTGGCTAGGGAATTTGAAATGAAGGACTTAGGGCTAGCAAACAAGATTTTAGGGATGCAAATTTACCGAGACAAAAATAATAGGAAGATTTAGCTTTCTCATAAGAATTATTTGAAGAAGATGTTGCAATGATTCAATATACAAGATTGTAAGTCAATTTATACCCTCTTTCTGTTAATTTCAAGTTATCCTCAACTATGAGTCCTAGTAATAAGAAAGAGAAGATGGAGATGTCTTGAGTATTATATGCATCAGCAGTGAGAAGCTTAATGTTCGCTATAATTTGTACAAGAGTAGACATTACACAAGCAATGAGAGTAGTTAAATGATACATGGCAAATCCTAGTTGAGAGCATTGGAATAATGTGAAGAGGATTCTTAGATATATCAAGGGAACCTTAAATGTTGCATTACGTTATGAGGGATCAGATCTTACTGTCAGAGGATATGTTGATGTTGATTATACATGTGATCTTGATAAAAGTAAATCTACTACAGGATATATGTTTACACTAGCTATAGGAGCTGTGAGTTGGGTTTCAAAACTGTAGTCAGTTGTAGCTACGTCAACAACAGAAGTAAAATATGTAGCAGCTATATAATCTAGTAAAGAAGAAGTGTGGATGAAGATGTTGTTGGAAGAACTTGGTATAAACTAGAGAATACTACTTTGTATTGTGACAATCAGAGTGCTTTGCATCTTGCAAGAAATCCAACATTTCATTCAAAGACAAAACACATTTGAGTTTAATGTCATTTTGTTCATGAGAAAGTGGAAGAAGCAATGATGGACATGCAGAAAATTCATAAATGGATAAACTAGCAGATTTTATGACAAAAGCAATCAATGGTGACAAGTTTATGTGGTGTTGATCCTCGTGTGGCCTGACATAGATGTAAGCAACATGAAGCGACAAGGTTGAAAGAATAGTGTGAAGAACTTATTGACTCTTAATCAAATTTTCAAGTAGGAGAATTTTCAAAAACGGTAGGCACCATTTTTAGTGCTTGCCAAAGTTTAAATTAAAAAAAATTCAAAGATAGCTGGCCAAATGGCTAGCCATCGTACACTTCTCCTTCCTATAAATAGGTAGGAGATGAAGAGAGCATATCATCCCATTAGCAGAGAAAAGTAATTAGAGTGAGGGAGAAAAGAGAGAAGGAAAAAAAAGGTGAGATAAAATATTTTGTACATTTTGTGAGTCTAGTTTGTAATTCTTTATTTTCTTCTATAGTAAAATTCTTCTATCCTTGCCCGTAATTTTTACCCTGATTTAGGAATTTTTTACATAAAATCTGTGTCTATTTTATATTTAATATTTTTTTTCGTTTTAGCTGCGATCCAGCTCTATCCAAGTCCTAATTGTTCCTAACACAAATTACCTTTCAATACTTCATACAATCTTTTGGATTGAATCTACGATGGCTAAGTATAAATTCAATAATCAAGCTTAAAGATAATAAACTCAACCCAAATAATAACTAATCATGCATTAATAATTAAAAAATCCAATATAAGTTACATTCCTAATCCTAACTAGAGATTTCATTGCTAAACATAATATAATTAAAATGAATACACGAAAGTCTATAAAAAAACTCAATATAAGAGCTCCCACCTAAACCTATCTCAATTTAGTTCATACTAAAATAAAAAAAATCAGTAATAATCAAGAAAGAAACAAGATATAATAAGTCATTCTAATGGAATCCTGAAATCTTGATGGATCCCCTTCTTTATCTCTAAAGTTGCTCCTATTGACAACCCTCGAGTCCTCTTTGTCTAATTTCACAAAGCTACTTTATATTCTAACAAGATCCTAACAATTTCATAGAGTTTTGACAATCTCATGTTCTTTATAGGTATATAAAATAATTTACATTAAAATAAACATTAAAATAGGTTCATAACACTGGTTTATAATACACTTATGTTGGCTTAATAACTTTTTTGTCACATATTTAATGGGTCATCTTGGGAACACAAGTTCATGTTCAATCCATATTCATCTAAGTTCATACCAAAACTTTATGAACTTGGCTCGAATGTCCTCTAATTCATTTCTTCTTTATTGGGGAGATAAAAATGGTCTATAAATAAAATAGACTCCATATTAAGTATTAAATCATATAAAAATAATCTAATATAAGTAAAATACTCTCAAAATCACAATAAAAACATAACCTAATTAGCATTTATCAATCGTGAAACCCATCTTTGCTTCTATTTCTCTATCTCTCCAAATGAATCTCTATTGCTACTGCTGGTGATAGAAATATATCTTCTACTAAAAAGGTAACATTGGAGATTGTTTAGAGTGGTCTCCCATCAAAGGAGTACTTTAAAGGAGGTGAAATTTGTGGATTGTCAAGATTTAAATGTGGTTTTCTTTTTTATCAAATTGCATATGGTCCCAAATTAATGTTACTTCTTGACCAATGTTGATGAGTTCATTTTCATTGAAATGCCATATTCTATAGTAATATGTTTCTAATTTAGACCCCAATATTATATTACAGCTCTTTTATTAAAATAACAAAAAGTTACAAATATTGTTAAATCTGTTTTCTTAAGAAATAATGTAAGTCTCACAAAAACAATTTTTTACCCATAAAATTGACAGATGTTATTAGAAATAAAAATAGGATTATTTTGATTCTTAAAGGCCAAAATTATAGCACATTGAGCTTACTATTATGTTATCATTTAAAGTAAATCATGGAACTGTTTCAAATATCGTACGATACAAGTATTAAATATATAGCTTGTTATTATTTATGAAATTATGAATCTTTTTATGGTTGTGAGTTTAAATTGCAGATTGAATTGAGTTACAAGAGAGGGTCAATTATTATTTTTGAAAAGTGAACTTAGATTTGTGAGTTGTAAGAGAATTTATAAGATGAAAATGGAACTAGGATGTGACCCAATTAATAGAACTTATTATAAAGTTCATGGTTTCAAATGCAATGAGTCTTATTAAGACGTAATGAATTAAATGATAATTATATTAGGCTAATTAATTCAATAAAAATTCATAAAGTGGTTGATGTTTATGTTGTATGTATTTTAGCTCTTAAAATATTATTATAACTAAAGAAGAAAATGGGTTGGGCCAAGCGGAAATCCCCTAAAACAATGTTATTTTATTCTTGAATTTTTTAAACTTATGAGATAAAGCGATGTTATTTTATATGGGAAAAGGAGTTTAATCTAGTAGGGATTTTTAGAACTGGCTTCAAGCTAGCTCCTTTAGCTCAAGTTTGATTTAAATTTTAATCAATTTGAGCCTAGACCATTGATTTTAAGCCATGTTATATCAAAAATGCCATTTTTAGCAATAACTGATGGAAATTATATGGACAATAGATTAGTAGTTGACCTAAATGTTAGTTATTGGCCATAAGGGGTAAAAAATGATGTTGGGTTAGTAAATGAAGTTATTAATAAAGAAAAAAGCGTTAAGGGACGTATAATGATGACTCTCACCATTAAACTGGGAATATATTTAAGGATGTAAGCATTGAAGTAGAGACAACCAAGGTGAAGAAGGAATAAGCCATGTTAGTGGGATCTAGTTCAAAATCATGTGTTTATTCCATATAGTGATCAATATTATAGATAAACTCAACATATTATGAAAACTTTGTTGACATGAATGAATATTGTAGTCATGAAGAGTATGGTGAAACGTAACGGAGATCATTTAGGAGGATTAGGCACTAACCAAATGGTGGACCGTTTCAATGGATATTAGACACGAAGTTTAGAAATGCCAAGGAACGTAAAGATACATTTATTGAATTTAATATGAAGTGAGAAAATAATGAGTCAAAGAGGATCAGGAAATGTAAATGAGAGTTATATGCTTTATAAGACAATAATGATTTTGTACTTAAAAGTTAAAACCTATAAAGTAAAGCATACTTTTTTTTTAAATGAAATACAAATGAAACGAAGTTTTAAACTAAAGCATACTTGCTTCATCATAAATAAGCCAAAAGTGGTTTCAACAAAGTTTCTTATGAGGCATTTCATAGTAAGCAATTTACAGAAGTTAAGCATTATAACTGCTAATAATGGAGGAATATAAGAAGAAGCTAAGATAATAATTCTACGAAATAATTAATTAATTACAGGATTAATTAATACAATTAGACTAACCCTATGATTGCAAGATGCTAGATTCAAGAATTGAATGGACAAATACCTGAAAATTGAAGAGCAATTGAGTCCATCATTGTTTTCTATGAAACGGAGAGACAGAGATGCAGAGGATTGACTACTGCTATTCCAAACCTTAAAGACGCACCTACAGTTCTCAATGGGGCGACTGTATTTAAGGTTGGCTAGCAGTAGGGCCTCTTATGCACTATAAACATGGGTTAAGCCTACCCATTATAGCAAGCCCATAATCATAGGTCCAATGACACGTATGAAATTTAACATCTAATTAATCGGAGTTTTTACAAAATTATGTTTATTATGCTAGGCCACATAATTAATGATAAAATTCTATCATTCTCCCACTTGGACAGCATAACAAACATCAATGAAAAACATAAACAAATCCCCAGATTAATGTAACAATATTTATGGCCATAATAGGATGTCATAATAGAGCCAATAATCTCTCAATCATAAGTCCAAAATGAGGTTATAAATACCTCAACAATATAGAAATCAGACCTGATAGGAGTACTGATAACATATATGCAAGATACCCATACCTCGATGACCGAAATAAAATGTGTCATAAGAAAATGCACACAAAATGGTGATCTGCATGTGCAAGTCCAAACAAAATGGCCCAAGCATCCACCCAAGATGCCAACTGAGATTTAACAACATATCTCATAACAACAAAATGAGACTGGGTACAAAATGTCTCTAACCAAGTGTCATATATATACAAATATTTAGGCATATCTGCGTAGTGTATCTAGAAAGTGTATGGCAATAACAATAATAGCAACAATTATAAGCGTAGGTGTCTAGACTGAATAACAAAATAGTCAAATACAATTTTGTTATGTAAAAATAACATAAAAGACAGACTCCCACTAATCCAAGGCACCAAAAGATTTAAATAGACCTATACGGGTTACATGATTTACAAAAGCCTTAACATGATTTACAAAAACATTTTGGTTAGAAGGTCTGCCGCCATAAGATCGGTGGGTATATGCTCTATACGAGTTTGATATTCCTTAACCTTCTCTCTAATAAACATAGACTTTGTATCAAAATGTTTCAAACACTTGGGGTTCTTGCATATTTGAGAGAAGCCCACCATAACAGAGTTATCGAAATATATTGTTAGAGGTATGAAAATACTCTCCAAAAGATGAAGCTCAAAAATGAAATTCCTTAACCATATTGCCTATCGAGTAGCTTCGTAACAAGCCACATACTCTGCCTCTATAGTTGAAGTTGCTGTAAGTGTTTGTTTAATACTTTTCCAAGATACAGGTCCTCCAGCAAGTATAAAGATATATCCTGATGTGAATTTGTGATCATCAAGGCAGCCACGATAATCAGAATCAGAATAACCTATCACCTTAAGGCGTTCAGACATCCTGTAAGTGAGCATATAATCTTTAGTACCTTACAGATACCTCAGAACTCGTTTCATAACTTGCCAATGACCCACACTAGGGTTACTCAAGTATCTCCCAAGTACACCAACAGCAAAACAATATCAGGATATGTACAAACTTGGGCATACATAAGATTGTCAACAACAGAAGCATATAGGACCTTTTGCATCTCTGACTTATCTTTATCATTTTGAGGAAACTGGCTATTCGAGAATTTGTCACCCTTTTGGATGGGCGCACTATAAGGATTACAAGTCTTCATATTGAATCTATTTAAGATCCTTTTAATATACTTTTTTTGAGACAAACCAAGAACACCACGAGATCTATGACTATGAATTTCAATGCCCAGAACAAAAGAAGCATCACCAAGATCTTTCATATCAAAATGACCTGTCAACATTTGTTGAGTCTCAGAAAGAAAATCCAGATCATTACTGGTTAAAAGAATATCATCAACATATAAGATAAGAATAATAAACTTTCTCCCACTATTTTTTAAGTAAATGCATTGATCAATAATATTTTCTTTGAAGCTAAAGGAGCAAACTATTTTGTCAAACTTCAAGTACCACTGTCTGGAGGCTTGTTTCAGCCTATAAATGGATTTTCTCAATTTGCATACTATGTGCTCTTTACCTTTCTCAACAAAACCTACAGGGTGATTCATGAATACATCTTCATACAAATGACCATTTAGGAAAGCAGTTTTCACATCCATTTAATAAAGCTCCAAATCAAAATGAGCAACTAAAGCTATCATAATACATAATGAATCTTTAGTAGAGACCAGAAAAAAAGTCTCATTATAATCTATACCTTTCCTCTAATTATACCCTTTTGCAACAAGTCTGGCTTTGTACCTTTTTATCTCACCTCTAGCATCATGTTTAGTTTTAAAGACCCATTTACACCTAACAATTTTACAACCACTGGGTAATTTCACCAAATCCCAAACGCCATTCATACTCATAAAAGCCAACTCATCTTTCATGGCTGCCAATCATTGTGAACTACGAGGATAAAAATGGCATCCTGAAAAGAAATAGGATCTGAGTCTTTAACTAAATTGAATTCATGCTCTTCTAAGTAAACATAATAGCCTTGAAATTTAGAAGACTCAGTGGATCTAGGAATCCTTTCAGATCTCCTAGGTGGAACTACAACCACATCTAGGACTTGAGTATCAATGCCAACCTGTAAGGGAATTTCAACATCATTTCCTGGATCAATAACATCATCAAGAATCAGAGGAGACTGAATTGCCTCAGGATGAAATATGACAGACGTAGGAACAACAACATGATCCTCTCTGAAATCAACAACACGAGACTCATGTCTCTCATTATGTTCGATTTCTCCTTCAAAATAAACAACCCAATTTGATTCAATGACTCTAATACTGTGATTGGGACAATAGAATCTTGAACCTCTTGAGCCAGTACAATAGAACCTCTTGAGCCAGTACAATAACCAATAAAATAACCTGAAATAGTTCTAGGATCAAGCTTTTTCAGCTGAGGATTATAAGTCCTTACCTCAGCTTTACAGCCCTAAACACGGAAATACTTCAAATTGGGCTTCTTTCCTGATATAAGCTCAAAAGGAGTCTTTAGTATAGATTTAATAGGCACATGATTGAGAACATAAACAGCAGTCCTTAAAGCGTCTCCCCACAAGAACTCTGATAAGATGGAGTAACTAAGCATGCACCTAACTATTTCCATAAGAGTACGATTTCGTCTCTCTGCAATCTCATTTTGTTGAGGAGTGTCAGACATGGTATATTGCACTGTCTTAGGTGTAAATAAAAGAATCTCATTCTTGCCTTAGTCAAACTCACCAAAATCCTAAATTTTAGTCAAAAGCTTAGTCATACTTCAATTAATTTCACCTTCCTTCTTCAAAATGTCTCCCTCTTTCGTTAATTTTTCCATTTTCATGCTCTTCAATCTCCTTGATTTCTTTAAAATGATTTTCATTTTCATGCTCTTCAATCTCCTTAGATTTCTTTAAAATGAAAACTTTTGGATTATATTGTGCTCTCATTGATCCTCCACTTGCATTTTCCTTAACTTGTGAATTACTTCAACCAATATTTTAGAAAACATCTCATTATACTATATGAAGAAATCTCATTTTCCATCTTGCAAAGAAAGCAACCTATACGAGTTAATGATATAAACTACTTTAATTCAAGTAAAAAAGTCAATTAATAAAAAAATGCGCAACTGAGCAATTGGGGCAATCAGAAAATCCTTTACTCTATGAAGTTCTTAGTTGAGCATTTAAGCTACAATGATAAATGATAGTTCTGTGCATTTTAACCTTGTATATTACTTGCCACGTCCTTAAACCACAATTTCTTATCCAATTTCATATTGCTCTTCATGGCCAACAAAGATAAGAAATTAAAATCCTTATTACACCTCATCATGGATGTATGTTTTTTAACCTATTCTTGTTCCAACGGACAAAACGCAATTGTTGGAGACCTGTTCAATATGTAAGTAGAATACAATCTTATCAAAATTATCCTATTACTCAGTGTCACTCGTTTTTATGAAGTAACGAATACTAACCTATTTGAGATTGTATGTTTGAACGCAAGTGAACAAAATGCAAAAATAAATGATTAAAAAATTATAAAAATTTTGAACGAGAAACGAGTCGCGTGCAATTCACTTTGACTGCTACGTGCAGCACGCGCACCATTAGTGTCTGTCCACGGACGCTGGGTCCCCATATGACCCTATCATTTTACCTGTTAGGGTTGTTGCGTTTCATCGTCGCCTCCTCCTTCCCGTCCACATCGCCTACTCCCAGCTTTGTCTCTCGTTGTCGCAAATACGTGCCCCCCATCTTTTTTACCAACTACAGTTTTCACGTTTCATCGTCACCTCCTCCTTCTGTTTCATGTCGCCTGCTCTTAGCTTTGTCGCCAGTCACCGCAACCAAAGCTATGTCTGTTCATTTTGCCCCTCATAGTCGTCTCCCAGGCGAGATATCGCCCTTCGCGCCACTGGTTCATGCCTCACCAACGACTATTTGCCACTGGTGAATATCCATCACAGGAGACTGCATCTCTTGTCTAATTCGAAATTAAATAAACACATGCATTGTCGGGTTTTCCCAAAACATAAAGAAGCCAAAAGGAGAATACCAAACCAATATTCAGAATTTTCTTTTGTGTTTTCTAGTAATAATAAAATAAATATTTAACTGCTAAACACAAAGCAAGAAAACAGGTGGGATACAAGTGGATTGAGCAATAAAAATGGAGGTGTGCATTGTTTCATAAAGAGAAGGAAAAAAAAAACTTAATTTGTAAATTGTAATCGGCAGATTCATCAATTAATAACATTTTAAGCTCTTATAACATAGTTAGAGAACTAATTGTAATTCAATTATATCCGCAACAAAAAATAAATTTTTACAAATTTTAATCAAATTACAGTAATTTAATGACTTAAAAAACATAAATCATAAAATAAAAGAATTGTACCTGGACCAAAGTTGTTACTAAAATTTTTTTGAAACCTTTTCGAGATGTAAACTATATATTATTTATGTACTCGGCTTTTAACGATATTCAAAAAGCATTAAAAAGAAACTCAACTCTTTGATAGGAAGTAAGCAGAAGTGCTAGCTCCCTTAAACTAATTTCTTATATATAAAAAAGGCTTTAGGGTTTTTATTTTTATTAAAATTAAATATTTCAATTATAATTAAAGTCAAATTCTAATTCTAATTCTAATTCTAATTCTAATTCTAATTTAATTTTTATTTAATAAAATCAAATATTTCATATCTAATTCCTAAAGTTTCTTAAATTTCACAATAAAGTCCAACTTAATTGGAATTGATTTTTTTTAACTACTCTTTATGTGTGACCTAATAAGTTCATAATTTTCTTAGCAATGATTATAAATTATAATTATAATTCATAATTAAAATTAGAATTAGATTAATGAAACTCTTTTTAATTTATCTTCAATTCTCTAATTAAACAATTTATGACTATAGATGAAGATTGATAACATGTCATGTTTTTTTTAAATAGTAAGAATGTAAAAGTGGTTTAACTTATGCATAACCTTTCTTCATTCAATATTCTAATTGAACATAGTATGAATATAGTATCTACTCTTTTAAATTCAATCATGTTCATTCTTGTTAATTAGTAATTAATTTATAATAGAGATTTGAAAAGGATTGAAAACATCTTTTCAAATCTCAATTCTTTAAATTACTACTTGTAACACCCCATACCCAATCCTTTTCAAATCTCAATAAATTACTACTTGTAACACTCCATACCCGATAATGGAATCAACATACTGAGTATTATCATATTCTTAAATATCTAATACTTCAAACTACAACATTTCATATTTAATACCTTATTATTCTAGCAATTACTATTCACTTTATAAATTTTTGAGAGAGTTTCCTCTATATTTACTTGAAACCTCCTACAAGAAACTTCAATACACTTCTAGTGCATGTTACTCAAGTATCCATCTTTATGTCAAACTCAGTGAAAAAAAATAATTTACCTATCCTCCAATACATTTCAACACATTTAAACTAGATTTCATACATAACTTTCATTTATTCATAAATAATTCACAATAAAATCCTGTAAGTTCCTTCTTTTCTTCATGTGTACATATTATAACCAAAAACACAATAAAAATTTGTAGTAAATCCACCTCCAAATCCTTCGAGATCCTTTATGTAGTCTTGTTTTGTAGTAGATCCACCACATCTTTCTTCTAATTAATTCTCTTCAGAACCTACGCACGAAAAGAAAATCCGTAAGCTAAGCTATAGGCTTAGTAGTGTTCAAGCAATTTCATTTCTCATTCAATTATATATATATGTACATGTATATATATGTGCATATATATTTGTAATTTCCCTCAAAGTAAAATCCATCGAATTGCATCACCAAGTCGGATAAGCGGGATTTTAAAAATACAAGATTGGGTTCTCAATCATACGATCCATTTTTTTATATACATTCATATTAGAACTGAGCTCTCGGAACTATACAGTTCATAACTCAAAACAAATATCTTACACCGGAACTGAGCTCTCGGAGCCATATAGTCCGGTAACATATATTATGACGTAATACTACTAACTCCCTAATTGGATTGCCAACCTTATCACATTCATCCAATTCCTATCTATTTTACTAGGGGCAAATCTAATTAAATTCCATTGCAATTTCATAATAAAAACTCATAATAACCAATTCAAGCTATTCCATATTCGGATTTGGCCAAAGGAAATGTCATTCTTTAATGTCATTTTTTCTTTCGTTATTGGTTTTAATTTAATTCATACAATTCAAGACATATTTATCTCACCAATTAGTCAAAAATAACATGTATATCAAGCTTTTCAATTCAAACATAATGTATGCCAATTGAGAAAAATACAAATTATAAGTTTAAAATCTCAGTTAATCACGTATACTACTTCATTTAACATCTAATTAAATATTTTTAACACAATTTCATAAACTCCCAATTTTACTTAAGAATCCTAAATTTCCTAACACACAATTTTTAAGAAAAAAAATAGAATTGCAAGAACGCACACCAAATTGATATCCAAATCTTCAAATTAAACTTCCATAAACTTCAATTTCATCATCAATTCTTTATTCTTTCTCTTTCTCTTTCTCTCTCTCCTTCAGTTCATCTTCTTTATCTTCATAATATGGTATAACAAATTCAATTTCATGCATTAATGCATGTAACTATACCAAAATCATGTACTAAAAACAATCAAAACTCCACTTACATTATAAATTTTAAGGTACTATTCATCAAGAACACCCATATAGCTTTTCTTCATCTTTTCATAATTTTTTTGTTAATATGGTGAGTTTAGGGACTTTAGGTTGACGATTTAGTGTTTAATAGGTGAATTGGGGTTAAAACTAAAGAAAATTGGCTTGAAAATAAAAGAAATGAAAGAAAAATGGAGAAGAAAGGAGGGAGGTATTCTGATAATGTTTTGGAGAAGAGGAGAATGATAAGTTCACAAAAATGTCATGTGGTTCCTCATTAAAAGTTTTCCAATTCTTTTTTAATCCAAAATTAACTTTATCTTTTAATCCATTATTTATTTTTCTCAATAAAAATACCCATAAAAAATATCAACTTCACATAAAGACCTTAATTAATATCATTTATTTTCATTAATAGTTTCGAGTTTGACTTTCACCTTTCTCGAGTCAAACTTTGACCAATGGTCAATTCTTGGTCAAACCCTCAAAATGAACTTGTTTGGAGCTCTAATTTGATCCTTAGGCTGTCCTTGAGCAATATTATCCAATTCCAAATAAAATAAAATGTTGTTTGAGTCTCAAGTGTTACTATTCACTTTGGGATATACCATTCACAACCCAAAAAGTACTATTCATGAAATCGAGATTTTTGGGGCATTACACTACTAATCAAGAATAATGAAACATTCTGTTTAATTATTTTAGAATAACAAGTTCTTTAGTAAGTTACTCATATATATCTTAATATGGTTCATATTGTATCTAAGTACTATCGACTAAGATTTCATAAATAGAATAAGTTATAAATAGTAACAAAACACAATAATTCTCATATGAGATATTTTGCTAATCTCAAGTACAAGGATTAATTATATAACTATCATAATAAGGAAATTTGCAGGCACATAAATAATATTCCATTTGATATCCTCATAATTGGGTTTGTTTAGTGAACTTATTTTTTAATAAACACCCACATGTTTGTTTTAGTACCCTCATACTTTAGTTTATGAGATCAAGTACTTTTTTCGTAACAAAGAAAAATAATATGTGTTAGTTTTAATGTTTCATCAATATCCCATCATGATGAGGCTACAACTAGAAACAATTTGGAAATAATAAATAAATGCAAATTGACTAGCATAATTATGATCTCATCATAATTTTAATTGCATATTAATTATTATAGAAATTTTATCTTTTGTATAAGAACATCCAGGGGGTGCTTGTTTCCATTTTTATTTTTTTAATTTAGTAAAAAAACCTGCTTGTTTGAGTATTTAGTTTCTGTTTTAGTTTTGGTTTCTTTCCGTTTTCAAAAATTATGAAAACTATAGAAAGTAGTTTTTGTTTCCTGTTTATGTTTTTTCCATAATACTATCATTTAATATATTATTAATTATTTAAATTTTAATAAAAGTTATGAATAATTTAATTCAACATTATATATTTAATAAATTAAAATTAATTATCAATAAAAACTATAAATTATTTAATTTTATTTAATTTTTATAATTAAATTATATGTCATTAAATTTTAATAATTATTAATAAATATAATTAAATTTAAAATATATAAATATTCAAATAAAATTTGATTTAATAGTTAAAATATATTTCAAATAAATATTAATTTTTAAATTATTTATTTATTAAAATAAGATAATATTAAAATAAATAGTATAGAAGAGATTAAATAAATTTATTTAATCAAAAATAATTTATCTTTAAGTTTTATCTAACATGTAATTATTATTAGTGATAAAAATATAACTACATTAATATTAATAACTAAACAAGTTTTTGTTTTTATTTGAAAGAAAAATATAAACAAAAAATTGAAAATAAAAATGAAAATTACAACAGAAAAACAGAAGTAGAATCAAACGACCTCATTAATATAATACATAAAATTAAAATATTTTTATTGATTAAAATAATAATGTCATACATAAAATTACAACTAACGAACTAACATATATCTCTTTTATATATCTCTTTTTCCTTTTCTTAATTATGGGTGAAATGGTTGGCTATAATTTTGAGGCCCTATTTAGTTATTTGTATGTTTATACTAAACCTATTTTAGATTTGTGTTGCTTGATTTCATATTTATTTTGAGATGAACAACCTAATTAGGAAAAACTTACTCGTGTCTACTTTTTTCAAACCTAAGAAGGGTAAGCATAAAATTTGCAAATATCATACCAGACTTAATACCGGATTGAGTTCTCGTACAGTATTATACCAGTACCAGTCAATACCAGGTACCGTTTCGAGTAATTTTTTAAATTTATGAAATAATCCTTGAAACTTTTTAAAATTTGCAAAAATAGTTCATTGATTTATTGTACAATTGTATACTGTATAATTTACAAGTTTATATAAACCATGTTTCCAAAAATTATATTAATAAATGATAATCACAATTAATAATTTAATATGAAATAACAATAATTTTTAAATATTTCACATATAAATAATGACCACAATTAATATAAAAAAAGACAATTACCATAATACAAATATAAAAATAAGAATAACACAAAGTATTTAAAATATTACAATAATACAATTTCATCATTTTAATAAATAATAATTACATGTAAACATCCAGTAAAAAACAATAAATATCCTTAACTATTACAATTTCATCATGACGAGGAAACAATCAAGTTGAAGTTAAACTTGAAACAAAAACATTTATAATTACATCACACATATAGAATTTAACATAAACATCAAATATAAGTAAAATTAAAAAAAGATGAAAAATAACCTGGAATGAAATTCAATCGTCAACGGGAAGATACATACTATAACTGCACTGACCTCAGTTATCATTTGGTACAAATTTCTCATCATTGAGAGGAGCTTCATCATCATTATCATTCAAATTTAATGCATCAAATGACATCTCAATGCTTTCACATCTAAGATTATCTTGCAAGTCATTGATAACTACCAAATTTGGTTCTTCAAAAATCCAATTCGCTAAAAGATTGATGTTATCAATGAAAATTGAATCAGTTGAATTACTTATACTATTAAGACTCTTAGTAAATAATAAAATTTAATTATTAGAAAATTATAAGAAATTATATTGAAAATAATAATGACAATAACATATCTTTCTCGACAATTTTCAACAATTTTCATTTCCAACAATCAAAAAATATTCATATAACAATTTCTATTTTCAACAATTCTCATTTCTAACAATCACAAAACATTCATGAAACAATTTCCAATTCCAACAATTTCCAATAATTCTCATTTCCAATAATCACAAAACATTTATAAAATAATTTCCATTTCTAATGATTTCCAACAATTCTCATTTCCAATAATCACAAAACATTCATATAACAATTTCCATTTCAAACAATTTCCAACAATTCCCATTTCTAATAATCCCAAAATATTCATAAAACAATTTTTATTTTCAACTATTTCTAACGATTCCCATTTCCAACCATCACAAAACATTTATATAACAATTTCCATTTTCAACAATTACCAACAATTCCCATTTCTAACAATCACAAAACATTCATAAAATAATTTCCATTTCTAGCAATTCCTATTTTCAACAATCAGAAAAAAGGGATGTAATTTAATTATTAAAAAATTATAAGAAATTATATCGAAATTAATAATGATGATAATGATAATAACATACTTTTTTTGAAGCTTTAAATTATATCGAACAAAAGTCAAGTCATTCAACCTCTTATGCTCCAATCTATTCCTTTCTTTGAAGTGGATAAATTCAAATATGCTCCAGTTTCGTTTACTGCCTGTTACACTCACATATTGACTTAAAATCTAAATTGCAAATCATTTTAATTCTGGAACACCATTTCTTAATTGATCTCACCAAGAGACTGTAAGTTATAAGATAACAAAAGTAGCGTTATAATCAAAATAAAGTGATAATTAATTTTCAACAAATAAGAAAAAGGAAATAACTAATACGTGGAGAAAGTTTTCCTCTTTGTCTAATAGCAATTGAAATTCCAAAATCCTCATAAGACAACTTATAAAGCTCCATTTGTGAGCTTAAGAGATCTTGTATTGCGTCAATGTTAATAATTGTTGTAATAGTTAAAAGCATTCCTCTATTAACTTCATCTTGCTTACTAAGATCCAGTCTAAAATAAACACTAAGATTCAAAAATGCCTCAGCTGCAAACAACGGAGAAGAAAGTTATCTTTCCCTTCTCTCATTAATGATTGAAAGATATGATGTATACAAAGAAGACCTATATTTCATGTTGGCCTTGATTGCTTCAGTCGCTCTCTCCATGGCATCAAAAATATAATCCATTGTTGGCTTTTCTTCATTATCATCCAAGCAAAGCACCCTCACCAAAGGTACACAAACTCAGATAACAAATTGACATTGAGACCAAAATTCTCTATCTTCCAGTATAATATTACAAACCTCTATTCTAGCATTAGACCTAGCATGCTGAGATACAATCCACTTATCACTTATAAACATTTGTGTTATCTCTTTCTTAAGCGAAACAAAAGACTGAAGTGATAAAAAATTTATTACAAATCTTATCACAGCAGGATACCATTGGTAAATTCCTTTCTCATCAAATTCAACACTCATGCACGATTATAAATGAACTTTGTCACCTTTTTAACTTTCTACATAGTCTCATCAATAACAGGAAAATACCTAGGATCTCCTATATTCTCTAGCATTAGGTCAATGCAATGTGCAACATAAGGAGTCCAAAAAAAGAATTATACGTATTCTGCAACCATTTTCCTGCTGCTTTATAAGCGAAATCGTTGTCAATAATAAACTGAACAATATTTTTTAGCCCTACTTCTTTCACAACTTCATCAAATATCCCAAATAAAGTCTCAATATTTCTAGTAAGGCTAGATGCACCAATAAATTTAAAAAACATAGAGACATTTGTAAAATAAACTAAAAAATTAATAATAGGTTCTTGTCTCCTATTTATTCAACTATCACACATGACTGAAGATCTATAAGTACCCCAATTCACTCTTCTTTCAGCCAAATAACTTCTAATTTTAGAAACATAATAACTCAAAAGTTTACCTCTTAAGTCATCAATTGAAGGACCTTTGTATCCCAAACCATAAGAGGCTATTGCATCCATCATAGGTTGATAATAATAAGACTAAGAAGCATTAAATGACGAACTTGTATCATACCACCATCTAGTTACTGTCATATCGACATTGTGAGCTACATCTCTTAATTGCATTGCATTACGAATTGAAGATTGGACTCCAGGAGTTGTTCGTGGTTCAAAGAACCTAGTCACCTGCCTTCTTCTCTTCCTCACATTAGGTTCAGGTACTTCTTCTTGGGCTTGAGATGGACCACTGCTAGTACCACTATCACTACCACTTTCAACATTTCCATAATCACCACGGAAACTAGAAAACGAACTTTCACTACAATTTCAAAAATTCAACATTTCCCTTCTATCTCTCTCATGTTGATATTCATCAAGCAATGTTTTCATCTACCACTTCACATCATGGCTTACTTTTTTATAGGATTCTACGTCTCCTTTAACCCCAACAAAATGTCTTTTTAATCGGGTGATTCCTTCACCTTTCAAATGCTTATTAGAAAACAATCAAATAGTATAGTTCTTCATACCAGGAACCAATGCAGCATAAGTCAAAGCTGGATCATTGTATCTTCCTAAGGTGGGTTGATCTAAAGTACTTGAACTTCCTTCTATTTATCTGTAAAAATAAATAAATGCATATATCAAAATACATAACACATAATTTCATTACACAATACGCTTATCCTTCTTATAAAATATAACTCATTTTGTATTATTACATTACACACAATTCAATTTCATAGAACACAATTCACTATATTTCAAAAACTAACAATTCAATTATTCAACATATATAATTAGTTAATTACACAAAACATACATAAACACTTTTCACTTCCAACAATCACAAAACATACATAAACACTTTTCACTTTTAACAATCACAAAACATACATAAACAATTCTCATTTCTAATAATCACAAAACATTCATATAACAATTTCCATTTCCATCAATTCTCATTTCCATCAGTGACAAAACATTCTTCCAACAATTTCCATTTCCAACAATCACAAAACATTCTTCCAACAATCTTCATTTTTCACAATCATAAAAACAATCATAAAATAATTTTCATTTCCAACAATCACAAAAAAATCATGTAATAATTTCCATTTCCAATAATTTCTAATAATTCTCATTTCCAACAATTACAAAACATTCACAAAATAATTTCCATTTCCAACAATTTCCATTTCCAATAATCACAAAACATTCATAAAACAATTTCCATTTCTAACAATTTTCAACAATTCCCATTTCCAATAATCACAAACATTCATATAATAATTCCATTTTCAACAATCACAAAACATTCATAAAACAATTTCCATTTCTAACAATTCCCATTTCCAATAATCACAAACTATTCATAAAACAATTTCTATTTCTAGCAATTACAAAACAATCATAAAACAATTCTCGTTTCCAACAATTCTCATTTCCAACAATTACAAAACATTCATAAAATAATTTTCATTTCTAACAATTTCCAACAATTCTCATTTCCAATAATCACAAAACATTCATATAACAATTTTCATTTCCAACAATCACAAAACATTCATAAAACAATTTCCATTTCTTATACAATTGTTCATTTCATACACATCTATTCATAACATAATGATCAAGTTGAAGGATATATTAATAACATAAGGATCAAGTTGCTTCTTTGAAATTGTTTTTTTCTTATTTAAAGTTTTGAATCTTCTTTTCATTTCTAACAAACCATAATATTATATACATCATTTTATATTTCGTTCTTAAATATTTATGTTGTTTTTACAATTTTTAATTGACATTAATAAGTCAAAGTATAAATGATTGGAACCTACAACATGTTTACAATTTGAAAAAAAAGTAATTCTTTTTGGGATGCATTTGTTACATCACTACTTTCACACATTATCTATTATAAATATTTATGATACCCCACACATATATATTACCAAATAATTCAATTTAAACATATTTTATACTCAATTAATTAATAATAATTACAACTGAGTTATTATTAATTTACAATTTCATAATTATATACCCAACTAATTATTTATTTGAAGTCGATAGTCGATACTCATATATTAGAAATAAAATACCATTTCACAAATATTAAGAATTTGTCAATTAATGATTTAAGTCTTTTGCAAGTTTACATCTTTAATATTGTTGGTTTAAAATTTTAATTTAACTTGTTTCAACTTTCAAGTTTCATCTTACAAACTTTCTTGATTGAATCAATTCAATTCATCACATATTCATATGAGGCTATGCATTTCATTCATCCAAAAACTTATCATAAATTATCATAGATGTCTCTTAAGCGGATAAACTCAAACCAATCTTTATTTTATAACCACACCAGAAATAAATCAATCAAATAATAATTCATTTCCAATTTTTAATCTAACCACGCAAATCACAAAACAAGACCATAATGTCTCATTTAATTCAACATTGAATCCAATATTCAATTCAGAAATCACAATACGACTGTAACCATTTCAACTCCAATATTCAATTCAGAACATCACAAATTCACAACACCCGTAAGTCCTAACCATTCAACTCCAATTCCAACCCGCAAAATCTCATTCAATTCAACCCAAATCATAAAACCAATTCACAAATCTAACATCCAGTTCTAATCGATCACAATAAAAAATGCATTAAACAGGAAAAAATTCATTGAAAAACTCAAACACACCCAAAAATAATTCACTATCTTCGGCCTTCAACTTTGGGTATTGTGTGGTGGTGGTGCGGACGTGCGATGGTCGATGACGAGTAGCAGCGACGTACGGATGAGCAGCAGCGATGACGTTGAAGGTAGAAGAAGAAGACGAGCAGCGACGACGTGCAGACGTGCAGACGTGGTGCGGTGGTGTGGTGATGCGATGGTGAGTGAAGAAGAAGAAATGAGATGAGAGTGAAGTGAGATGGTGAGTGACTAGTGCTGGTGAGAGTGAGATAGTGCGAGAGAGAAATGAGAAGGTGGAAGAAGAAGATGAAGAAGTGAAGAAGGTAGAAGATGCTGGCAACTACGGGTGTGGAAGAAGATCAGAAGAAGCAGAAGTGTAGAAGGCAGCCGCAGAAGAGAAGCCTTCGATTTTTAGGGATAGTTTTTCAAAAATTCAAATCGATCCTTCAACTTTTAGAAATTACGGTACTAATATTGGTATCGACTGATATTAACGGCCGTTACGGATGAACTAATACCGTTCTGTCTACTGGTCAATACAGAATGGTATCCGTTCCTTTGGTAAGCGTACTAAGAGAAAATGAGTAAAGCAAGACCACCCCGTTGTCTTACTGAATCAAAGGCCTATGCTACCATCTCAAGATGAAAGCTTTGCTTGAGTCGAACATGGTGGGATCAGTTACATGTCTAGATTTACTTTAGAAAGCAAAGCAAATTGAGCTATTATAACTTGTAAACATACTTATATTATATAGCTATGAAGAATATCAAAATAAATTTTACGATTAAACCACCATGGAGTTCAAAATGCTTTTAAGCAAAACAACGAAGAATCATTTTCTTTTAGTTTCAGTCGTTGTTCCTTCTCGGTTGACGCGGATTTGGAGTGTTTTGGGGTTTGTCGCCGCAAAATTAGCTATGGGGAACAACTAGAGTCGAACGAATAAGGCCAAGTTTGAATATTCGTATTCTCGGAGAGCTGAAATAGATGGCTCAAGTTAAGACCAGACTGTCCTATCAAATTACCGTAACATTACATTAAACTCGTTGGACAATGGCAACCCAAGACCATGTTAAAATGTCTTCTACAGAAATGCTGCCGGCTCGAGCCGTTAATGAGTTGCTTTAATTTCCCAAAAATTGCATTTAATTGATTTTAATTATGCATTTTTACTAAATACCATTACTAAAAGAGTTTGTGTTATTATGCACATTGGGAAGCAACCGTGCCACCTGCAAATAAATTGGCTACTCACTGTATGAAACATCTTACTGAAAGTAGTTCAATGCCCTTGTTTTAACAATGTCAAGGGAGAGGATTGATTATAATGGTCATATTCACCTAGTTAAGCATGTTGCATGACATTGTCCGTTTGTTGTTCAACAAAGAACAGAGCACAAATTTCAGCATGTCAGTCGTCTTATTCGATTTTTGATCAAAGCCCATCGTCCTTTTCAATGAATCTTTTGGACTATTGATAGTGTTGACGTAACCAATAAGAACGTCAAGAGCAGAAACAAAATGAAGTGCAAAGAAAAGCTAATTGCTTGTCAGCCTCATCCGCCAGTTGCTTCTTCATGGTATCAACAGAGTCACGGTGTCCACCCTTCGAATTCTCAAGTAGTTATTATAGAGTATCTGGGAATGGGGTTGAGTGTGGTAGGCAGAGCAGCTTCTTTGGAGGCAAAGCAGTTCTTAATCAAGGTGTTGGTTACTCTGTAATACTTGGCTTTGGTGCCTTCTTTGCAATCTTCACTTCTTTCCTGGTACTTGCTCCTCCCACATTTCTGCGTCTCTTTATTTTCTAATTCGTGTTGTTCCACTAAACCATATATTAGAAGCTCAAATTTCATGCTTTTAATAACTGATGAGTGCGTACTTGTATTGCTATTGATTTCCGTCATAAGACATATATGGTTTCTGTTCATGGAATCTAAATTCTGACTTTGAACTATCTGCTCAGTAAGACTAATATCTGGCAGGTAGCAACTCAACTGCTGACCTAGTGCAAATCTTCACGGACATGACTGTAGTGCTAATTCTGTAGATTGTCGGAATAACGATAGCTGTGTACTATCTTTTAGAAGCCTTTGTGGAAGTGATTCAATTTTTTTTTTTAATTGTTTCGGTGGTATGTTGATGAATTTTCTGGTTAAACTTCATTAAGGTACCGTAATATGTTCCCTGCAAATCGATTAGGAGAGTCATAGAGAAGACATCTTTTAGAACAGTGTTGTTCTCTCCATTTTAGCTGAACGCTACAAATTGTATTAAAGAGCAGAAGTCACAGGAACTCTGCTAAGGCTGCAAAACGGATAGTTAAATGATGGGTAAGAATTCTTCAGTACAGTGAATCACTCTCGTCTGGTGTGTACTTCTTTTTTCCCATGTGTAAATAACTGGCCTTCTCCTCTTTGAGACAAAGCATAAGCAATTCTTGCATCATTTGGAGGTGATCACATATTTGATGGGGAAAGAAAATACAACTGTCTGTAGAGTGAAGAAGCATAATGGAAAAGGTTATTATTTGTCGTTGAAACGTTCTTGAGTTATTCTCCATTTTGTTATAAAGTAAATGCACCAATAGTTATCTCACATATATAGAGTTTCACATTTCCATTAACTTACTGACATCAGTTTACTAAGTTAAAAGTTGCTTCAAATTGTTATAGAGATAACTCCAAGTTTCCCTTTGATAACCACTCATTTCTTACTGTGCTGGTTGTCCGTGGGTTCAGGTATGGCTGGAGAAAAGGTACGCGGGATCCCGCCATACATCAGAATGGTTCAACACTGCGGGAAGGAATGTCAAGACCGGACTTATAGCTAGTGTGATTGTATCAGAGGCAATGCCTCCTGATTGGTTCTTTTCTTTCTTTTAGTTTGCAGTGATTTGCACCAACCCAGTTTAGTTTTTTTAATTCTCATCATTGATACTGCAGTGGACATGTGCTGCTACAAATTTTGCAAAGCTCCAATGTAGCCTGGGAATATGGAATTAGTGGGCCATTTTGGTATGCTAGTGGCGCTGCCATCCAGGTATGTCAAGCTTAACATTCCTCTCTTATATCTTGACACTAGACTTCCTCAAGTTGTAATGCTTGTTTTGAACGGTAGAAATGTACAATTAAATGCTCATTTCTGACTATTTTAAACAACAGGTACTTTTGTTTGGTGTAATAGCTATAGAGATCAAAAGAAAGGCTCCTCATGCACATACAGTTTGTGAGATTGTAAAAGCTCGGTATGTTCAAGTGTCACTGTAATCTCGATCAAGTAGTACCCGATGTTTATCATTTAGGAGAGCAGAGAACTATTTATAGCTTCTTTTATCTTTTATATACTCATAATCTCTTCAGTTGGGGGACCCCTGCACATATTGTGTTCCTTGCTTTCTGCTTTTTGACAAATCTTATTGTAACGGGGATGCAGCTTCTTGATGGTTCGGCGGTCGTGAATGCACTTACTGGAGTCAACATCTATGCTGCTGGCTTTCTGATACCACTTGGAGTGATAGTTTATACTCTGGCTGGTGGTCTAAAAGCAACATTCTTGGCAAGTTATATACACTCAGTTATAGGTACTTGGATTTGTCATTCGAATCTTTTTCTTGGGAGGTCGATGATGCTACTGATATTTTCTGATTGACATACTTTTGCTCATCTGTATAACCATTTTATGTTTTAGTACATGCGGCGCTAGCTATCTTTGTGTGTACCTAGTTTACACAGCAAGTAGTAAGCTTGGAAGTCCCAGCCTTATATACCATCACCTAAAGGAGGTAGCAAGTAAATCAAGAATATGCCTGGAGCCAATCTCTCATAAGGACAATTCTGTGGTCCTGTTAGCGGAAATTACAAAGGGTCTTACCTGACAATGCTGAGTTCAGGTGGGCTTGTTTTTGGGGTTATAAATGTTATTGGCAACTTCGGCACCGTTTTTTTTGATAATGTAAGCTTAGCCTAATGCATCTCCTTATTGTTATTAAGAACTAAATTACATTCCTTTTCTCTCGTTCATGCGCCTGTATTTTTTTTGTTTCTTTTTCACTGACATTGATTTGTTTAGGGATATTGGATGAGTGCTATAGCCGCAAGACCATCATCAACCCATAAGGGCTACTTACTGGCTGGGCTAGTGTGGTTTGCTGTGCCATTCTCATTGGCAACAGCTTTGGGTCTAGGAGCACTTGCACTGGATTTACCAATAACGGGACTGAGGCAAGTCATGGCCTTGTTCCTCCTGCCACTGCTATAGCCCTGATGGGGAAGGAAGGATCAATTCTTCTGCTGACTATGCTTTTTATGCAAGCTTCTTTTTATGCTAGCTCATTAAACTTGAATTTATGACTAACATTCATAAACTATGCGGTTTTTTTACAAATTAAACCATATATAACCATGCTAATCATATTGTAATTTCACATTATAGGATAAAAATCATTCTCCTGGGATAATCATATATATGATGGAAAAGGTTAGTCTGGCAAGCCATCTGTAGATTTATCTTTCAAATTCTATCTACTTTGAGAAGTATGGAATTATTAAGTTAATAATGTCCAATTCTTTGTCTCTAGATTTTTTAATGCTTTAAACAATTCTGCACTCTTATCATACTCTTAATTGTCACTCACACAATTCTAACATCTAAAGTTGAGTGACAGAACAGTTCCATCCATAAAAAATCTGCTCTTCATTTATACAAGGATATATAAAATGTTGGAATGATCTGAATTTTTAAATCCTCAGAACTCCAGTTTCAAGTACCATCTTTACCTATCCATACGGTAGCATTTAACTTTTGACATCTCTTTATACTTGGACTTCTGTTTATTGATCAGGGCTGTGACATCTGTTGGATCCTCTGAGCTGATTGCAGTATCATCATTATGCACTTATGATATATATCGCACTTACATAGTGATAAAGATCCAAAAATAATCCTCTCACGCCGGGCTAAACACACAGCTATTGATACAAAGCTATTGGCCCATTTCATTATGTCATTTTACTTTATGTCATTACTTTTGCACTAGTTTGTCCTTTTCTTTGGTGTCCTTTTCTTTTGCTTTTCATTTGTCGTTTCTTGCTCCACCTTCTGACACTGTGTATACCAAAAGAATGAGTGGCCTCTCTGTCTGTACAGCTAGCTGATTTGGTTGTTAGCCTTTCTTGATTCTAGGACACCCACGAATAGAAATGAGCTGTGAGGTGTATAAATAATTGCTTTGAATATTCAATACAAAGTATGAAAGAATTACCTTTCCTCACTTACGACTATTCTCTACCTACTTTTGCATGGTATCAGAGCCTACTCTGATTCCTCTACCCTAATCCATCATATCCAATACAATGGATAACAGTGGATCTAGCACCACAAACATGCCAATAGTAAATGAAAATGAACCCTATTCAGTCACCAATACTGAAAACCCAGGAGCTGTGCTTGTCACCACTCCCTTCAACGGTAATAACTATATTACCTGGAGCAAATCCATGTCCATAGCCTTGTGTGCAAAGGATAAGCTGCCCTTCATCGACGGGTCCTGCACAATGCCCACAGAAGATGCAGTGTTACAAGCAAAATGGAGAAGAGCAGACAGTATGGTAAAGTCGTGGATCCTCAATGCTATGGTCAAAGATCTAGGTGACGCATTCCTATCCTTTCCCACTGCTAGAGAGCTATGGGTGGAACTACAAGAGCAGTTCGGTGAAGCTAATGGCCCACTGTTGTATCAGATAGAAAGGGAAATAAGTTCCCAAAAATAAGGTACTATGACAGTTTCTGCTTATTACACTAAACTAAAAAAATTGTGGGATGATTTGTCCAGCTTAAGCCCTACCCTTATGTGCATTTGTGATGCTGCAAGAACTATCACTAGCAAAGAAAATGCCCACAGACTTGTGCAGTTTCTGATGGGCCTCAACGACGAGTTTGAACATGTTGTCAATCAAATTATGTTAATGGAGCCACTACCTACAGTGAGCAAAGCCTTTTCTATGCTGCAAACAGTTGAGAGACAAAGGGTGGTCAACGCTAACATGGACAGTACCCCAAACGTGGCAATGCTAGCCAAACAGTCAAGTGGTTGGAAGAAAGGAGGGAGGAACAATGCCAACTCTAGCAAAGGACCCTATCTCAAGAAGGAGGACAAATACTGCGAAAAGTGCAAGAAAAATGGACATACCTTGGAGACCTGTTTCAAGATCTATGGGGTCCCTGACTGGTACAAAGAGCTCACTGCACAGAGGGAGAAAAGGAAGGCAAACATGGCTCACACAACTAACAGCCCTGCAGATACCACACAAGAGCAGAGTGAAGAAAAACCTTGGAATGGACATATCTCATCTGGTCTTGCTGATTTTATTCAACAGGAGATAAGTAAAGCCATCAAAGGAGAAACCATTGGGGAGGAAAACTATTCTGGGTATCAACATTATGCAGGTAATGCAGCGTACTCTGTGAATACAGTTTTCAATAACACTGATTCTTGGCTCATTGATTCTGGAGCCTCCACACACATGGCAGCAAACCTAAATATGTGCACCGATTATGTGGCAAATAATAATACCTACGATCATGTGACTCTTCCTGATGGAACTAAGCAAGCAGTGGCTCACATTGGACAAACACAAATTGGGGAT
>JANZXR010000171.1:25908480-25931003 GCA_027575705.1 Erythroxylum echinodendron
TAAATAATTAACTATATTTTAGTTGACTAATCAATCACTAATGATTTAATTAATTAATTACTTATATTTTAATTAGTTAATTATATTTTAAAATAATTAATTGACTAATTAATTATATTTTCATTATATTTAATAAAAAAATTTTAAAATATATATGTGTCACAGATGTGACTTACGTGGGAATTAAGTGTCACACCTGTGACACCTCTTATTATTATTATTATTATTATTATTAATTGAATAATTAATTATATTTTAATTATATTTAAAAAACTTTTAAAAGTATTATATATATATATATATATGCTTGCATATCATGGGTGTGACATGTTAAGTCACACCTGTGACAAATTATTTACTTAATATATATATATATATATATATATAATAAAAAATTTATAAAAGTATATATGTATCTCAAGTATGAGAGTTAAGTGTCTTGACACCTCTTATCTGTTATTATTGTTATACTTAATACACTTAATTAGTATATTTAATAAAATATTTTAATTAATTAATAATATTTAAATTAATGAGATTTTAATTAAGAAACTAACTATATTTTAATTGATTAATCAATCACTAACTGTCTTGTTAATTAATTAATTATATTTTAATTAGTTAATTATATTTTAAAATAATTAATTGACTAATTAATCATATTTAATAAAAAATTTTAAAAATATATATGTATAACAGGTGTGACTTATGTGGGAGTTAAATACTATGACATTTCTCATTATTATTATTATTATTATTATTATTATTATTATTATTATTATTATTATTATTATTATTATTATTATATTTTTTAAAAATTAATTGAATAATTAATTATATTTAATTATATATATATCATCATCACCCAGATTAAAATCCCGCAATGAATCGGTCTGGAGAGGTTTGATAGTACGCAGCCTTATCCCTACATAGTAGAAAGGTTGTTTCCGGTAGACCCATATGCAGATGTGACAATAAAAAGTGATGCAGATGGAAACTGATATGCTAAGAGTGTAGAAAAAAAATTAAATAAGTATATAAATAAATAAAATAAAACAAAATCAAATAAACTAGCTAATATGGTGACCAAAATCGCCGTGAGTAGATACAAGTTTAAAAGAAAAGTTATTAAAATATTATATATATATATATATATATATATATAATAAGAAAAAATAATAATAATTAGAAACGCTGTAAAGTTCTGTTCATACCTGTTATGCTGCAAACTGTTCATACCTGTTATGCTACAAACGTCTGCTCACTATTTCTCGAATTGTGCTTGTCAATATTAAGTAAGGGTCATGCTAATCTGCTCTGTATCTTACTAATTTTATCATATGTCCTTATGGGGACATATGATTAGGCATATGCAACAGAAAAATCCAAACCAAGCTTCTAATTTTTGAGCAAATTCTCTGTCTAGTTATTGACTGAACCATGACCAAAAAAAAAAAACCACAACAATTTTGCATCCAATCCCAAGAAAGAAACTATTATTCAAAGTAGAGGCAAGTTAAGACACTGGAGAAGTAAGCAAGCAAACCCACAGCCATAATTTCTATAAAAACTTGAATTATAATGCTGAAAGAACAAATAATCCTGAAAGTTATAAATGATAAGTTAAGTTAGCAAAGTGATCACACGATATCAAGTAATAATATTTAACCACAACAAACAGATGATAATGAAAATTAAGCACTGTCAACTGCAAAAAGTAAACAAGAAAAATATAAAAGGAAACACAATTGTGGCATACTATAGCAATATTTTAATCAAACGTAACTGTGATGCTAAATTAATTTGGAAAAACTACTTGGATTATAAATCCAACCAAAAGAAAAGTTGCGTTATGTATAATGGAATACAACCCACTAAAAACATGAATTGTGATCCATAAAATCATGAACTACAAGGCCAGATACAGCAATACACTAGATAGATCCATGCAAAATTTAGTTTGTAAGCACAATAAAAGGATGAAAACATGTAATGACTGTTAACATTACACCAAAACACAAATAAATTTTGATACACTATAACCTTGGTACATCAAAGTTATTGTAGATTTAAAAAGTACATAAGAGCTACAATAGAATATTGGTACACACAATATAAACTTCAAACTGTAAAGTACCTCGTAAGTAGGCGGAAAGTTGAATAAACATTTATGTAGCATAACATAAAGCATAGTAATGAAGGTGTTTCATACCTAGGTGCCAAGAAAGAAGAGTATATGACCTAGCACAAAAATCATGCAAATGAAAGTTATAGGGAAGATGAGATAACAAGAGTGAGAAGACTACACCAGAGAGAGATAAGTAATTACCATTAAACAGAAAGCTGAAACATAATGCCATAACTATTGATGGTCCATCAGAACAAAATAGAAAAATAGGTCCAACACAATAGTAAACATCAAAGATGATCATAATATGCAGCACCAGATCGAAAAGACACAGATCAAGCACTTTCTGACACGATACCAACTAGTTACAGTATTCCAGAAACTTTATAAAGATGATTATGCTCTTGATTAGACCCACTGCTCTAAAACTAAACAGCCTAAAACAAACTCAAAGTCTCGCAAGGAATAAAACCATCAATCAACAAAATCAAGACATGGCCTGCAATAGTTCCCATACTTCGCATTTCCATTTTAACACCCCAAAAGTCAGATTGGTGTGGGAGTTAAAGCAAGCTCAGATCTACTCACATCAGGAAATTCCAAAAATAATTAAACACGCAAGTGTCACAGGATCAATAACTTAAATTCCATTCACAATGATATCAAATACCACAAACATAGACGCCCAGATCCACTCGAAGTGACCCAATTCGACGACAACATAAGTAAGATAAATTGGTAAAAAGAGAACATAATCAAGCACAACGAAGTATAAGCAAAGACGGTTTTCAAACCTGAACAAAGTTATGGAACATGATTATGTTGTTCGTCTTCTCCGATCTGCTATTCGTCAAGTCATGTATATGTACCGTTACCTCTGTCATTTTTACCCAATTCAAGAAAACACCCAAAATAATGAAAACCCTAGCTGATGCTCAAATATCCCTTTTCTCCCCCTCTACTCAAGGGAGAAAATGTCAACAGCAAAGTGCAAGGCCAGAATAAAAGTCCAAAATGCAGAGAAGATAAGAGGAAAACGCAACACCAACAAAAGCAAAAATGGGAAAGAATATAAATAGCAGTGTTGGGGGGAGAAGTAGGCTCATCCACCCAACGTTTTCTACACTAAATCCATTCAAGATAGAAGAGAATGACAGTAAACCCTCATCTTATATGCTATTTATTAACTTATTTCTAAATTCATATGATTATAAGTCATCATTCAAATCATGCAAATTTAGTTAAATAGAACTTATTGATGTAAGATAAAACATATTTGAATTAAACGAGTCTTAAGTCACTCAACAAGCCTTATAATAAATAAAATTATAATTTTATTCTTAAATAATGGAAGGTAACAATAATAATAAAGATGTTGTAGCTTAGCAACTGTTAAATGAAATGAACGAACGGGATGGACGAATACAAAATTCATCCCATCCGTTCTTAGGATTATACACTTAAAAGAGAAGAAAAAAATGCGCTGTGTTCACGCGCGGGACAGGGCATTTATTTTATAGATATTTTTTGACTTCCATGAACCAAATTCTGCCATGCGAGCACCTTGAAGCTGCGACTCATTCCCTTTTGTTCTATAAATCTTAATCTCTTAATTCCTATTTCCATACAAATGGACAAAGAAATGGACCTCAATCTTTCTCCAACATCACAATCTCCAGTCACAACTACCACCGACGCAGTTGCCGGTGGCGGAGATCCCGAGTTGCTTCGAGTGCCCAAATTGGAGCCTAAACTGGAGCCACTTGACAGCCCAGATATTCATCTACTCCAAGAGCCACAGGACTTGCTGTTTTCCGATTCTACACGTGATGTCTTCTCTAATCCGACAAATACCCCTACGCCTCACTTCTCATCAGATGAAGGCAATGTCTTCTCGGAATACTATCGTATCACCGATCTCTTCCGCACAGCTTTTGCCAAACGCCTTCAAGAGCAATACGGAGACTTTTCAGTCCTCGACCCTGATTCTCGCGCCATTGTTCCTGTCCCTGAAGACAGTGGCGTATCCTCCATGGTCGTTTCACAGCCTCGCAAGCGCTACCGCCAACGTTCGGCGGAGCTTGTTCGTGTCAGCGACCTCGGAGTCGAGGACCATCGCTACTTCCGCGATGTGGTACGCCGGACTCGGAAGATCTATGATGCACTCCGCATTTTGTCGGTTTTGGAAGAAGAGAAACGCCGCGGCGAGATACTTGGACGTCGTGCACGTGGGGATCTGCGGGCGGCCGCAGTTATGCGTGACCATGACCTCTGGATGAACCGAGATAAGCGGATTGTTGGGTCAATCCCAGGTATTCATGTTGGGGATCTTTTCTTTTTTCGGATTGAATTGTGCGTTGTTGGACTACATGGACAAGTTCAAGCAGGAATTGATTATCTTCCCGCGAGTCAGAGCTCTAATGGGGAACCTATCGCGACTAGTATAATTGTTTCAGGGGGTTACGAAGATGATGAGGATGGAGGTGATATTATAATCTATACTGGTCATGGTGGACAGGACAAGTTTTCGAGGCAGTGTATGCATCAGAAGCTGGAAGGAGGGAATTTGGCATTGGAGAGGAGTATGCATCACGGGCTTGAGGTGAGAGTGATTAGAGGGTTTAAGTATGAGGGTACTGTGAGTAGTAAGATTTATGTGTATGATGGGCTGTACAAGATTGTGGATTGTTGGTTTGATGTCGGAAAATCTGGGTTTGGTGTTTATAAGTATAAGTTGATGAGGATGGAAGGGCAGCCGGAGATGGGTAGTTTGGTTTTGAGGTTTGCAGAGAGTTTGAGGAGTAAGCCGTTTTCTGTGAGGCCTCGGGGATATCTTAGTCTTGATATATCAAATAAGAAGGAGAATGTGCCAGTTTTGTTATATAACGATATTGATAGTGAACGTGACCCTATGTGTTATGACTATCTTGCAAGAACTGTGTTCCCACCCCAAGTATATGGTGTTGGGGTTAGTGGGAGTGGATGTGATTGTGAATCAGGTTGTATTGATGGCTGTCTTTGTGCAAGGAAGAATGGAGGGGAGTTTGCTTATGATCAAAATGGATTTCTATTGAGGGGAAAGCCACTAGTATTTGAATGTGGGACCTATTGCAAGTGTCCACCAAAATGTCGAAATAGAGTTAGTCAAAGGGGGTTAAGAAATAGGATGGAAGTGTTTAGGTCAAGAGAAACAGGATGGGGAGTGAGGTCATTGGATTTGATACATGCTGGTGCATTTATATGCGAGTATGCAGGGGTTGTTCTCACAAGAGACCAAGCAGTGGTATTTGCAATGAATGGTGACAGTCTGATTTATCCTAGTCGATTCTCAAATAGATGGATGGAATGGGGTGATTTATCTCAAATCTATCCAGAGTATCAGTGCCCATCATATCCCTTAGTTCCACCTTTGGATTTTGCAATAGATGTGTCAAGAATGAGGAATGTTGCATGCTATATCAGTCAGTCTTCAAATCCTAATGTACTAGTTCAGTATGTGTTGTACGATCACAATAATTTGATGTTCCCTCACCTTATGCTTTTTGCAATGGAGAATATACCACCTTTAACAGAGCTTAGCCTTGATTATGGGGTGGCAAGTGAATGGACAGAGAAGCTCGCAATTTGCAACTAAAATGCTTGAGGATATGTTATCAGTAATATGGCATGGCCCAACATTTAAGGACATGATACACTAAGGTGATGTACTATCTTGTTAACTAATTACTTTCAAATTATCTTAAGCAATGTGGCTTTTATCATTTTATCGTATATTCCAGTCATTAGTAATGGGAATAGCTCTTTTTAGTTTTTGACCCACTTTGCAGTGTCAAATAGGGGACAAAGGAATTGATCTTTGTTTGACATTTTCCTATAATGTTTGGGCCTAGTTTGGTCATTAGGTTTTCATTTAACTGAGATGCAAGAAATATTTTAGCTTGGTTCCTTGCGAAATGATTGCCTATCAAATATATGTTTTTCTATGAGCATTTCAATTTTTATTTCAGAAGTAGATGTTGGTTCATGTAGAACAAATAGAATAAGTAAAATTCATAAAATTAGGAAACATGACTGATATTAGGTTGCTGGAATATTAACTTTCATTTCTGGATTTTAGCTTGGATTGCTAAAATTTCAGATTAGCTATAGCTGAGTTTTTATGTATGTTTGCTGAAAATTTAGGATAAGATTTTAGGTAGAATATGGATGAAATTTGGGGTTTATATGGCTAGAATTTAGGATTTTGGTTGCTAGAATTTTAGGTTAGAATTGTTGATATTAGTAAAGAACACAAACAATGGAAGATAGGAGACTAGGAATCATTCCTAGGGTTTAAGAATCACTCTTAGAAGAAAGAATTGCATCTTTTAGTCGAAAAGTCAATTTCGTAAAAAAATTTCAGGATATGTTATTATTGAATGGCTAACTATACTCATATTCATAGAGAAATTCTTAGAACCCCTATTCTAGTAGGAAAGGGTTCCTAACAAATTTAAATTATATTCTAATAAATATTCTATGAATCCTAAATAATTAAGGTAATATATCTATACGAGAATAACATATTTAACTTACTACTACTTAACTATTTAATAAGTAATGCTAAAATAATCTAAATTCAGCTCTCGTCTTTACTGTCAATTCAATTCCCAATTTTTATTCCACCAAATTAAAGCTTATGGTTGACTAATTTTTTTCTCTTTTACTTTTCTAGACTTTAAGCTCTTTTGCATCATTATTGTTCTCGTGTTTAAAATGTTTAACATTTATTTCATTACTCCTTTTTTTGAAATTTTATGTAATGCTTGGTAGGATTTATACCTTGACAAAATACCCTAGGTTGTATTATTACACTGAATCCTTAATATAGTACCTTGACAAAATCATTCTGTTTTGATTGGCTTCACATCATTGTGTAGATAATTGCACTGTGTGCTTATCATAATAAATACTCCTCTATGGCTCATAAAAATTTCCTTAATTTGGATATAGCTATTGCTTGCCTAAGACTTCGAGGCATTATGTCCACATTTAACTTTATTATCCAAGGTAAACGTGGAATCCTTGTTAAGTTAGGATGTGCCCTCTAGACATAAATGCATATACTTGTCTGGGCATATTCTTATTTTCATTGGTCGTATGTGCATATGTATGTGTAGGTGATGTTTGGGAGAAATTAGTGAGTCACATGATGTAATTTCAATTATATTACTTCCTATATTACTTGATTAGGTCCATATATTATGATGTTGATAAGGTAGTACATATGACATCCCCTTTTTACCTGATTAAGTCCATATAGTACATACGACATCCCTTTCCACTAAATTATTTTGTTGATATTTATTCACATGTATTATGTTTATTCATGTTAATCAACTCTTTTATTATGTTAATCTTGTCTTATCTTATTTATGGGTTGTTGGATTCAGTTTTAAGCACTGAAATTGGAATAGCTTCTGTGTATTAATCACCTTTGTAATTAGTATGAAGGCCATAAGGTACTTGGGGTGTTTGCTAATAATTAGGTTCATCTATTATATACATAATACTTGCTGATAGTAATATTCTTTAATAAAGTACCTAAACTATTCCATAATAGGATACCTAAAATTTCATTAGTTACGATGATGGTGGTTTCTTGTAACTATAATAGCTTGTATTTGTGCTCCTCTATTGATTATGTTACTGTCAATAGCTTGTAGTTGACTCTTTGTTGCTATATATTCCTTCTAAAAAATAATAGGATACTCAATTACATAATAGCATTACAAAATCATATTGAATTACTCAGATCTTCATCAATTCTTTGTATGAATTGACAATTTATTACCCTTTTCGTGATTGACAAAATTCAATGCGATTGATTGAGTTTGTAATGATGTTACTACATGGAAAATGATCTAATATTGTTCATTTTGTCGATAAATAAATAATAAGAATCTAATTAAATAGTTGATATTGATATGGGTTTTCTTTCCATTACATTTGATAACCAACCAAAGGAATTTTATATTTATTGATGACAATCTATATTGTAAAGACTGGAATGGCCAATAATATAGGATGTTATGTTACGTCATACTAAACATCACTTAAGTTTAATCAACTAAGTTACATAACAATTTGTTAATTGAGTTATGTGCATAGTTAATAACCATTTGGAAATTTTTCCTCGAAGATTAATTGATTTCTCAGGGTTAAGAAGAAACAAGGATGCAAGTCATAGAATGAGAAATTGTTGTGTCTGCAAATATGAATGTTGATAGAGGCAAATAGGGATATACATGTGAACTGTTGAATAAGAGTATGATTACATGATAATGAAAATTTTGATAAACAAGGAGTAGTGGTAATGTAAACAGTTTCACTGCTGAAATTTAACTATTGATTGTTCTTGTGGAGATTAATGGGAGTTTGATCACTTGTATTCTCTCTACAAACTTATGAGTTAGTGAAAATATGGTATTCCTTTTTAGTTTTTACCTGAAGTTGAAATCTCAAATGGATGATTAGGAACAAAAGGCTCCTTTGATTAGAAAAGAACTTTCATTCCTTAACATTCTTTTGATTGGTCTCTTTAGTTTAACCTCATGTCATTAAGTGGAACTATACAAAACTGTTTCCTTGTAAACTTCTATCTGTTGTAAGTATTTCCTTAATTTCATCCAAAGTTGATTCTAGCTTTTCGATTTGAAAAGCATACTTTCACAATTAATGTTTAAGTAGTCTGTAATGTCATCTTGGAGATAGATGAAATTGGGAGCTTAGTGTTTAGTGATTTAGCAATTTTTTAATAACAACATATGACACTCGTTATTAAAAGTCAAAGATCATTTGTAATACGAAACAGTTGCGAAAATCAATAAACCAAAAATGAGGAGGGCCAAGGTCATGGACTGTTTGTGCCATCTCATTTGCATCTTTGTTTTCTACCCTAAGACATGCTTGAAGACGGTTGATGGATGACAGGCAAGTTTTATAAATTCAATAAAGTTCCAAATGTAGCAAGATTCATGGTCAATCCTAGAATAGGAAAAGGATATCAGGTGCTTTTCTTTCACAGAGAGGATATCTCCTTTTGTGAACATGATTCGAACTGGGATTAGGAATTTTAGGAGATTCGTGAGAATTTATACATACCTCAACAAATTTGTTAAGATTCTGCCAAGCCATTATCTATTGCTACGGATTCTCCGTTTTCCTTAATATTGTTTGTACTGGTATTCATATTTTTTCTCCCAACCATAATTGTTCTTCTTTTTTATTGTCACTCTCCCCCTAAAGACGAAACATGCTTGAGTTTATACCATTCTAGATAATCGTGCTTCTTCTAGTAAACATTGGCAGTATGTGTATTCTTATGGCAGTGTGAATAAACCAAGATTGAGGACTTGTAGAATCTCCAAGAGTAGAAACCCTAAAAGATAAAATAGGATGCTATGTTATGTCATACTAAACATCACTTAAGTTTAATCAACTAAGTTACATAAAAATTTGTAAATTGACTTATGTACATAGTTAATAACCATTTGGAAAATTTTCCCCACAGATTAATTGATTTCTCAGGGTTAAGGAGAAACAAAGATGCAAGTCATAGAATGAGAAATTGTTATGTTTGCAAATATGAATGTTGATAAAGGCAAATAAGGATATACGTGTGAACTGTTGAATAAGAGTATGATTACATGATAATGAAAATTTTGATAAACAAGTAGTGGTAATATAAACAGTTTAACTGCTGAAATTTAACTTAGGATACTGATTGTTCTTGTGGAGATTAATGGGAGTATGATCACTTGCATTCTCTCTTATGAACTTATGAGTTAGTGAAAAAATGGTTTTATTTTTTAGTTTTTACCTGAAGTTGAAATCCCAGATGGATGATTAGGAACAAAAGGCTCCTTTGATTAGAAAAAGACTTCCATTCCTTAACATTCTTTTGATTGATCTCTTTAGTTTAACCTCACGTCATTAAGGGAATCTATACAAAACTGTTTGCTTGAAAATTTCTCGATGTTGTAAGTATTTCCTTAATTTCATCCAAAATTGATTCTAGCTTTTCAATTTGAAAAACATACTTTCACAATTAATGTTAAGTAGTCGGCAATGTCATCTTGGAGATAGATGAAATTGGGAGCTTAGTGTTTAGTGATTTAGCAATTTTTTTAATAACAACATAGGACACTTTATTATTAAAAATCAAAGATCATTTGTAATACAAAATAGTTGGGAAAATCAACAAACCATAGATAAGGAGGGCCAAGGTCATGGGCTCTTTGTGCCATCTCATATGCAACAATTGATGGATGACAAGCAAGCTTTATAAATTCACTAAAGTTCCAAATTTAGCAAGATGCATGGTCAATTCTAGAATGGGAATAGGATATTAACTGCCTTTCCTTCACAAAGAGGATATCTCCTTTTGTGAATATGATTCGAACTGGGATTAGGAGTTTTTGGAGATTCATGAGAATAGATACATACCTCAACATCAATCCTAAAAGATTCATCTGATGGCATGATTGTATCGTCAGGGAAGGTACTAGATTTAAGAGGCATAATCCGAATTGTCCTTTCTAAACTCAAATCTCTCACCATTAGCTAGTTTCTCAAGTCTCTCACAATTATTTTTAATATAATTTTCCTCCACAAATTTGTTATGATTCTGCCTAGCCATTTTCTAATGTTACGGATTCTCCGTTTTCCAGTTGTTTGTACTGATATTCTTATATTATTTTCTCCCTACCATAATTGTTCCTCTTTTTTTTGGTCACTCTCCCCCTAAAGAGGGAACATGCTTCTTGCTTCAGTTTATACCATCCTAGATAATCATGCTTCCTCCAACAAACATTGACTGTATGTTTATTCTTATGGAAGTGGGTGAATGAACCGATATTGAGGACCTGTGTAATCTCCAAGAGTAGCATGCCTGAAAGACAAAATGATGTAGAAAAAGTAGAAGAATCATTAACTAGTAGCCAAAAATCACAAAATTAGGAAACAGGGCTAATATTAGACTGCTGGAATATCAAGTTTTAGGATTGAATTTTGGCTAGGATTGTTGAAATTTCAGATTTTTAGTTTAAGAAACTAAAGATCTATTATATTATGGTTTCCTTAACTATGTAGTGATAGTTAAATATTTGTTTGTTATATTTTTAGTTGTATGTGTCTACCTATTGAGCTGTTAAATTGGATACAGTTACTATAATGATGGAGCAGTTATCTCCTTCAAAATTCTAGCTATGGTATTCTGGGGAAACTAAGAGGAACTGGCAAGAACTTATTCACAAAGTTCAGTATCTGAAAACAAACATTCTTCTCTAATTAGCCCTTGACAAATTTGAACAATATGCAGAACGGAGACAAAAATCAGCAAACAAAGTCTCACCTTAAATCTAACCTTGGTTTCATGGTTAACGCCCATATCTCTTACAAGCAAGGAGCATGGTGATTTTTTAGTTATTACCCTTAAGTTCTTAGTGATATCAGCGTATTGACTTCTCTTACTATTGATGGCTAGGGATGATTTAGTGATTAGTATTGGTCAAGCTATTTATTCTAGTTTCTTATGTAATTTCTTTAATAGGCCAGGCAGTGATTGACTTAAGGTGATATTCTTGTGTTTATATAAGCTAAATAGCCAAACTTGAATTAATGTCAGCCATAGGATTTAGAGTCATGTATGTGATATCTCTTATTTTTGGGGAGATCTCAAAAAGTTGCTTACATTAAAAAAAAATAATTTGTTTGGTCTTCCAATTTTAGTGCATTTATTTCTGGTACTGGCATTAAGAATTTACAGGCATTGGAATCTTCATAAGCTGTGACTTGGGTGGACATTGTTTTGGTTCATTCTCTCCTGCATCAGAGACCTCGTTTCAGTACCAAATAATTAGACCATAACTTTAGTTTAGTTAATCAAGTTTATTTGTCAAACAGGCTTTTCTATGCTGAGGAAAAGATATCTCATGCAAACGCATGCACTGTTTTATAGTACGGTGTAACAGTATATACTGACAATTATATGAGTTATCTATTTATGAGGATTACCGTTTTCAAGACCAATTTCAAGTGTTGTTGACGTTAGGTAATGACTTCCTTATGGACTTAAAAGTATTAAAACGCTTTTCTTTTAGAGGTACTCATTATTTTCTTGGAAGATGCTGCAATTAAGTGCACTGGCTTTTATTGCAGTTGGATGTGTGCATGTGAAAGGTATGCATGATATTATGCGACATTTTATAAATTTATGGAAGGTTCCTCCCCTTGAAAGGGTAGTAAACATGTAAAATTCCTAGGGGATGCAATGCTATTGCAGTTTGAAACATTTTTACTCAGTTTTTGATATAGTTATGATTAGTAAAATTTTTACGTGTAGACTATTTGATTGGCAATTGGTCTAGGAAGTCTGCTGATAAAAGGTTATTCATTTGTTCTGTGCTGGGCTCTGAAAGTTATTATTTCAATGTACCCAGTCTAAGACAGCTTTCTTGCAATCTTATTCAGGGTTTTGTTGATTTTGTTTTTACAGTATTTCCCTTCCAACACTTGGTTTTGTCTGATTATTACATGCTTCTGTTTTTGGTTTCTTGTTTGCTTCTTGTTCAGTGTGATCATGTTCTGTGCTTTATTTCTGAAGGAGCTTCTTGGATGGCGAACCCTTAAGCTGTTATTCTTTATTCTTCTTGCAAACATTTGCATAAGTATGCTCATAATTGTGGGTTTACATTTGCGAGATGCTGGCGAGATCTGTCTTCTAAGTTCTTACTGTATGCTCACACTTTTCATTTCATAAATGTCATCTGCAGGTGGTATTTTGGGTATGTATCCATTACAGAGTCTGACCTGTTCTCCTGAATCTTTGGATCTTCAATGTTCCGCCTTAACAGATGATTCTGCTAGGTTGTTGATGTTGAATTATAAAAACATTTTTTTTTACGAATTATATAGTACCATGGCATTGGCATTCTTCTTTACTTCCTTGGTTTCTATACCCCGAAGGTCAACAAGCAATCTCCATAGAGCAAAAATCAGAAAGGAAGTTTACAGATAAATGAAAGTGGAGGAGGAGAAAAAAACCCAGGCAAATCACACTGGAACTAAAAAATTTTCTCAGCTAATGTGGGGATGCTAATTTTCTTATTAACCTAGGCTTTGGATGTTGCAATCCTTCGACATACAATACCTAGTAAACAACGTGTTTGGGGAATGCTTACCAGAAAGTTGTAAAACCTGCATGTGCAACTGTATAATTGTTATCTGTTTGTATATAAGTTAGAATTTCCATTAACTTGTACAGAAAATCTGTTATACCATCCTGGAATTTATTTTGTATTTATCCTGGGCTAATTGGAATGTTGGCTAAATTGCATGCTTGAATGTGGCATGTTGCACTTTCAGGAGATTCTACTCTGACTGTTTTGAGGTATAAAATGTTGTTCTGATGTGTGCCAGTTGATGTATGTACTTTTCTGGGCACTTGTCTTATGAGTAATTGTTTGGTGCTCTAATATTGATCTTTATAATGCTGCAAAATCCCTTAAAGCGACTTGCTTTATAGGGCAGTTTAATCCTCTTACATTCCATACTATGATCTCGCCATTTGAAATGGCATGTTCAATTCCTCATGACCAATGTCAGCATCCTTTCTAGCTTGGTTGCATGGTGATTGATTCTGTTATAGGAGTTTCTGTACTGGTATGAATGATTGGTGAAGACTAAGTCTGTTTTTCTCGCTAGAAGGATCTGTTTTGGTTTTTCGGGTCAAAGGAGAGAGCTCAGTTGTGTGATCTGCAGATGATGGATGTAAATTATCAAGGGAGGATACTATTTTTATGTCTGGAGTAACAACTCCTATATTATTAGGACTCCACTTCTATAAGTCTTTTAACATTTGTAATTCCCTCAGTGTTGGTGTTAACCATTTCTTCTTCAGTTAATTTCATTCCCCATTAGCTCAAGATAGCTTCCTGTTTTGAATTTTTTCCACGTGGCCTTCCAAACTTTTCCGTGATGTTTTGGAAGTGGCTTCTATTGATAGGAGATAGCTACACTATCCTCCTATAGCTTGCTTGCTTCTAATATCATAACAGGTATTTTTGTTGGAAGTTCCTTGGTTGAGTTCCACACTTGCACATATTCGAGCATTACTCACTCTCTTTTTCTTAGCAGTAGTTAATTAATAAAGAGGGGTTTTCCTATGAAACTAGCAAGGGTACTTAATCCTTGTATAATCTAATATTTCAGGGTGCATTGTGGAAATTAATTACGAGAGGAATGTTGTGGAAATTAATAAACTAGTTTGTCAATTCTGCAAAAATAAAAGTTGATTCCCAGCATGCTAGGGACTTTCCTCTAATATTTTTTGAGCTTGAGAGGCTAAAGTGAAAGTGAGTAAAATGAGATTCTCCTCAATTAAATGCACATCTACCAAGCCTTTGCCATGCCAAACTTGATGAGCCCATACATGAAGGGGGGTTATTGGTCAAAGTAGAAGTCAACTAGTTTAGCTTCCCCACTACGTGCTCCCTCCTCTAGTACTTCAATTTCTGGACATATTATGAGTTTCTCATCTATTACCTTAGGGGAATTGAAGTTGACATATATAGCTTGGTTATCCTCGACTACTTGCTTCCAGCATTTTTGGGGGTTCAACGATGCTGGTGGTTTGATAGAGTTGGTCTCTAGTGGGGCTTGGTTTGTTTAAAGTTCAAGAAGGATGCGGGTTGAAGCTGGGAATTCATCCGTCCCATTGTCAGGCAAAGTTTGCATTTTCAGAAGCCAAAGCCATTAAAGGAAAGAAATAGCTTTGACTGTTATGAAAGACTAAAAAGATTGTGGTGCAAAAAGGAAAGGAAGGTGGGCGGGAAAGGGTGTATAGTGCCCTTTGCAAGCCCCGGTTACCCTAAGAGAACCAACATAAGAGGGTTGGATATAATTAGCATAATAAAATTATATAATTTTGATAAGGCTTGAATCTTTGAAGCTTTAAATCTGTCAATTAAATATTAAATACACATTAAAAATGTGGTAGTTTCATTACTTAAGAATAAACCAAATTTTTGTTTATTATAAGGCTTATTGAACAAAATCAAAGACTCTTTAACTCGAATGTGTTTTATATTAAATTAAAGGGTTATAGTTGAATTTGTGTGATTTGGATGAAAAAAACTGATAATCATAAGATCAACTTAGTTTGAATGGAATCCTAGCCCACTAGAAAATTATTTGATAATTTCTCACTGGAATAGCCCATTAGGAAATATATATGTATCACTTATGGTTAATGAGCTTACTACTTTTAAGTGAGCAATTTCTAACATTAATTCTTTAAATTTTCATAAAGCCATGAGATTTGAAATGGAATCCATGTACACTAACCAAGTATAGTCTTTGGTGGATACTATTTATAGTATTGTACCAATTGGTTACAATTTTTTTAAGAGAAAAAAACTAACATAAATGATAATGTATGTATATACAAAGGAAGATTGGTGGCTAAACGTTATGAATAAAAATAAGAAGTTGATTTAATAAAACATTTTCTCCAGTAGTTATATTTAAGTCCATATGGATCTCACTGGCTATAGCCACATATTAGAATTATGAAATCTAACATGTGGATATTAAAATAGCATTTCTCAAAAGGAAATTTCTTGAGGATATGTATACAATACAACCTGAATATTTGAATCTAAAAACGTATATTTATGAACTTAAGCAAGTGTCACCATGATGGAACATTAATTTTGATAAAAAAAGAAAAAGAAAGACTTTGATTTATAAAAAAATGGATGAACCATCTATTTATAAGAAAGTTAGTAGGAATATAGATGTCTTCCTAATGCTACATATGGATGACATATTACTAATTCAAAACAATAGATCAATGTTTTAATTTATAAAAGATTTGGTTATTTAAGAACTTCTCCATAAAAGATATTAGAGAAGCAGCTTATATTTTGAAAGTAAAGATCTATAAATAGATCAAAGAGGTTGCTTGGCTTATCCCAATAAAAATACATAAATAATGTGCTGAAGAGGTTTAGGATAGAGAATTCAATGAGGGGATTTTTATTTCATATAGGATTTCTTTAAAAAAGTAATTGTTCAAATGTTTAAGAAGAGAGAGACAAAATAAATTGTGTTTCATATGCTTTTGCTATTGGATCAATCATGTATATGATGCAAAGTACTCGAGCAAATGTCTTTCATGCTTTAAGCATAAGGAACAAATTTCAAGCCAATCCTGTTGATGGTAACTGAATGATTATGAAAAATATCTTAAAGTACTTGAGAAGGAATAAAGATGTTTTATTGTTCTATGGTGGAGTTAAACTAAGAGTTCAGGGGTATTTAAATACTAGTTTCCAATCTGATCATGATGATACTAAATTATAATTAAGGTACATCTTCACTTTGTATAATGGTGTTGTAAGTTAGAAGAGTTATAAAAAGTTGACTATTACAAATTCTAAGACTGAGATGAAGTACTTTTCAATGTTAGAGGTAATTAAAAAAACAATTTGGATCAATAATTGTATCACAAACTTGAAGTAATTCTTAGCATTGTTGAGCCAATATTATTGTACTTTAATAACAACGATACCATTACACAGGAAAAGGAACCAAGGCCTCATTAATGGTCTAAACATGCACTTAAAACATTTCACTTGATTAAGGAGACAGTGGAGTGAAAAGAAATAGCATTAGTGCAAGTTCCTACTAAAGAGAAACTTGTGAATCCTCTCACTAACTCGATGTCTTAAAAGAGACACGATCATCATATGGATGGTTATGATATTAGATAAATATGCAATTAGCTTTAGTGTAAGTGTAAGATTGTTATTTTATGTCCTTACATCTAATTGGTTGATCGCAAATTTATCTATGAAACTATATTATTTTAATTAATAGAGACATTCTTTGTCTTTATGTTTTTTAAATTATATTTGAAGTTTTAATATTAAAGATAAAGTCCTTATAATAAATATTGTACAATTAAAATCAAAATGAGATCATAATTATAAGATTCAATTTGCATTTATATATTATTTCTACTTTATTCCTAGCTGTAGTTTCATTTGATAGATGGTAAAATTAGCGTACAATATATTTCTTTCTTATAAAGAACGAAATTGATTTTATAAATCAAAATATGAAGATAATTGAACAAATGTATAAGCGTTTATTAGAGAATAAGTTCATTGAATCAGCCTAATTATGAGATCCTAAATGGAATATTACTTATGTGTATATGAGATTTCTCATTATAATGATTGTTCAATTGATCCTTATACTTAAGATTATTAAAGTATCTTATGTGAGAATTATTATATTTTAGTGCTAATTATTATATTTAAAGTAGTTAAGTCGGTAATACTTGGATATAACATGAAACATATAAAGATAGTCAAATAAATCAATTAATGATTCGTTACTCTATTCTATTTAGAATAACTCAATCAGTACTACATGGATATAACATAAGCCATATAAATATAGTTAAATAATTCAATAAAGGATTCATTACTTTAAAGTAATTAGAGAAAATGTTTCATTGTTGTTTATTACTAGTGATTTAAGCAATTCTCTGGTCAAAGTAAAATGAGATTTTAAAAGATATTTTCAAATATCAATTATGAATCAATTACTAATTAGCAAGAACGAATTTAATTAGATCCAAAGGAGTAGACGATAATTTTATAGTCTATGTTCAGTTGGAATATTGGATAATGAAATGATTAAATTATACATTACAATTATGTACGGATAGGTTAAGTCAAACTATCTTAACATTTTTAATATTTGGATACTCTTAACATATTGTTATATATCAATCTTGATCTACGATTATAATTGAAAAATTAAAGATAAATTAAAAAACCAAGTTATCTAATTCTAATTATCAACTAAAATATAATTTATAATAATTATCTTTTTTTAATAATCTAATAGATCATACATAAAGAATAGTTAAAAAGAGTAATATCAATTTAAATTAACTTAAAAACTTTAAGAATGAAATATAAGATATTTTGTTTCATTAGAATTAAAATTAGAATTAGACTATAATTATAATTAAGAAGTTTAATTTTAATTAGAAATTCTGCTATTAAAAGGTTGAATATATGGACAATTTGTGATTGACACAGCTTGAGAAAAATTTTATAAGAATTTAAGTCTGGTATAACTCGATCTCTTATTTAAAATCCATGTTTTTTATGTTATTCAATAAAAAAGATTAATAGAAAAACTGGAAAAACTATGTTTCCAACTATGTACATGATTCGATCATGATTAATATCCTAATGTTAAAATTTTGACATGTAACATACAACAGGTACACGAGAATCCATGCTCAGAAACATGATCTGATCTTGTAATATAACTGTTTAAGTCGCGACGTCAGATCATAGGTAGTATCAGTTATACGAATATTAGCAATGAAGACTGACGTCACAATACAAGTGTGAAATTCCCATGATTTTGCACCACCGGCATCATCACAAACTACCTTCTGATTTTTTGCAAAATAATACTCTCGCACGCCCAGACGTGGGCAAGATGTGCTATTTTGCTCTCTAGCTAATAGCTTGCGGTACCATCCACTTACTTTCATCCATTTTTATATAGGTCAATCCCATTCCCACCATCGACCAAAAAGAAAGAACAAGTTTGTTAACCGAAAGAAAGACGAACATTTATTAACAAAAACCAAATCTAATACGAAAGTGAAGACAACCCATCTGAGCAGCCATGCTGCAGATTCACAAGCACAAACGAACTGATGACCATCTAAAATTTATTCACCACCACAAGCTAACTCTACATTTTGGTTTTTTGTGAGATTTTCTTTTTTGAAAATTAGGTTTTCTGTAAGAATTAGTAAAGTGAAGCAACTTTCAACGTTTAATAAAAATATGCCATCTATTGCTCACCGTCGTCGGTCAACTCGCAAATTTGCGCCAAGTAAAGATTTGACAGTTTGGAATACTGTACAACTTTGCTGGATACAACATTAAACTCCACACCTCTTTTCTGTCCAATTCCTAGAATTTCTAATGTTCTCTCACAGTACTGTAACCTCTGAATTCGACATTACAGTTACCAAGAGATGAGGAACGCATTGGGGTGGCCACCTTTCAGAGTTTATCTCTCAAAGCCCCCATTCCTTGTTCTAAATTTTAGTTATGATAGTTGTTCCACTCTTCTAATTCACCACTGTCGACTGGGGTCTGTACATATTCAGCCAGCTTATGCTCGCAGGACACAAACTCAGCTTCTCCTTTTGAACGTTTTGAGACATGGTCATTAAAATCAATTGTTTTGTAGCATCTGATCAATTTGACCATTCTGGTTATAGAGTGCGACAATCTTTTTAGCATAATAAGGTGTATGCTTCTCAGCTCTGCGTGCATTACAAATTATAGATTAATGAATCAAATGCAAGAAAATTAAATTCATTGTGCATTTTGAAGTACCTTTCTTTTCCCCAAGCTCGGACTGTGTACAAGTAGTTCCTTATTGTATGGTAATCTAGTGAATAACGAGCAAATTCCAGACCCTTGGGGCCAACCTAATTCCAAAGGTCTATGTTAGAATGACAATGAAAATACATTTACTTCAACTCAAAAATCACCATATATAGTAGTGGTTACCAAGCCCAACAAAACAGCTATGACATTTCCCACAAACTTCGGTGCAGGTTGAGATGGACCCCTCCCTGAGGAAAAGTATTAGGATTCTGACTCATTGCCAATATTTTATATTACTACAAGTGTTGACCCCCGTAGTAACTCAAAAGGAAAATCTTGGACATGATACTCAAGATTAACTATAATTAAGCAGTCATATTAGATGTAAGAGAATTTCAGGAGAAATTAAAGTGTCATTTGAGATCAATGGTCCAACATCACTGCATTAGGAATTGAGTTGCAATATCCTAATATTGCAAGCATCACATTCTATTGAGTCCAACCGCAAGGCTTAACACCCAAGAGATCATAAGTTGATCAACAATAAGCATTATACATACCAAACTTTGCATCATCATCTGCCTTAACAGTCTCCATGACAAAAGGTCGTCGGTTTCCCTGAAATATACGATTACATCATATTCGAAGTTTCAATTTCAAAATTAATTAAGAAACCTAAAGGACAGGACAAGGTGTTTTACACTACTGGATGTTGGAGTAATCTCCATGAGGCTTTTTACCAAATCAAGCATTTCCCTGCCTCTTTCATTTCTGCAATTGAAAATATTTAAAGGTCAAAGGAGAATATTAAGAAGTCTTTTGAGAATTGGGATGATAAGAAAGAGAGCAACACGGAGAAATGCAAATCTAAAATTGCCAGCATAACATTATCTATATCACCTGACTGTTATATATTGTGGATGGTCAGTCATGCTTACTCCAGGATATTTAGGCACACACATGTATCCAACAACCAGATCCTGAACTCAAAATGATTGACCATAGTAGTGAGAAAGAACTACAGAAAGTTGAACCATAATAGCAATTTTGGTACAGCTCATGTTTTGTTACATTAATTCTCAAGTAATACCAAAGACTAGCTATGATATATGTAAGCAGCTTCACTATAATTCAACTTTTTTATTGATTATACAATGACTAGAATAGGTTTAATTGAAACATTAAGGAATAGTAAGCGCATAAACTGGCAGATAACAAAGTAAGAATAAACTAAAAATGCAAAGATCAAATGTTCCTGGAGACTCACCGCTAATCCATTAGTGTAGTCAAAGCAGCTGGAAAAGAAAAAAAAGAGCAACCAGAACATAAATAATTCTGTACTAACAATCAAAGTTTGTAGTTGTTAAGAAATGAGATATTTTGCTGCATTAAAGTGTTATAGTCTAATTGTCCCACATTGATAATAAGAGGGTTTGATGCGGGGTTTATAGTTTTATGGATTCTCCCACCCTTTAAGCTAACTTTGGAGGCTGGCTCTCCCATAAGAGCTATAACAATGGGTATCAGAGCCAACATCACTCCTTCGAGTCTTAGGGCCACGGGTGGTGACATAGGCATTGCAGTATTCACCCGGCTAGAAAAGGTCTAGCGCACAGCCAGCCCATAGGTTCCTAGGCTACGGAGCGCGGTGGAATGTTACGGTCTAATTGTCCCATATTGATAATAAGAGGGTCTGATGGGGTTGTAGGCTTATGGGCTCTCCAACCTTTAAGCTAGCTTTTGGGTTTGGGCTCTCCCACAAGACCTATAACATAAAGTCTAGTCAAAGTAACTCCAGAAATAAATTTAGTAACCTAAGAATACCAAAAGTTATAGGTTTCAGTTTTAATTTCGAGTTTAATGTCTTTTAAGGAGTTTCATTCCATTTATGACCTTCCTCCAGTATAAAAGGCCATCCATTCTATGGCAAATGTTATTACACAACCAAGTGATCAGATTTCAATACACAGAAATCTCCTCTTTTAATGTTTTGCACTACTTCTCACCATTCCAAGCTAAACACAACTTCAGATTACCAACAGTAGTTGACACGTGATATAGAGATATATATCGTAATAAATGCCTCAACTCTCAAACATAATTGGAACCAAGAATCAGTCATCATAAGACTTGGGAAAGGAACAAAGTTATTGCAACCATAACAACAAATCATTCAACCTAAAAGTACACGATTTTACCAAAACAGACTGAAAATAGGTGTTGTACTATATTACACTCTCCCATCCTATTACTTTGACCTTGAAATCTCACAACAAAAGAGAATACAATGTTAATCAACCATTAAATCCAAAAACTTAAGTTGTTCCATGGGCCAAGGATTTGGATCATAAATTTATATCCATGTCAAAATCACTAGAGCACTCTGAGTTATTAATAATAACTTTAAATAAAAAACAATAAGCTATTAAAAACAATAAAGTTATTATTGTTTTCCATATAAAGAGTTTGACCTTAATAGAGGAGATCTCTGTAATAACAAGTAAAATAGGCCTTCTTCCCAAAACTTTATTATTGATTTTAGAAAATTTTTAATATAAATTCTAAATACTAGACAATATTGTTTAAACAAAACTAATAAAAACTATAACTTAATTAGTGATGGAATATTACCAAAATGGACCTAATTGTTAAAATGTAAAGATCTCTTAAGACTAAATTCAAGCTGCATTGGATATTCCACAGAAATCTTGGTATAACTAACGTTATCTTCCAATAAATCCTGTTTCTTCTGCATTAGCCATTCAAATATATCATAGTTTGATGCAGGAGCAGTTAGTTTAGTTTTCCTAGTTAATATTGGATTTCTTACTATACAGTATTTCTTAAGTTATTTGGATTCCTAATTATCATAGGATTAGCATATTACTTTTTAATTAGTATTTCCTTTTCCT
>JANZXR010000171.1:25931103-25948054 GCA_027575705.1 Erythroxylum echinodendron
AGAGTACAAGTGGAGGCTGTCACTTTCTTGGCCATAATCTAGTTTTATGGTCTAGTAAGAGGCAAAGCTCAATTGCATTATCTATTGTAAAAGCTGAATATATATCTGCTACAAGCTGTTGTTCACAGATGTTATGGATTAAGTATCAGTTAGAAGATTATTCAATAAAAGAAGAATAAATCCCAATCTTCTGTAACAACAAAAGTGCTATCAACCTATCAAAGAATCCAATACAACACTCAAGGGTGAATCATATCAAAGTTAGACATCATTTTCTACGAGACTATGTACAGAGAGGAATCGTTAGTATTCAGTTTGTTGAGACGAATCATCAATGGGTAGATATCTTTACTAAGCTTTTGAACGAAGAAAGATTCAAAGAAATCAGATGAAACTTGAATATGGTAGTCTTTAAAGACCAATTGTCTGACACGTCATGACCCAGATGATTCTTACAAAAGGAAAATAAAAGTTTTAACTTTTCAAAAGCCAGTAACTACAAGGTACAGACGGTAATTATTTTTGGAGGGAAATATAAAGGAAATCCTCTCTGATGGTTCAGAATATCACCTACTCTAGAAAACTCTTGAAATCCTCTGAAATCGATTTTGCAGTACTCTCAAAAAACAACTATTCCTTTCAAGACCCTGTGGTTATGCTCTCATTTTCAGATACCAATCTCATTACTTTGAGAAGTTCCTACTGTCTAAAGATCACAATGGAGCAAGCAATGATTTATGGAAAGCATGTTGATTTCAAATCCTTGAAGATGAATCAGATAGACATTGAACCAGAAGTTGATTCAGTTGGATGGAAAAACTTCTTTCAGGTTCATGAATCAGTTTATCTGAATGAAGTTTATGAGTTTTAGAAGAATGCAAAAGTGGTAGATGATACAGTAGTAACAATGGTGGATAGACTGTCGGTTATTGTGACACTGGAGCTAATCAAGAAGATTAGTAGACGTCCACGTGTTGGAGAAGAGGTGTCTTACAACCCTAGTGGATGATTAAAAATTATCTAGAGAAGGCACATATGAATCGAGAACTCTATGGGTGTAGTGACCCAAAGGACAAGAAGTCGTCAAACCTTGTTCCGAAGGCTAGGGTTCTACACAATATACTCTTTCATTGCATTCTAACAAGAACAGGATTAAGGAACGTTGTGACAATAATAGATGAGTAATGCCTGTTCTATCTACTCAATCATAAGGCTATAAATCTTCCACACCTGATTCTGCAATACATGATGAAGACGAAGAAGGATTCTAATTCCTTCCCATATGGTATGTTGCTAACAAGAATCCTTAGCTATTCTGGAATTCTTCTTGACAGAGGAAACATGATGAAGATAAATATTAAAAGCATTATCAATGCGATAACTACTGGAAGAATGGGGTTGAGTACAACTTCTACGCCGGGAGCAAGGATTGAGGGGGAGCATATAGTCAGACGTAGTATGAGTGGGAATATTACTCTCAAAGAGAAAAAGAAACCTTAATCTTCTGGAAGAATGGCTATAGATGAAAAGAAGAAATCATTAGAAGTAGCAGCTGAAGCTAAAATGACGAGGCAAAGAGAAGAAATCCAGGTGAATTTATCTGAAAAACAAGTATTGTTAAAAAGAAAGGCAGAGGCACTTGATTTTGAGAAAGTCAAAAAATCAAAAAGATCACTAAGGATATTAACTCTTCGACAAGGAGAACAGAAAAGAGGGAAAGGAATGACTCTTGGTGAAGAATCTCAACAGATAGTAAAGACACCACAAGCTACAAGATCGCTAGTTTCAATTTTGCAACAAGAGCAGACGAAGCCAACTAAAGAGACTAGAATTAAGAAGATCTTGGAGTTTGAAAGGAAGAGAACCTAACCATAACCACCTTCTAGACTGGTAGAAGAAAGTAAGAAGTCAAAGACCAGTCAAAAAGAAACTACTTCAACTGGTAGTCAATAAAAAGAAAAATCAGTTGAAAATAGGGTGGTATCTCATAGTCCTATCAGAAAAGAGGACTTGAGAATGAAGGTGATTGAAGAAGAGGTACCTGTTAAAAGCAGAAGCTTAATTATAATCAGAGAACCTGTGAAAAGGTTAGTCAAGGTACAAGTTAAGTTTATTTTGATTAATAATCGGTCTATGCATCTTCTAAATCATGAAGAAAGGAGACTATATAGGATTTGATGGATGAGAACTTAGAACCATATCCACTAAAGATAACTAAAGATCAGTACACTATCTACCCAGCTACGAGTAGAACATTGATCAAGATTGTACCTGACATACAACCTACAGCTTCAAACATTGTACACAATGTGGAAAAAGGGAAATAGAAGATGTACCCTGAAAGAACAACAGCTGACCTGACTGAAGAACAGATACATGAAGTAGTGAGAAACATAGATGAGGCATGTCATGCAAAACAGTCACGAGGAATCTATGTTTCACATCACATTTTAAAAGCATCAGGAAGTAATTTTGGACGCTTCACCACAGATGTAACCTCTTAGGTAGTTGGAAGATTGATTAAAGGGTAGTACAGAACTATCCAGGTTGGAGGTATGTTTGTCAATTTAGAGACTTTTGTGCACCTAATCATACACTTTAGACCTTTGATTTATATACCCTTAATTAAAGATATCCTTCACCTTCTAGGAAAAACTATTCCAATGCTACCTAGATCTGATGACCTTGATCTCCCTGAAGGAAAGCAATTCTTCAAACCTCCTATTCTAAAAATAATAGAACTCAATGTCTTACCCTCAGAAACATCTGTTGCTACATACTTCTATCCATCGAGTCCAACTCAACAAGTCAAAACTGTTGGAATTGAAGAAGTAAGACAATCTGAGCAGTGGAGTCAGGAAGCCTTAGTGAAGGAGATGAAAGAAATTTATACTAAGGTTGATGATCTACAAGACTCAGTGGGTGATCTACATAAGGAACTAGCTTATGTATGAGTTATAATAGAAGAAGACCTCAAGTCGATCAGAACAGATATGCAATGCATGTTTTCTGAAATAATGAAGCATCTAAGGTAACCTTTCTGATTAATAACAAATAAGGGGCAAAAAAAGAAAAAAAAAGGGGAGACAGGGGGAGACAAGATGAGAAAAGAAGAAAAGGGGGAGACAAGATTAAAGAAGAAGAGAAGAGAAGAAAAACAGAAGAAAAGAAGAAAGAAGAAAAGTAGAAGATAGCATGCATATATGTATTCTTGGTTATTGTCTTCTTATTCTTTGTTTGTTATCGTCTTATTCATTTGTTGTTTTCTTATTCATCAATTGAATAAAAATTCATTCACTTTGATTTTTCTAAAATTATGATTATTTGTTATCATCAAAAAGGGGGAGATTGTTAAGTCAAGAGGACTTTACGATGATTAATTTTGATGACAATCAAATAATAATAATGTTAGAAACAAATGAACGTTTTTGATAAGTTTGTTAAGTGTGCAGACAAAGTACAAAACACAGATGCAAAGACTATATAGACGCAGAAGGAAACAAAGATGCAAAGTCAGTATAGACTTAAAGTCGAAATATAGATGCCAATATAACACAGATGCAGACGCGAAATCAAAATATAGACGCAGACGCAAAGACAATGCAGATGTAGACACAAATACAACATAGACGCAGACGCAGATGCAAATAAAACACATGCCCAAAAGGAAACACAGATGCAAATGCAAAGTCAACACAGACGCAAAGACATAGACGATACCATGAAGATACATTAGCACGTCAGAACAGTTATTTAGTTAGAGTTGATTACAGAACTCAATTAAATGGAGGTTATCAAGAATCAAAAAGCAGTTATCAAAGATCAAGAAGCAGTTAGAGATGAAGGCTATAAATATTCGTCATAGTCGAAGATGTTAGAATGTTAGAAAGTTTGAAAAAGTTAGAGAAATTCTGTAGTGAGATACAAAGAGAGCTAATCTTACTGTAACAAAAGCTGACAATCTTTTTCTAGTGAGAGAAATAAAAGGCTGATAGCCTGGAAAAGCTAAGATAGCTGAAAGAATGCTTTGTAAGAGACCTGAAGAGGCTCTGGAAGGAAAGAAAGAATACTTGTAATCTTTTAAGTATAGTGAAATACTCATACGAACTCTGAGGACTAGACGTAGCCCACAGTTTGGGGTGAACCAGTATAAAAATCACAGTGTCTATCCTTTATTCTTTACTTCAGTTTATTTTGTTCTCAAACAACTATACAGAAGTTATTTGTGATTTAACTAAGTAATAATTTTCGTATAAACTTTGTGATATCTTTTTAACAAGAAAGAGAAGTTCTTAACAAGATTTTATATTCACAAAAGGATACACCATTTAACCCCCCTTCTTGTGTATCGAGTTTCTTATATGTAAAGTCTATACTAACGTGTGATTTACTTCATACATAAGCAAACTCAACATTGGGACCATCATTCAAAGATAAGTAAATTTACAAAATGAATTTTCCTCATGGTTTTCACTCATTCCTCTCAAGTGTTTGATAGTTAGTGCTCTGCTCAAACTTCCTATAAGAAACTACACTACCATAGGCTTGTTAATACACTAATTCTCCTCTACAATGATTGTAAGCATAAATAGATCAAAAGTACTTGTTCAAGGTTGTAATATAGTAAGGGTTAAGGTAGGTAAAGAGGGAAAAAAAAGGTTAAGCACAAGCGTTCGTAAAGCAAAAAGAGGATAAAATGGGATAACAAAACATAACTCTGAGATATACAAACATGATTAATATTCTGCACTTGTTGATGTTACTCACTTGTTCTTCCTTTTTCTTTTCTTTTCTTTTCCTTTTCATTTTTTTCTAAATATATGAAAGAACTATTAATCAAAATATCACTATATAGATTGTAATCCATAGGCAGAAATATACTTAACTCATCTCGGTAAAATTTTCACAACGATCCCAACTAATGTATTACTTAATACTCTACTAAGCTTGTTAATGGATAGGTTAATAAGGTTAAAGGTTTTAAAATTTTGGGTGTCTTCAATAAACTAAAGTTTAAGGCTCAACAGGGGTAGCAAAGGATAATACAAAAGGTAAGTCATTTAAGCCAAGGGTCAACACAAGAAGGGCCTAAATCATCTCTATTAAGCATGCATCCAGTAGACTCAAACCGATTCAAAGCCAGTTATGAAGGTAATAACCTAAGGAAGTATCACTCAACAAAGAAATAGAATGACTATGGATGACGACATCTGGCTTAATCCTCACATTGGCTCAAATGAAAACTCATTATGCATCTCTACATTACTTCATTGCTCAAATGTCAATTTATGACTAAGCTTATCTAACCAACTATCTTTCATCACTTTATATGGTTCATCTTCAACTCAAGTAGCCTAATCTGAGTTCAAGCATGCATTTAACCTAATTCTAACTAGCATGACAGAATCTTATAGTAATATCCATGAGAATGATTCGAATGCAACTCCATTCTGACACAAAGCACATAATATACCTAACCATACATCTTATTTATCAAAATGCAAATAATGCAGTTGAGAAAGTCAATGTCAGCTCCCCACACTTAAAGTTCACATTGTCCTTAATGTGATAAGCCAACCATCAATAAGGGAAAATGACCTCAAACCAAACAAAAGAATTAAAACATACAAATGACATCAAACCAAACAAAAGAAAATGACATTAAACCAAACAAAAGAAAATTACATGAAATCCATCAAAAGAAACAACAAAATTGAAAAGTAAAAGGGTAAGAAAAGCTTATTCAGATGATGGTGGTGATGGTGTTGGTGAAGGAGATTCAAAATTTTTCCTCCAACAGAAGTTGAGGAACCTCTTCTTTAAGCTATGCTGCTCTTTGTGGACTTGCCATATTTGGGTGTCAAGCTCATTTAGTTGGGATGTCATTTGTTGTTGGTTGGAGGCCATCTGGTCAAGGATATGCTTAAATCGGTACCTCCACTGGTGCACTTGGTTCCAACTTCACTGCTTCTTCCTCTGGCTTCAAGACCGCTTGAGATGTAGAGGGTTGGGAAGTAGCTATATTGATGCCCCTCCTATTCCTCACTACAATACACATTTGAGGATTTCGGAGTCCTATAAAATGGAGCTCCAAAATCTCAGAGTGTCTCAAATACAGTATGTGAAACATATTGTGTGGTGCTGTGCACACCTCCTCCACATTAAGGATATAAAAAGGAGATAAAGCACTAACAATAAGAGGCATGCCAACATATGTACTCTTTTTATTACTACACTCACTATTGATCAAAAAATTCTAAGAGGTGTGTTAATTTTAAATTCAATCCATGCACCACAAAAAGAAAAGTTATTTGGCTGAGCATTTGTTACTTTCAATTTTATTAAACTCAGTTAAGCACATAAATTTATGTAAAAGCAAATTCTCGGCACTACGGATTAAAGAATTTGATGCATTTCTAGAGTCAATGTTTTCTTCCTAATCAGAGTTTTCCAATAATCATCTAAATAAAAATCAACATGGTCATCTAAAACTTTAGTGTTTGGCAAATCAAAAAGACCACGCATGACATTATAATCCAATTTGTAAATAGTAGCTAATAACCTAAACTAGAAAATGTCCATTTTATTATTATATCAAATTGTGGTGAAAAAATCTATGGTCATCATAGGGTGAATAGGTAAATCACACTGAATAAACCTATTCCAACCTTTGTTTGCAGCTAATTGTTCTATCATCTACGTCATGTCTATAGTTTCTAACAATTCAAAATCAAAATACCTCGGAGTGACTAGTTCTCTATCCCTAACGTCACGAAAATGCGTACCTTCTTCTTCTGAGTAAATTGGAAATAGAGAATGGTAAGTTGCCACTAAATCGCGCTTACTTTCATCAGAAACTTGAAGGCGCAATTCATCGGTCGGTTTAGTCGGTCTCTGAGACATCATCTTCCTTGGTGCCATTATAAGAAGAAAATCTACAGAAAAGAGAAAAAATGATTGAAATTCATATTTAAGAGAGAGACAGAGCAAAATCTTACCCAAATCGTTGTGTTTTTTGAAAGATTAAAGCATGAAAAGATGAAATGATTGTAAGATTAATGAAAAGAGTTGAAGAGAATACCAAAAATCTAAAAGAAAATGAAGAGTTTTAGAGAGTGAGAGGAGAGAAATTTGTGGGTTAGAGAGAGGAGTGAAATTTTAAAGAATGGGTGAAAGAGGAAAAGGGAGGGAAAGTTAAAGTTTCCTCCATATGGAATTCCCATGATCGTAGGAAATTTGGAGACATTTCCCACGATTGTGGGAATCAATTAAATTCCCACAACCGTGGGAAGAGGTGATTCTCACAATTCCAAACCTTCTTCCAAGCTTAATTTTAGTTCTCCATGATCTCATAACCTACAAACACATTAAATTAATATTATCATCAAGAATTTCGAAACAGAAACAAGTTAAAATTAAAAAAAAATCAAATTAAACATCAATCAAACTCAATTCAAGAATGCTTATAATTAAAAAACCACACCAATGAATAAACAAAAACAATTAGAATGGAGTAGAATTCCATGGTTGCCTCTTATGCAGTGCTTCTTTTATTGTCTATAGCTCGCCTCTCCTTTTTGTTTAATGCGGTTCAAATGACTGGTATAGTGACAGTGTCGAAGCTGATCTCAAACTCTGTATATAAGCTAACCTGATATGGACTCAACCTTCCATGTTGTTTTCCTTCCTACGCCTTCTCCTGCACGATCGTTTCTTCCTGGATGCGTTCTCAGGGTCTTTGATGTCTTCCCATCCTACTTGGATTTTTGATTCCTTGATATCCATTGGGGGTAAAGGAGAACGATATCCTTTCTTGGACACCTTAAAAGTCAATTTCTCCTTTCTAACTCTTAGTGTTAATTCTCCCCCATCCACATCAATTAGCATATGAGAAGTAGCTAGGAACGGTTGCCTAAGAACCATCAGTGTTTTTGTATCTTCTCCAATGTCCAATATGTAGAAATTCACAGGGAAGATAGATTTATCAATCCATATTTTCACGTTTTTTATGATCCCCTTCGGCTGATGCACTGTTTTGTCGACTGTTTTCACTAATATTTTAGTCAGTTATTGCTCTCTTAAACCCAACTTCTGACTAAACATATAGGCAATCATGTTGATGCCATCTCCCAAATCCATAAATGCCCTAGCTATCTCAATCCCATTCATACTGCATAGAATGAAGAAATCCCCTAGGTCTTCTTTCTTTTGTACTATATGTGGACTTCCTTCTGATATGTGCTCAATGACCTCTTTCTCCACCGGTTCCTTTAACATGAGCTTTGATTGAAGTTGATTTGTTATATTTTTCATCTTGCTTAGCTCAACCTCCATAGAAGTCCTTACTACTCCACTTGAAGATGACTTCTGTTGAGCAAAAATCTGGTGTGGAAGTCCAAGTTGAAGTTCCCTGATTGGCTGGCTTACTAGTTCAATCGGAAGGACTTCCAAAACTGTTTGTCCTTCTCTCTTGACTTCGTCTTTCTCCTAATGTTCATTTTCGTTTTTCTCTGTCCGAGTGAGTGCCATTATTCTTTCCTTTGGGTTAACTTTGGTGTTGCTCATTAGGCTACCTGCATTTCTCAAAGATAAAGTGTTAGCGAGTTAACCTACATGAACCTCTAAGTTATAGATCGATGAGGCATAATTCTTCACGATTTGGTCAAATTTTACTTCCATCCTTTTCTAAGTCTCCTCTTGGCTTGCAAACATACTCTTCTGATTCTCCTCTTGAGCTGCCAGTTTGGACCCTAACACTTTCATCATCTTATCCATCTTACCCATCATTGCTCTAATTCGATCCTGTTAGAATCTTAGAGGTCCTTGTGATCTCGCTTAGCCACTTATATTATTATTACTCAAAGAAAAATTTGGATGGTTTTTTCATCCTAGATTATAAGTATTGGAGTATAGGTTGTTACCTTACTATTGCTGGCCTATATAACTTACCTGTTCGGTACCATTGACTCCTAATAGGAAACACTTTACTGGCCTGTGGTTGTTATGCCCGCACAAATTATATTGAACTTGCATCGCCTTCACTATAGAGGAGTATGCTCCCTGCATATTGTTCAGCTGCTTTATAAGAGCCATGATCTGAGCCTGTAAGGTAGTAACAAAGTCAACGGGTACCTTTTTATTCCTTCTGCCCCTATCTGCGCCTCTCACTCGACCATATGCAACTGTTGCTTGCTAACTCCTCCAAAAGATCATGAGCTGCTTCCATCATCTTCCTTATTAATGAACCTCTAGCTATTGCATCAATGGTTACTCTTATGCTCGGATTCACCCCATTATAGAATGTCTAAAGCAGGAACTTTCTCGGTAGGTTGTGATGGAGACAACTTCTCTGAAGTTCTTTAAATCTCTCCTAAGCTTCATAAAGAGATTCCATATCGTTCTGTAGGAAATTTGTAATCTCCTTGACAATTCTCATCATCTTCGATAACGAGAAATACTTAGCGAGGAATGCTTAGGCAAGTTGCTCCCAAGTTATAATCTAGCCTGAAATCAAAGAGTTGTACCATGCTTTAGGTCTATCTTTCAGTTTAAAAGAAAATAGTCTCAGCTTCACCACATTGTTGGACATTTCATTGAATCGAAATATGTCACAGATCTCCAAAAGTTTATGATGTGGGCGTTCAGATCCTCATTGGATAGCCCGTAAAACTGTACACTATTTTGTAGAATATTAAGGAGCGCCGACTTTATCTTAAAATTATTCGTTTGAACCACTGGTCTCACCACTCCTTGAGGACTAAATCTTGGCCTCATAAAATCCAGCAGAGTCCTCTCCGATACTCCTTTCTCTCCTTCTTCATCCATATCTTATTGTCAAAAGTTTAGACATTTTGCCCTTCTTAATTCTCTTTCATGTCTCTTGATGTCGGGAAATTTGTCTTCATTAACTTCTTTTGTTCTTCGCGTGCTTCTTGTGTTCATGCACCTGCAATTACACGAGGAAAAGTATCAAAATTCTTAAATCAAAGTATTCTAAATTAAAAAGGATGCTAAACAATCAATCCTACGATGCCAAAAACTTGTTGATGGTAAAAACTATCTACTCATTTTATACTCAAAAACTGCAAGTGTACAGGTCGTGAGTTATTGTTAGAAAGCGGATATCAATCCCAACGAGATTGATGCCCAAAAATTACTTAAGTTAGACAAAACTTTGTTTAAGAAATTAAATTGTTTAATGTAAATAATCTAGAAAAATAAATTAATATTAAAAGACTAAAAAAAGCAATAGGCAATATCAAAGTGCAGAAAAATCAGAATTCAAGAATCTAAAGACTAGAGATTACTTTTTTCCCTATTTCGTCTCCCTCCTATTTTATTAATTAAATTGTGTCTTACCTAAGATTTCCAAATGTATTAGTTTCCCTCTCTCTAGGTATAATTAATGTCCCTAGTTGAATTACTATTCATCAATTGAACGATCTCTCAACTTACCCAATGACTCTACCGATTCAACTAGTTATTAAACTATCTTATGGATGATCAATTGAATTCGCCGAGATCTCTCTTCTAACTAATCAATTGACGTAATGATCATACGTCTATAGGCTACCAACTCTCATTGTACAATCCTATATAATTAATCTTACTCACTCTCTCGATTTGTTGCAAGATAACAAATAAAATCAACAATCATCAAAGACACTGTAATTCGATTAAATAAAATAGGAGTTCTAACAAAATAGTTCAAAAGCAATCCGTAAACTAAATTAGCCAATCATGGTCTCCATAACGTCATCAATATTCAAGTAAACCATTTTACAAAGAATAGAAGAAGTAAAATTGACAGAAATTGAATAAAGAAACTTCTTCTCTTCTTTGCTAAAATCTGGAAATTTTAGTGTTGATGTGGTATTTTCCCCAATCTTATGATAATTCTTAATTTCAATCCTTCCTCAAGGCTAAAAATATGTGTTCTTCACTTAGGAATGGTGTTTCTACAGAAGGGTTTCGTCTCCCTTGATGATGGAGGCTTAATTATGCTTTAATAGTCTAAAAACCCTAAGTTTAATGAAGACCCACATTATGACTTGGATTATAATTCCCACGATCTTGGGAATTGGCATGATTCCTATGATTGTTGGAATTTGGAATAGATGGACTCCTCTTTTCTTTCCTCTTTGATCTCTAGCTCAATCTCCAAGTTGCTCTATCTTCCTTCCTACATAAAAATAGTCAATTCTTACCCTAAATTAACATCAAAGATAAAAGAACAACAATGGAAGCCAAACTAAATGAAAACATACAAAATGAATCCTAAACTAAAATAATAATCAACAATTATGCAAGAAAACACAGTTCAATTACTTAGAAAAACATTTACTAATGCACAACTATCAGAGTGTCATAACACTCACCAAGTATGTTAATCTACATGCTTTTAACCCATGATGTTAACATCTTAAAAGGTCATTCTTATTGTCTTACATTTTGTTACTTGCTCTCTTCTTCTCTTCTTCTATCATTCATAATATTCTCCCAACCTAACCATTAACGTTGATCTTTTCTAACACCCTTCATCTAGCCACTCTAAATATTTACTTGTCTTCACTTTGATGATGAAAGCCTAATCTTTTCCTCCTTAAAATAGTGATGATCATGTGAGTTAGAGGAGCTAGGGTTAAGTGATGTTTTGAAGGAGCTTGGAGATAAAAAAGTAAGTAATACATTAATATCCATGGTGGTTATTTAAATAGAAGCATATATGATGATAGTTATAGATGGATTGATCATATAAATGGTGGTTAAAGAGTTTTGTCACGTGGGTGATGAAATGAATGTGTTTATGTTTTATTTTTGTATGATTAATGAAAAATAATGAATGACTTGTTTGATAGATGTCTTTGATTTGAAATGGAGGTAAGAATGAAGAGGAAATGAAGTAGAAATGATGGACTATATATATAAGAAGTTTTGAGTTTGTATTTAAGAGTTAAAATTTGGAAAAGTGAAGGAAAATGGGTGGTTCACGATCGTGGCACTCATCCCACGACTGTGGTCAGATGCTTTAGCTTCTGTCACGATCAAGAGGAGGTACCCCATGAATGTGGGCAAGGTATGGAGAGGTAGCTTCCTATGATGCATTTAGATTAGAATGAGGATTGAAATGAACTAGTTTGATGGTTGATTAGTTAATAAAGATCTTGATATGTTAAGTTGATAATTGATGTAATAACATAAGAATGAATTGATGATATCATATATCTAAATCTAGAATTATAAGTATTATATGAATGAAATGTTTTTAGGAAAGTAAATGAGATCCAAAGAAAGACAGTAAGGTGTATTAAGTAATATTCAATTATGCGATCATTACAATGCTAGAAAAATGATTGTAGACTATATGATTGATTAATGTATGAAACATGGAATGAGAGTAATCAAGTATACTTAAGGTATTACCCTAAGTGTAAACTAGTTATATCCAAGTGACGATGAAAACCTGTGATTTAAGGATATATGCCCAGAAATAGTCATTTGAGTATACATAGTATATAACACATATACATATTTGTATGATTGTATACTTATGTGATTGATCAAATTAGTGATGATGTACAATATATGTATTGCATAAAGTTAGATAAATAAGATTGAATGTCAGCGCCCATACGTTTCCAAATCATGAAAGCAATGACTAATCAAGAGCATACTGTGAGTAACCTATATGTTTCTCTCTAGGATTGACTTCCTTATGTTTAAATTGTAATTATTGAACTGAAATTAATAAGATTGATAATTCTTGACAATAATAGTTCAAGGAGTTTGAAAATGGTGAATATATTGGAAGTGTTTCTAATTGTACATGTATTCGAAAGAAATATGTGTTCTCAACAGAAATGTTGAATGCTAGACTTATGTCCGATGAATATGAAAATAACTGTGATTGAAATAAAGGAAAGATGTTGAAAGTGAAATATATGATTTGATGCATCTCATTTCATTGAAATGCATACCAGATAAAGGAAGTTGTGACTAAAGTGACTAAAGAAAAAGAGCTTAAATCTTAGAAACATGAATAAGAACCACAGGCTCACTATATAAAATGAGCCCTGGTATCCCCAATGGATACGGGATAGTTATCAATGAGCCTGGTATTCACAATAAATACGGGACTGTTAAAAAGACATTCGGTCATAACAATTAACAATGAAAGTGGAGTCTCAAGAGTAATTGCATATATAATTTGATATCTGTCATATGATTGATTGAAATGAATTGTAATGGCTGTTTGGAAGCAAAAATTTGAAATAGTGTACAAAATGGTAGTTGATGAAATAGGATGAAATGTGAAGTATTGATCAACATATGATATGACTTATCTGTGAAATGAATGTAAATTATGAATTGTTTTGTGCTTGATATGAGTGAGCACATTAAGGATGGTTTACTCACTGAGTTCGTAAAACTCATCTAAATTGCAACGTTGTATTTCAGGTTCAGGGGATATCCAGTTAAACTAATTAGAGTATAGCCACTGCAATTACCCAGAAGTTAGTGGTCAGGATCAGTTTGCATTTACACTTGCCTTCAGTGATTTTTGTATCTGAATTATATTCCACAATTATTGTAAATAAAGGGCCAAAATGATTATAGTTCCAATGAAAATGTGTGATGTGCGTCAAAAATTTGTAATGAGTTTGAGTGATTGTCTTAATATGCCATCCTCATAGAGTATGTTCTCAAAAAAATTATCAATACATTCAGGAATATGCTTTGTGAGATTGGTGTGTTACAAGGGCACAATGCGGTTTTACGACTAGGAGTTCACATGGATGCAAGCTTACTTAGCCTTATGGATATAATTTATATATGGGATATCTTCTCAATAATTCTTATATACAATTAGTGATGACGACGACTACGACCTTAGTAGATCCAAGGCCTTATCTCTATAATAATCGACTCTCAGATATATCCACGAAGTACTAAGTCACACATTGCATGGATAGGGTGAAAACCATGGCTTTTTTGGGAACTTAGATGTATTTTATCTTTGGAGCATGAAAAAAAGTATACCAAGACACCTGGGGCATATGTTAGCCCAATTTATTCGGCTTTAGACTGAGGAGTAGAAGTCAGCACGATCTGTGTTAAACCTTATTAATCCGCTTCGTCTTTCGGTTTTACCCTTGGAGGTCGAATCAAAAATTGAATTCCAAAGATTGCAATATAAAATGAAACCTCGAGTCGTCTCACTTAATTGGAACCTAATGCAATGGATCTAAGCTAGCCTAAAGGTCATGAAATGCAACTAAATTGGTTAGAAAGGGGTTTTTGGTTCTTTGGAGAACTAACAAAATTAAACTAATTGAAAGGGAAGTGTGTAAAAAAATATTTTTGGATTTTTGGGAATAAGAAATCGAAGGTTAAAACAATGATCAAATATGATAAAATCCTCTTGAAAAATGAGCTTTGGCTATCATAGTTCAAAATAAATCTTTGTGGGATTAAAAATCATTAAGTTTCCAAATGACAAACCTTAAAGAACTCTTTAAGTCCAAGGTTTTAATCAATAAACTCCATTTCATAAAACCTTGTTGAATGCATCTTAGCGAGTGCCAAGGGTAAGTTAATGCCAATGGTCAATTTGGTGATCAAGTATCATCTCAATATCCAACACAACTAGGTTGATAAAAGAGAATTAACAAAATCACGAAATGACAAATATAATACTTCATATATTCAAGATCTAAGTTCTACATCAACAAACTCAATAACACAATACTTGATTAAAATATAATCAAGAAAATTCAACTACAAAGCATAAATCCTAACTAAGGAGTTCACAACAATGTAGTTAAATATGAACAAACTACTCCCCTTTGAAGCCCATTGAACTCAAGCCATTGCTACATCTTCAAGAGGCAATGGTGCTTAGCCAAGCATTACTTCAGGAGAACTCACAACTGAAAACCCACCAAGAGCATCCATGGCAGCAACAGCAGATAATGAATGTGGCGATAGAAAAATGGAAAGAAGTGATTGATGATGGTCAAGTGGAGAGGAAGAGCCGTGAGTGTGTGTATACTCTGTAAGCATGATAAATATTGTGTTTTTTTCTTTCTGTTCTGTCAGCTATAACCTAATTTGGTAGGTTTTTAAACGAACAATGTTGGGTCAGGTTGCACAGTGGGTGATTTTTCCAAAATTGGTCCGAGTTTTCGAAGGTTCGCCATGGCGACAAATGTTTTTCGCTGCACCGAACTTTTCCCGAAAGGTTTTGCTCTATTGCTGGTTCCTTCACTGCGGCGAAAGAATTAATCTTCACTTCGGTTAAATTTTCCCGAAAGTTTAGCATAGATTCTATGTTTTTCGCCGCGGTGACAGATCCACTTCGTCGCGGCAAACTTCCTGTTGCGCCTCATTCTCTTGTTGACTCGGATCAAAAAATGAATTCCAAGGATTGCAATATAGAATGCAACCTCGGGTCATCTCACTTAATTGGAACCTAATGCAATGGATCTAAGCTAGCCTAAAGGTCATGAAATGCAACTAAATTGGTTAGGAATGGGGTTTTGGTTCTTTAAAGAACCAACAAAATTAAACTAATTGAAAGGGAAGTGTGTAAAAAATTAGTTTTGGATTTATAGGAATAAGAAATCGAAGGTTAAAACAATGATCAAATATGATAAAATCCTCTTGAAAGTTCAGCCTAGATTCTATGTGTTTTGCCGCGACGACAGATCCACTTTGCCGCGGCGAAGTTCCTATTGCGTCTCATTCTCTCGTTGACTTCACTTCAGCCTTCTTTCATTCCACATCTTCTTCTTGACTTCCTTTTCCTTGAGTCTCCTAAAATAAAAAATGGTAGTTTACAGTATCTATTGTTCTTAGAAAATTATTTAGTGCAATTAATACTGATTTGTAACAATTTTTACCTTCAAACTACATAAAATAAAAACACACACTCAAGAACCAATTTAAGCATAAAATCTAGAGATAGGAGTCAAAAAGTGTAGTAAAAGTCATGAAAATGTAGCTAATTTATGTAATAAACTTAGGCTCAATCAAATTCCCCCACACTTAGACCTTTGTACTACTGGACAAAGTTTATAAAAGTCAAAGAGACACAAGTGCAAAAGAAAAATTCAGACTATGCTTAAAATAAAAGTAACAAATTGGAAAAAATAACTTTCTCGGAAATTGATCCAAGCAGAGTAAAGGAATGCTAAGAAAATAAACACTATAAGAAATTAATCCAAAAGATTGAGCAAAAGAGATTTCACTCAAGGTAAGGTGTTTGCTCTCATCTCACTTGTTTTGGGATAATTTCGCTCTAAAAATTTTCTTAGTCCATTCTCTACCATAAGATTGAAATAATTCTACCTCTTCACTACAAGAACTAAGATTTCGAAAATCAGGAGGACTTTTCAAGGTTGTAATACACAGAAGGCTAGATGAAATGAATGGAATAGATGAAAGAAGAAACAAGTATGAGCACATACACCACAATTATGAAATAGATGTCAACAGTAAGACAATATTTACACAAATGACAACTTAATTTTTTGATGGGAAAAAGTTCTTTTGAGAACATATATATATATATATATATGTATGTATTGTTTTTCAGGCTTTTTTTTCCAATTTCTTGAAATAACTAGAATAAAATACAAAATAAATTATTGACACCATATAAAGATGCGTGCATGTGCTCATAAATTATGGCTCAAGGGGCTAGCAATGGATAGGTGTTTATGGGATGGTGTTTGGGTCAAAGGGTTGTGAAAGAATGCCTCTATCATATGAACAAAATTCTAGTTCATAAAACTTTGATTAAGATTTGAATCAAGTTATAGAGTGATATGAAATAAGCAGATACACACAAAAATTGGAAAATTCAGGCCCAGATATCCTTCCAACAAGGTTAATATCTCAATAAACAATCTCAAGTTTTAAAAACATAAAGTGCTACTTTGTCAGCATA
>JANZXR010000171.1:25948154-25970506 GCA_027575705.1 Erythroxylum echinodendron
AAAGCCAGATTAGTTGTTAAGGGCTTCAGTCAGAAAAAGGGGATTGATTTTGAGGAGATTTTCTCACCAGTGGTCAACATGTCTTCCATTCGAGTCATTTTGGGTTTGACTGCTACTCTTGATTTAGGGATTGAGCAAATGGATGTAAAAACTGCTTTCCTCCATGGTGACCTAGAAGAGGAGATTTATATGGAGCATCCTGAAGGTTTTGTGGTGAAAGGAAAAGAAAGTTATGTTTGCAAATTAAAGAAGAGCTTGTATGGTTTGAAACAAGCACCAAGGCAATGGTATAAGAATTTTAAGTCTTTTATGGTTCAACAAGGCTACAAGAAGACTACTTCTAATCATTGTGTTTTTGTGAAAAAATTTTCTGACAATTATTTCATCACTTTGTTGTTATATGTTGATGACATGCTTATTGTAGGTCCTAACTCTTCCAGAATTGCGAATTTGAAGAAAAAGTTAAGCAAGTCCTTTGCTATGAAGGATTTGTGACCAGCAAAGCAGATTCTTGACATAAGAGTCATTCGTGACGGAAAATGTAAGCAGTTATGGCTTTCACAGGAGAAGTACATTGAGAAGGTACTACATCGGTTCAATATGGCTATGGCTAAGGCTGTAAGTACACCTCTTCCTCCATCTCTTAGATTGAGTATGAAGCAATCTCCTTCCAATGAGCAAGATAAAGAATACATGCAAAAGGTTCCTTATGCATCTGCAGTAGGAAGTTTGATGTATGCCATTGTCTGTACTAGACCAGATATAGCTCATGCAGTTGCTACTGTTAGTAGATTTCTTTCTGATCCACGAAAGGAGCATTGGAATGCAGTAAAATGGATTTTAAGATATCTTCGTGGCACTTCATGTTTGAAGCTGTGTTATGAGACTCAAAAGCTTATGCTTTGTGGTTACACAGATTCTAACATGGCTGGAGATATTGATTCAAGAAAGTCTACTTCTGGCTATTTGATTACCTTTATAGGGGGAGTTGTGGCATGGCAATCTAGGTTGCAAAAATGTATTGCTTTGTCTACTACAGAGGCTGAATTCATTGCAGCCACTGAAGCATGTAAGGAGTTGTTGTGGATGAAGAAGCTTGTGAATGAGCTTGGGTTTACACAGAAGAGGTATGTTCTATTTTGTGATAGCCAGAGTGCTATTCATTTGGGTAAGAATCCTACTTTCCATGGTAGATCCAAACATATTGATGTGAGGTATCATTCGATCCGTGATTTTTTGGATTCTAAGTCTATTGAGCTTGAAAAGATTCATATTAATGATAATGGTGCTGATATGTTCACAAAAGCTCTACCAAGAATGAAGTTTGAAGTTTGTTGATTAACTGCCAGTTTGGCAACCTTCTTCACATAGTCGGGAAGGGGGAGAATTGTTGGGTTTGGGTTCCATCCTATGTGGTAAAACCCATAAATTTATTACTTTTTAACCAATTAGGGTTAAGTTTTGTATTTTTCATGAAAACCAAAGGATCTTAGCAGCTGCAAAGAGGGAGAGAAGAGAGAGAAGAGAGAGATTTTGTTCTTCCTTCAACCTTCACAAAAGGAGAGATTTTTCCACCCGACCTATTTTACATTTCTGGCAAGTGGAAAGTCGATCACCATTGGATCAATCTCATTTTTGGTTTACAGTTTCTAGACATATTGGTCTCCATTCTAAACGGTGGAGATTTGGTTTCGGGGCCTAGAGGTTGAGTTTTGGAATCTAAAACTGGACTAGTCTCAAGGTGTTTCCAAAACTGACGAGTTTCACCATATTCTAATTTTGGTCTACATTCTTTGTTTTATCGGGCTGAATTTTGGTGATCATGTTGCTTACTTATTGTTCTTTGTTTTGAATGGTGAAGATTAGATTTGGACGGCTGGAACTTTTCCAGAATTTATTATAACAGAAGCCTTTGTTGTGATTGCTCTCTTAGAGTAGTTCTCCACTTTAATTTGTGGCTATATAAGATTGAGCCTTTGATTTCTGGATTTTGTGGCTATTGATCTCTGTAAGATAGTATTTGTGATAGTGGATTTCATTTTCTTGACCAAGAGAGGTCCCGTGGTTTTTATCCTTCACACTGAAGGAGTTTTTGCCACGTTAAATAATTGTTTTGTTTTGTGATTGGTTTTTGATTTGTGCATTATTGGGGCAGCTTGTGATCATTTAGTTTGCTGCCAATATTTGCTCGTTATTACTCCTAATAGATTCATTCAAGTAGGGAAAGATTTATTGATTGATCGTTGCGTATGTTATGCCCGCTTCCTTCCCAACAATTGGCACATATTATTATAAAAAATTACTCTCTCTAAAAGCCTCGCTCTTCATATAGTTAACTCTCAGAAATAGCTTAAGCACTCTCGATAGGTTTAAAGGTCCTCATCCTCTCCCAAATTCTTTTTTTAAGCTTCGTCTTAAAGTTATTTTTATCAATAAACCATTTTTTCTTTTTCTAACCCTCTTCCAAATGCTTATGGAGGTATATAGAGCAAAGGTGCATCAATTTATGTTCTCTTAATGAATGGAATATGAATGTCCAACTAGTTGCCCAATGATGACGATAAATACTTTGCAATAGCTTTTGGTTGCAAAATATATTTAACTTGGTGGGAGACAAATGTAAAGATTTTCGAAAACATCAATCTGGATGTTCAACAAATTATAACAAGGAATGCCAATAAAATTAGAGAGTTGGTAATGACAGGAGGTTCAGGGCTTGTTACTTCCTCTAGTATAGTTAGGCAGTGGAACATATGAAACATTAATTCCATATGACTAAGGTTGAAAGTTATTATTCTACAATACTTTACCACTATTCGTATTGCATGACTACACTTCCGAATCTAAAGGGATTAAAGTACATTTTTGCCATAGTTATGTTTATTCCTTGTCTATATCTAGTCCTTGGTGGTTTGTAAACTAGTTACTAACACAGGAAATGATCTCTCTTAGTCTCCCAAGTAATTAAATTTTTTATTTTAAGGATTTTCCTTTGTTTAATATAATTCTTTAATTTTTGGAAAATGCCAACAGTTTCCTTAAAAAATATATACATTATATGTATACATCAAATTCCCTATAACTTGAATTTTATTATCCTGAAATAAAGGAAAGCATTAAGAGAAATTAGTGAAACATAAAAATTAAAATCACACCTTCTATTCTCTGTTATGCAAGCATCAAATTTTAGACTCAATACATAAAAGTTAAGGAATAAAGAGGACTAGATATAAATAGAATCTTAATATCAACGATTAAGCATGACCATAAGCTTAACTATGCTAATCAGATGACTAATATAATCAACTTATGGAAAAATGAACTTATAATCACCCTATTGTTTACTAAAAATATTGGTAGCATTAAGATTTCATTAATTTTTTATTTCATTAATCATCACTTGCCATTTTTATGTGATTGCAAACATTTGCTATAAATGCACACTATAAGCATACTTATATCCTAGTTACCATTTGATGTAAGAGAAAATGCTTATTGCTCCTAATTACTAAGTAACTTAAAAAAAGGAGCAGATAAATACACAAACATTTTTATATACTATCTTATTACTTAAATCATATTTAAGACTAAAAGCAATGGGTATCACAAGAAAAGCATCACATTCATTTTTATGTATAAACATTAATTTCACATAGTTTCATAAGAAGTAAATTTGAAGTTTAAACATAATTAAGAAAAACATAAAATGAATTCTAATACAATGTAGCATCAGCTTCTATCTTTCTTTACCAAAGATTAGAGTTTGAAGCAGCTTGTATATATAAAAAATTACAATTTAAAAAATCATGAAATTTCCATAAATATATATAAAATAATAATTCAGACATATCATTAGAATAGTTCCACTCCCCTAGACTCAAATCACACATTGTCCTTAATATGAAAAGAAAGAGAATAATGTTTAATAAAGTCCTTAAATTTGCTCTATATATACTTTGTATGCTCTCAAGCACCTCTAGTTGCTTCTTATTGAACTTCTTTGTTTTTCCTTAACACTTTCTTACCTATGCTTTTATATGCTGTATGCTTCTTAAATATAAAACAGGGTACCTAAGGAGCATGTGAATTCATTAAGTACCATTTTAATAGTAGGAAAAGGTTCTAACCTTTTCCTTTTAATCTTGAATGTCCTAATTGCTTCACTATTTATGTTCGTAATACCATGATGGTTAACTTTAAGTATATTAAATGACTAGACCACCTTGAGCAAAGTGTTCTTGAAAATAACTTTATTATTAATTTAAAAGGGAGTACTTAATAACCAATCTCAAATTCCACCTTTACTATGTGCTTTTCATGCAACAGTTTAGTCTTCTACATATAAATTTTGGCATTCCCTTAAGCATTTATTTTAAGTTCCTCCAATTTAACTTTCAAATCCATGGTCAATGCCTTTATAACCCAATAAACACTGTGCTCAAATTCAATGGGTAACAAACAAGCCTTTCCAAATATAAGTTTATAAGGAAGTAAACCTAACGGTGTATTGAAAGCTTTCCTTAAAAATATCCTCTAATATTAATGCCCAATCCTTTTTTGAATTAAAAGTAGTTTTCTCAATTTCCCTTTCAATTCCCTATGTACAAGTTTTACTTGATGATTAGAATGAAATAGTATGTAATTTCCATTTTACTAGTAACTCCATACATTTTCAGTAAGACATTTGATAGCAACAAGTCGTAACGTTACGTAAAATAAACTAGACCGACTACTATAGTACTGGTGAGTCTAGGTTGATCCCACAGAGAGTGTTCGGTTAGCTTGAAATTAATCAGTGTTTATGTTTTCGGGAGTTTGGTTAGGTTTAACATAAGAAAATAAAGCAATACTAATTAACAAAAGTAAATTAAGGAAAACATGCAAAAGTGATAAAGTTGTGAATACATTAGGAGTTTGGTTCTTTGGTTCAATCTCAGCCTATACCTTAATTTCATTGAATTGTTGCTCTTTTACCTCTCTTTTAACTATTAATCGTAGGTTAATGATAACCTTTATTAACCTAAATTTTCCTTTAGGTTGTATTTAATTAAGATACAATCATTAATTAAACCTAACTACCGAATAACCTAAGATACAATCTCTAGATTCAATTGAGTGGTCGCATTACGAATTAGATATTTTGATTAATTTAAGCAATAACCATATACTCTCGAGTCTTCAACCTAAATTATGTCATCCCTAATGATCACAAACCATTATTCACTACAAATGAATCTCAAATAACAATTACGGATTATATTGAAATTCTAGCTATAGGTTTATATACAAAAATTGAACTATACTATAATATGATCATTCATACACAAAAGCCAAATCCATATGCATAAGATAACACAACCAATCCATAAGAAGAGAAAGAAACAACAAATACAAGGAAGAAATGTTTAATCGGGTCATCGGTGTCGATGTAACCTCCGAACTGGCGTTGGGAAGCTACCTTTTATATCTCGTGGTTGAGAGCTTCTCTTACGCTCCTCATTCTATCCTAAAGCTTCACATTCTCCCACCAAAAAACTTTCATTTTTTGGTTGTCACACCGCCTTTTTCTTTATACTAAAAACTAGGTTAAAATAGAAGAGGTGGCATTGAGTAGGTGTGAAATAGATTATCACACTCGTGCATGGCTCCTCACCATCATAAATGGGTACGTGATCCGCTTCATCTTTCGGTTTTACCCTTGGAGGTCGAATCAAAAATTGAATTCCAAGGATTTCAATATAGAATGCAACCTCAGGTCATCTCACTTAATTGGAACCTAATGCAATGGATCTAAGTTAGCCTAAAGGTCATGAAATGCAACTAAATTGGTTAGGAAGGGGGATTTGGTTCTTTGGAGAACTAACAAAATTAAACTAATTGAAAGGAAAGTGTGTAAAAAAAATATTTTTGGATTTTGGTGAATAAGAAATCAAAGGTTAAAACAATGATCAAATATGGTAAAATCCTATTAAAAAATGAGCTTTGGCTATTATAGTTCAAAATAAATCCTTGTGGGAGTAAAAATCACTAAGTTTCCAAATGATAAACCTTAAAGAACTCTTTAAGTCCAAGGTTTTAATCAATGAACTCCATTTCTTAGAACCTTGTTGAATGCATCTTAGTGAGTGCCAAAGGTAAGTTAATGTAAATGGTTAATTTGGTGATTAAGTATCATCTCAATATCAAACACAACTAGGTAGATAAAAGAGAATTAATAAAATCACGAAATGACATATATGAGATTTCACATATTCAAGCTCCAAGTTCTACATCGACAAACCCAATAACGCAATACATTTTTCAACAGTTGATTAAACTATAATCAAGAAAATCCAACTACAAAGCATAAATCCTAACTAAGAAGTTCACAACAATGTAGTTAAATACGAACAAACTACTCCCCTTTGAAGCCCATTAAACTTAATCCATTGCTACATCTTCAAGAGGAAATGATGCTTAGCCAAGCATTGCTTCGGGAGAACTCACAATCGGAAACCCACCAAGAGCATCCATAGCAGTAGCAGCAGATAATGAATGTGGCGATAGAAAAATGGAAAGAACTGATTGATGATGGTCAAGTGGAGAGAAAGAGTCGTGAGTGTGTGTAGTGTTTTCCTCTCTATCCTATTCTATCTGTTATAACCTAATTTGTTAGGTTTTTAAATGAAGGATGCTGGGTCGGGTCACACAGTGGGTGATTTTTCCAAAATTGGTTCGAGTTTTTGAAGGTTCGCTGCTGCGAACTTTTCCCGAAAGGTTTTGCTTTATTGCTGGTTTCTTTGCCACAATGAAAGAATTAATCTTCCCCTCGATGAACTTTTCCAAAAAGTTCAACCTGGATTCTGCGTGTTTCGCCACTGCGATAGATCCACTTCGTCACAGCGAACTTCCTGTTGCGCCTCATTCTCTCGTTGACTTTACTTCATCCTTCTTTCATTCCACATCTTCTTCTTGACTTCCTTTTCCTTGAGTCTCCTATAATAAAAAAATGGTTGTTTGCAATATCAATTGTTCTTAGAAAATTAATTAGTGCAATGAATACTGATTTATAACAATTTTTACCTTTAAACTACATAAAATAAAAGCACACACTCAAGAATCAATTTAAGCACAAAAGCTAGACATAGGAGTCAAAAAGTGTAGCAAAAGTCATGAAAATGTCGTCAATTTATGTAATAAATTTGGGCTCAATCAAATTCCCCCACACTTAGACCTTTGTACTCCTAGACAAAGTTTATAAGAGCCAAAGAGACACAACTTCAAAAGAAAAATTCTGACCATGCTTAAAATGAAAGTAGGAAATTGGAAAAAATCACTTTCTCAGAAATCAATCCAAGTAGACTGAAAGAATGCTAAGAAAATAAACACTATAAGAAATTAATCTGAGAGATTAAGTAAAAGAGATTTCACTCAAGGTAAGGTGTTTGTTCTCATCTCACTTGTTTTGGGATAATTTCGCTCTAAAAATATGCTTAGTCTATTTTTTACCATAAGCTTGTAATAGTTCTACCTCTCCACTATAAGAACTACAATTTCAAAAATCAAGAGGACTTTTCAATGTTGTAATGCACGGAAGGCTAGGTGAAATAGATGGAGTAGATGAAAGAAGAAACAAGTATGAGTACATGCACCACAATTATGAAATAGATGTCAACAGTAAGACAATATTTACACAAATGACAACTTATTATTTTTTTATTGGGAAAATGTTCTTTTGAGAACATATATATATATATATATATATATATTGTTTTTCAGGCCCCTATTTTTTTCCAATTTCTTGAAATAACTTTAATAAAATACAAAAAAATTTATTGACACCATGTAAAGATGCGTGCATGTGCTCATAAATTATGGCTCAAGGGGCTAGTAATGGATAGGTGTTTATGTGATGGTGTTTGGGTCAAAAGGTTATGAAAGAATGCCTCTATCATATTAACAAAATTCTCGTTCATAAAGCTTTGATTAAGAATTGAAACAAGTTTTAGAGTGATATGAAATAAGCAGATACATACCAAAATTGGAAAATTTAGGCCTAAATATCCTTCCAATAAGGTTAATATCTCAATGAACAATCTCAAGTTTTGAAAACATAAAGTGCTAGTTTGTCAGCATACTTTCACTTACTTTGTGTTTAAAACATTGAAAATGAAATTAGCCAAAAACCAACTATCATTTAAAGAATAGGAGGTATTTTCAAAAACTCAAGAATCACTTTGAAACTTATAAAAGCTTTGAGATACAAGAGTGATGAGATTCTAATCAGGGAGAATTGTTGAATGAAGGCAAAATTAAAAAATATGACTTCTTTAAAAATATCCAAAGTTCGCCGCAGCGAAAATCATGCACATGGCCATGGAAAAGAATGAGTTCGCCGCGGAAAAAATCATCAGCAACTAAAGTTTTGCCACAATCACCAAGTTTTTAAAATTTTGAACATTATGCACAATTGACTAGCACAAACATTTAAATGGCCAAAATGAAGCACAAACAAGAGTTGTAAGATGGGAAAACCTCCCCAACACTTAAACATCATATTGTTCTCAATGTGAAGTAATCAAAACACAAGAACAATGGATAGAAATAAAGGAAGGGAAAGGGAAAGGTGCAGGAACAACAAATGGAAAGAACAAAATGAAGTAGATACAAATGGTGTGCAAAAACTTGGACATTACAAAGAAAAAATGAAATGAGCATCGAACAAACGAACTAGAAAAATACATAAAAAAAGAAAATACAAGAAAAACACTGGAACTAGTCCACCTGATGATCATCCCCAGCATTTGCAGGAGCTGCTGCCGACAGGCCAGCACCAAGAAGTAGGTTATCTTCATCGGAAGGAAGCTGAAAATATAGGTGTTGGGCAAGCAACGCATCCATCCACCGCCGATATCTCCGTTCTCACTCCTACTAGGCGATGGCCTGATGAAGAGTGTCCCGGAGGGTAGCCAGGTTAGTAGATAAACCATCTACCCGGAGAGCGAAGGACTGCAGAGTGATAGGCGCAGGTGAAGTCGAAGCGAGAGGATCTTCCTGGCAAGGCAAGGCCTCAGTATGGGTGGCAGCAACATCGAGAAAGGAGGTGGAAGGGGTAGGGAGTGGGGTGGGTTGTGGTGGAGGTGGGAGGTGAGGCTGTTTGAGCCGTACGTACCGAAACAGTGGGGCCGGGTCAAAATAGCTGTCATTGTGGTATTTCGGGATGTTATGAGCCTAGAATATGTCGATGATGAGGTCTGGGAAGATGATGGAGCTAGTAAGCTTGGCTGTCGTGATGGAATCGCGGAGGGCGAAAGAAATGGCATGGGCTATGTTGACCAGAAGGCCAACTACAATAAGGTATAAGTATAAAGCTTGCTATTTGGTGGCGTAGGCGAGGTGGGAGGTGGGAATGATGTTATTGCTGACAAGATGAAGCCAAGGACGAGCTTCAGGGCAGAGATCGGAATGCTTAAGGTAGTGTTGATAAATGTGGGGTTTATGCCATTCGGTACCCTCATAGAGGGTACGAATGATATCATCCTAAGGATAATGGTGGATAAGTTGGTCGTAATGACACCGAAAGATGGGAGGAAGATTGTAGAGTTGGCAGATTTGGTCGGTGGTAAAAGCAGAAGGAACTGTGACACCACGGAAATGAATGGCATGGTGTTGTGGCGACGGGCATAGGTGTAAAAGTGGCGAACAAATTTATCGTTTCCCTGGTCCCGAGGTTAGACTAAGCTCATGACCTGGGATTGGACCAGTTGGCGAACAAAAGGATTGTTATGGGAAGTTGAGGGAAATGGTCGCTCCCTATGGAAAGGCCTAGCATTTACTTTTGCGACTCGGTCAGAATAATCAGAGTCAGCAGGAGGATCAGAGTGAGGGGGAATGGGAGGGGTGGGAGGATATGGATGGGCAGGAGGATTAGGTGGAATCCGAATGATGGGAGGAAGTAGAGGAGCTAGGGGGAGTGAAAGGTGGGGTTCTTAGTTCGAGGCATACTCCTGCAGAAAACAAGGAAAAATAAACATAAGGAATAAACAAAATTCACTAAAAATCAAAACCTGGAAAGCATGCAGCGGCGAAGAAAGGTTTCCTCGTCGTGGCGAAGCATGTCAGTCTCACCAAGCCGCGGCGAAAGAATTGGTTTCGCTGCAGTGAACGAACCCTAATGTCAGAAATTAAGCGAAGAAAGAACGAAACAAAAGAGAGAAAACTTACGAAAAGGAGGGAGGAGCTGCAGACACCAACCACGTACACGAAATGGCTAAAGGAGGATGAGAACAAAGGGTGATGTCACAAGACAATGGCCGCTGCGAAGTGTGAGTGAGAAAGGTGAAAATGAAAAAGGGAGAAGAGGGCCGTAAGTTGAGGAAGGGGGAGGGAAATGACGAAAAGATAGAGGGTAGCTGAAAGGTCAGAAGAACATCAAGGGTAAAAGGGAAATGCCACTCGGAAGTTTTGTGCTAAAAGGTCTTTCGCCGCGGCAAAAGAATTAATGTACGTCACAGCGAAGACTGCATATGATGTTCACCGCGGTGAAAAAATTAATTCACGCCGCTGCGAATTGGCTTGAGAGGTGATGTGGCCGCGACAAATGAAGAGTTGGCCACGGCAAAGTTTTCCTGAGAGGCAAAGAAGAAAAGACATGACACTTTCTGAACGGATACTCAGCTCATATGTAAGTCCTTAATCATCATTTAAACGAAATGCAATTCATCATCTACACGAATTTCCTCTATCATAGAAAATGTGTCATGCATCTACTAAAACACATAATTCAAAGGGAAGATGAATTATTGAAACAAAACAACTAAACCTAAGTCCTACTAAAAACTAAACCTAATCCTACTGAAGTAGTTTCTCCCCCACACTTAGTCAACATACTCATACATAACAATGTCACCTTCAATCATAAAGCAAAAATACATTATAAATGAAGGAAGAGAAATAACCTGTTGCTTATGGTGGATCTTTCAACTCCCAGGGGACGTTTGGCTCATAGCCATGCCGTGGTGAGGTAACTTAACCACTGCCCATTTCTTTGCTAATGTCCACACTCCACAGTTCACCTGAAACATCTGCAAAAAATACCTCCTCCGAGGAATTGTTAGTTAATGAGTTCATTACCAGTTCAAACTCAATGCATGCATCATCAACAATAACGTCAAGCATGTTCACTACTAGGAGCGAATATTCCTCATGGGGGTGTTTCATAGCCTCATATATATTAAAGCTCACGTGTTGATCTCCTACCTCCATAATGATCTTACCTTCTTTCATGCTAATCATAGTACTAGCAGTCCTTAAGAAGGGTCGACCAAGAACCAAAGATGTATCCTGCATAACTTCATAAGACATATCAAGCACATAAAAATCAACTGGAAAAACTAAACCCTTAACTTGGACCAAAATGTCCTCTATAATCCCCACTGGATGACTAAAAGATCTATCAGCCATTTGTAACATGATAGATGTGGCCTTTAGACTTTTAACTCCTAATGATTGATAAACAGACTAAGCATCACATTGATTGCTTTCCCTAGATTTAACAATACCCTTCCTATGGTAACTTTTCCTATTGTACACGGAATAGTGAAAGATCCAAGGTTGTGACACTTGACGGGTATTTGGGGTTTGAATAGGGCTGACACATTCGAGCTCACTTGGACTCTCTCATTGGGCCTAAACTTCCTTTTGTTTTTGCACAAGTCCTTAAGATATTTAGCATAGGCCGAAACCTTTTTCACTAAGTCAAGCAAATGGATGTTGAATTTGACTTTTCCAAACAAATCAGTTATATCTTTCTCATGCTTAATTTCAGTCATACACTTGCTCATTAAATATGAATTAGGAAAAGGGAGGTCTTAAAGGTTTACCTCCTTACCTTGGGCTTCATGCTTGCTTGATTCCCCATGCTCATGTGTTGGTGCTTCTTCCTTGGAACTTTTTGAAGTAGCTCCTTTATTCTTTGATTCAGACTTCATTTCATTCAAAAGTGCTTTTTCCTTGGAGCTTTGAGAATTCTTGATGTTGTTCTTTGGTAAAGGAAATTATCCACTATCAATATCCTCATCACATTCTTCGTCCTCCTGATGATTAAAGCTAACTTGTTTCCCTTTTTGGAGAGCAATTGCATTTAAACTTTTTAGGTTCATCACAGTATTCGAAGGAATGGTTCCACTGCTTCTTGCTTGGTTCTCACTCATGTTGTTGGAAAATTGAGTGACAAAAGAGTTGATGTTCTCCGCTTTTGTGTCCCATTGCTCCATTCTCTTTTCCAAGGCATTGAACGGAGCAACATTCTTTGAAGAATCTTGTTGAATTAGAAAAGCAATGGCATTGAATTGATTATTGTTTGAATTCCACTCTTCCTTCATCAAAGTCATCATATTTTGCAGCAGTTGGTTGGTATCCTCCTTAGGTGGAACAGTCATGAGTTGCTATTGGTTGGGGAACTGGTTAGTGGAAGTACCAACTCCTCCCCCTTGTTGAAATCTGTTTTGAACCCGTCCCTCTTCATTCCTCCAACTAAACCTAGGGTTGGCCTTCCATCCCTCGTTATAAGTGTTAAAGAAGGGGTCCCATTTCTGATTTGGTCATCCTGGATACACTGCAGACACTTCTTCAAACCGACTGGGGCAAACACTAAATATGTGCATCGCTGACCCATAAGTATCACAGCTAGGTGTTGTGAGATCCATAAAAGATGTCGGGCGATGCACATTCATATTCTTCATCTCGGCAATGATCAAGGATAATTGTGTGTCACTATGCTCTCCAAAGAGTCAACTTTTGACTCCAAACTCTCAATTCTTTTAGATTGGGCTTTTGTGGTACCCAACTCATGCACTCCTCGAGTCTCTCTCACACTGTACTGTTGATGATTTAAAGCCATCTTCTTGATCAAATCCCATCCTTCCAAAGCTATAAGATCAATCAATGAACCTCCCAATGCTGCATTTAACATACCTTTGTATTGACTTTTCAATCCATCATAGAAATATTACACTAACTATTTATCCGGTATTTGATGGTGGGGGCATCTAGATAACAAATCTTAGAAGCAGTTCCAGTAGTCATAAAGAGACTCATCATAATCCTGGCGTGCTGAGTAGATCTCCTTCCTCATCGATGAAGTGCGGGAAGCTGGAAAGTAATTTTCCAAGAAAGCCTTCCTTATATTGGCCCAACTATGGTAGTCATTCTCCACATGACTTGGAAGACTCATGTACCACTCTCTTACTTTTTCTTCTATAGATAGGTGAAAAACCTTCCATAGCACTTGATCGAGTGAAGCTCCCACTAGTTTCATACTCTAACAAATAATGGACAAGGATTGTAAATGCATGTAGGGATCCTCTCCTATCAAGCCATGAAATTTAGGAAAAGAATTAATGAGTAATCCCTTAACTTCAAAATTAACTTCAAAATTAGGACAAGCAGCAGTAAATGGATCATAATTCACATCAGAAGTTGTTGCTTCCCTAATAGTCTTTCTCCTTTGCTTCCCATTATTTTCACCTACTCTCTCATGCTCCCCATTACCTCCATTATCACCATTCCTAGGTTGGTTAACATGAAAGTTAGGGTTTTGAAGAAAAGTTGGGTTCTCAGCCATATTTACTCCTTCCACAGGGTTGCTCTCACTATCTTGCTCACTTGATTCTTCTTCAAAAAACCCCTTACTTCTCTCTTTTTCTATTCTTTCTTTTTTTATTCTTCTCAAACGTCTCTCAATTTCAGGATAAAAAGGTAGGAGTTTTACTTTCTGGGGCATGCACAGAAACAATTCAAAGGTAAATAAAAAGTAAAAAAATTTACTCGCAAGCACACAAAGTCATATAAAAGATGAGAAGTGATGGATGCAAGTGTATGGTATGTGAAAGTATGTATGAAAGTATATATGCATGGATCAAATAGTAATCGAAGAAAAGACCCAAAAACTATCCGAATGCAAAAAGAATGCTAAATATGAAAAGTCCAACTGTGATAGTATGCTTATGTTTGAGTTTTCAAAATTTTAAAACTATGCAAAGGAAATAAAAATCCTATACTATTAATAAATATGACACTAAACTATGCAAAAGGAAACATAGAAGAAAAGGTTCCTAACTCAATTAGAAACAAAAATGACAACAGCTAACACAAAGAAAACCAATTGCTCGGTTCCTCGGTAATGGCGCCATTTTTGATCCGCTTCATCTTTCGGTTTTACCCTTGGAGGTCGAATCAAATATTGAAGTCCAAGGATTGCAATATAGAATGCAACCTCGGGTCGTCTCACTTAATTGGAACCTAATGCAATGGATCTAAACTAGCCTAAAGGTCATGAAATGTAGCTAAATTGGTTAGGAAGGGGGTTTTCGTTCTTTGAAGAACTAACAAAATTAAACTAATTGAAAGGGAAGTGTGTAAAAAAAATATTTTTGGATTTTTAGGAATAAGAAATCGAAGGTTAAAACAATAATAAAATATGATAAAATCTTCTTGAAAAATGAACTTTGGCTATTATAGCTCAAAATAAGTCTTTGTGGGAGTAAAAATCACTAAGTTTCCAAATGATAAACCTTAAAGAACTCTTTAAGTCCAAGGTTTTAATCAATGAACTCCATTTCTTAAAACCTTGTTGAATGCATCTTAGTGAGTGCCAAGGGTAAGCTAATGCAAATGGTCTGGTGATCAAGTATCATCTCAATATCAAACATAACTAGGTATATAAAAGAGAATTAACAAAATCACGAAATGACAAATATGAGACTTCATATATTTAAGCTCCAAGTTCTACATCGACAAACCCAATAACACAATACATTGTTCAACACTTGATTAAACTATAATCAAGAAAATCCAACTACAAACATAAATCCTAACTAAGGAGTTCACAACAATGTAGTTAAATATAAACAAACTACTCCCCTTTGAAGCCCATTGAACACAAGCCATTACTACATCTTCAAAAAGAAATGGTGCTTAGACAAGCATTACTTCGGGAGAACTCACAACTAGAAACCCACCAAGAGCATCCATGGCAGCAGTAGCAAATAATGAATGTGGCGATAGAAAAATGGAAAGAAGTTATTGATGATGGTCAAGTGGAGAGGAAGAGCCATGAGTGTGTGTAGTGTTTTTCTCTCTGTCCTGTTTTGTCTACTATAACCTAATTTGGTAGGTTTTTAAACAAAGGATGCTGGTCCTAGTTTTCAAAAGTTCATCGCGACGAACTTTTCTTGAAAGGTTTTGCTTTGTTACTGGTTTCTTCTCTGCGGCAAAAGAATTAATCTTCATCACAGTGAACTTTTCCAAAAAGTTCAACCTGGATTCTGTGTGTTTCACCGCGACGAACTTCCTATTGCGCCTCATTCTCTTGTTGACTTCACTTCAGGTTTCTTTCATTCCACATCTTCTTCTTGACTTCCTTTTCCTTGAGTGTCTTACAATAAAAAAATGATAGTTTGCTGTATCAATTGTTCTCAGAAAATTAATTAGTGCAATGATTACTGATTTGTAACAATTTTTACCTTCAAACTATATAAAATAAAAGCACATACTCAAGAATCAATTTAAGCACAAAAGCTAGAGATAGGAGTCAAAAAGTGTAGCAAAAGTCATGAAAATGTCGCCAATTTATGTAATAAACTTAGGCTCAATCAGTATGCCATGGGTGTGACTAGTTTGTCACACCCATAACACACTTTGTCATAGTTATGACACACCCTCTCACAGTTGTGAGAGGTGTTGCATGGGCATGATTAACACACAAAGGAGGAATGAAACAAGTGCGGCTCAGGTGTGACTAGTTTATCGTACCCATGACTCACTTTGTCATAGTTATGACATACCATCTCATGGCTGTGAGAGGTGTTGCTTATAGATAGCTACATTTGTTTCATTCCTCTTTTGATGTGTCTGCATTTGTTTCATCCCTCCTTTGATGTGTTTATCATATATTTCATCTTTCTTAGTGTTAGGACCCATCTCTGGATCCCAACTATCCAGAATATCATAAAAGTGAGCTTATTTCCAATAGAGAACACCTTAATCATTATTGGTTCATCTTCTTGCTCTGATAACATAAAATGTCGGACCCCGTTTCTGTAGCCCGGCAATTTCATCCAGATAACACACATTCATCAACTATACTTGCATTCAAAACTCCCTTTTCTAAGCTCACCTCTACTCTTCGAATAGTCGACTAATATGATGATAGTCGACTAGTCCATTTATCCATTTCAATCTTTATACCTCAAGGAACAGCATTGGTGAGTCCATACTTTACATATGTACATGCTTCGGGGCTATTAGCATAATTGTTTCTTTAGGCATCCTTTGTAGGGTTCTTTGAATAGATGAGCTACAACTTTCATGAACACCTCAAAGGCCAATTGTAACTTCTGGATGGTCAAAAATAGTACAGAAAATAAACCATGAACAGTAACCCAGACAATATTCGTGAACAGTAACACAGAGGAAGTCTGTGAATAGTAACACAGACGATACTTGTGAACAGTAACATAGAGGAAGTATGTGAACAGTAACACAGACGAAGTCTATGAATAGTAACACAGACGAAATTCTTCAACCAACATAACTGCTAAACTCCTTCTTATTATCCTTGGTCTATGATCTGTGTTCTATTCTCTGTAGTTGACTTTTATCTTCTGTGTTGACCACTATGATTTGTGGTCTATCCTCTGTGTTTTATCCTCTGTAGTTGACTTTTATCTTCTGTGCTGACCAATTACCGTCTGTGGTCTATCCTCTGTGTTCTATCCTCTGAGTGATGGCGTGTCTTCTATGTTCTGACGTCATCATAGACGATACTTCTCCTCTTTATTCCTTCTTGCCTCTGTGTTTTGACGTCAGCACAGATGATACTTCTCCTCTCTATTCCTCCTTGCCTTTGTGTTTTGACGTCAGCACAGATGATACTTCTCCTTTCTATTCCTCCTTACCTCTGTATTTTGACGTCATCACAGATGATACTTCTCCTTTCGATTCCTCTTTGCCTCTGTTTTCTAACGTCAGCACAGACAATACTATTCCTTTATATTTTTCCTAGCCTCTATGTTGTGACGTCATCACAGATGATTTCTTTTGTCTGTGTTTTCACATGCAATCCTCCCAACTCTGACTTGCTATTCTAAGACTAACAGCAATTGACAAATTCATCAAACAGAACATACTTATACATATTTCATTATCCAAATCTTTAAAAAATAATAGAATCATACCAAGGAATTCAATTTCACTATTTCCATTTTAAAACACAGTCAAAGTCATTATAACTCAAATTACACGTCAACTTAAACCAAAATACAAAAGATGCTCCATGCTGATATGCCAAATGAGCTATTACATAACTGTCTTAGTCCAAATGCCTTTAAATAATGTGGAGTTTTCGATGCCTTGTAGGGATCACTATCGTCTTGGTTTGCACCTAAGGAGGGAAGAAAAGGGGGTTGAGCTACACAGCTCAGTGGCTAATATACTTATAGCCATCAGTAATTAGCACAAATTCAAGCATATATATATATATATATATATATATATATATATATATCTGTGTGTGTGTGTGTGTGTGTGTGTGTAAAGATACTAAACAATTCAGTTATTTTCAAGTAAACAGAATAATGCAAAACACATAACATCCAAGTGCATCATACTTGACAATTTACAGATGCAATGCATAAACAAATGGCTCGAGGGTTCCATAGATAGAATGGAGAAACCGAAGTTTACCCCATGAACATAATGAGTCCTTTTTTGGAGCTCATATGCCACAAGCGGGCAGCCAGGAGAAGGCTCTTGTCAACGTACACGTGACGAACAGAATGGTTCCGCTCTCGCCCAAACAAAGCACATATTCATTTAATCATATGCTCAGACTTTAATGCTTGTTTATCTTTTCATTCAACAAAATGCCATGAAATATTTCAATGGCATAACAGAATCAAACTTTATTTTCAATCATCACACATTTCAACAAATTGAACATGCATGCACACATATATAGGCACGAATTTGCCTAATGACACAATAACTATAAATACATCACCCACCAAAATGCTTGACAATGAAAGTTCTTTGTTGTCTTTCCTCTTCGCCTTGGGTCGTACTTGTTTGGTTTCCTACAACAAACTAAGTCCTCATTCAATAGGAATCAAGTTTGAGAACCTATAGAACCAAAAGTACTGAACTTATACTAGAATGCTTAAACACATAGATTTCCCAAGCTCTTTAAACCAAAACCCTTCAACACTCCAACAGATCTAGAAATCAACTTACCTTGGATCTTCACCAACTAATGAGATCTTTATCTCTAAAGAAATCTCTTCCCTTCCTCTTTCGTTTTCTCTTAGTGAGTAACCTAAAAATCACTCTTCAAAATTAAGAAAAATCAAACCCTAGCGTAGCTTTCTTTCTTTCCTCTCAACCACCAAAACTCTCTCCTTTCTCTCTCTCTTTAACAATTTGTCCTCTTCTTTTTCACTCCAATCACCTTTTTGGTCTTCCACATCCCGAGACCACATTTTATTTTCCCCTTTTTATCCTTAATGAATGCTAAAGTCCACTTTAACCTTCCTTATAAACTTAAGTTCTTTTAACCTTAAGTCATCTTTCAAAAATATCCTTATGCATCTTACAACATCAATACTTTAATTCTATCCATCCATGACTTAAACCCTCCTAAACTTGACATAATAATTACTCCAATTAAAAGATTTATCTAACAATACAACAAAATTGATTCAAATCATGCTTACTAAAATAAAAATGACCATAACTTGCTCAATTTTGATCAGTTTTTAACAAAATTGGTGTCATTAGATTCATAATTTAATGATCAATCAAAGCCCTTAATCAATTTCCCGAAAAATCTACTAAAATTTGAAAACAATTCAAAAAGAAATGTTTTATGGTTTTTGTTTTTGAGTTCCGAGTTTTAAAACAAACAAATAGAAAATTCAACAAACTTACCATATGTTTTGACACTAAACTGAAACAAACTAACAATAACAAAATAGATTTCACAGAAAAAATTTAACAAAACAAAAAACCCCCACAAATAGAACCTAAATTCCATGAAATTCAACATCTAATCTCAAAAATTAACCAAAAATTAGCAATCACAATTGGGGTTAACGTAGCTCAGATACTAATTGAAAGAATAATAAGATTTCTCCTACTATTTTTCAAGTAAAAGCATTGATTAACAACATTTTCCTTAAAGCTAAGGGAGCAAACTATTTGGTCAAACTTCAAGTACCATTGCCTGGAGGCTGGTTTCAGCCCATAAATGGATTTTCTCAATTTTCATACCATATGTTCCTTACCTTTCTCAACAAAACCAGCAAGCTGATCCATGAATACATCTTCATACAGTCACGTTACCTATCCCATGTTCATGAAAAAAGTTGCAGTGGAAACAAGTCTAGCTTTGTACCTTTTTATCTCACCTCTAGCATCACGTTTAGTTTTAAAGACCCATTTACACCTAATAGTTTTACAACCACTGGGTAATTCCACCAAATCCCAAATGCCATTCATACTCATAGAAGCCAATTTATCTTCCATAGCTACTAACCATTGTGAACTACAAGGATAAGAAATGGCATCTTGAAAAGAAATAGGATCTGAGTCTTCAACTAAATTAAGTTCATGCTCCTCCAAGTAAATATAATAGTCTCGAAATTTAGAAGACTCATTGGATTTGGGAATCCTTTCAAATATCCTAGGTGGAACTACAATCACATATGGGACATGAGTATCAATGTCAGCCCCTTGAAAATTTTTCCATTTAACTTAAGCAAGACAGCTTATGAGATAGAAGCATGAGAGGAAATTGAGGGCATTTTCGGAATATAGCTTAAGAACCAAGGGTAAAGTGGACTTTTGGGAGAGGTATGGTGGAATTGTCTTATTGACAGAATAGCAGCGTGTATGAGGCAAGAAAATAGGAGGAAGAAGAGAGTTTTCGCCTGTGAGTGAAAAGAAGAGAGTTGATAGCTGAGTTGAAATTTCAGTAAAGCTTAAAGAGAGAACATCCGAGTGCATGCAAGAGAGGAAAAAAGAAAGAAGGAGAAAGGAGCTTTCTGTGGAGTTAAGAAACTCATTACATGGTGAAGAATCACAGAAATCAAGGAGGGGTTCAAGAGAGGCAAGAAAACCCAGAGGAAAGGCATCCATAAGTCAGATTACAGAAGCAAGCAAAGAGTTTAAGGTGGGTTACAGTTTTATAATGAAGAAATAAGCCAAAATGTTTGTTTTCAATGACTACGATTTTTGCATAAAGGTGCCGCTTGTTTGTTCTGCTCTGGTATGCTATAAAATGCCAATTGTTGCTGCATGTTTTCAAACAAAAATGTTTTCTAAAAATTGCATACTTTATGAAACTAAGTTTCTACATGTTTGTGAACAAGATTGATTTCTTCAAAAAGTTGCATACTTTTGAAAACAAGTTTCTGATATGAAAAACAAGAATTTCAAGAACTGTCATTTTGGGCAATCAGTTTTCAAGAGCATAAAAATTCTGTGATTATGTAGGTTTGTGGTGGTCCCTTCTGTTAAGACAGTGCACTTGTCTAAAGGCTTCTCCTGCCTACCCGCTAGTGGCATGGAGCTCTTTCAAGGACTCCCCTCTGTTCACGACTACGTAAGACCAGAAAATGGAATTTTCTAGTACGTTATGTTCACGGCTATACAGGACCCTTGGGAAAATGTGTAGTACGTTCTTTTTTGGATCCACCCGAACCATTCTGATGTGCTTAAGATGTTCATGAATTGTCTGACATGATGAATGCAAGCGTGATTTGAAATCAAGTATGTTTTAACTGTAAAAAGGTTTTCTGCTTGTTCTGTGTTATAAGCCTGTTTTCCACGAGCTTTATGCTCCCTCCTCCACTTCTGTCCAAACTTAGGTGAAGCTCAAGAGAGCAACTAAGTCAGGATGAAAGACAGATCAAGTCTGCAAGGACTTTTTGTAATAGTTAGAACTGATCACTGATAGCTAAGGCTTTAGCTTCCTTACAAATTGTATTCGTCTATAAGTTTTGATGTAGTTATGGCTTGTAAGGATTTTAAAGTTTTGTAAAACAGACATATTTAGAAATTAATGAATGAGTTATGTATTCGTATGATTCTGTATAAGAATTACGATTTCTGAATTTGATCCAAATGATTGAGGAGTAAGAGAAATTAATGATCACGTCTAGGTGATTATGATTTAAGTTTGGAATAAATGGGAGATGTCAAAAAGAGTTAATAGATTGCACCGAAGAAGAAAGATGCTAAGGAAAAACACAGAGGTTAAGTATCCTCTGTGATGGCGTCACACACAAGGGGGCTAGGAAAGCTTATAACCGTATAAGTATCCTCTTTGCTGACGTCATAACACAGAGGTAGTGAGGATTTAGAAGTATAAGTATCCTCTATGATGACGTCACAACACATAGGCAAGGAAGATATAAGAGTATAAGTATCCTCTGTGCTGACGTCATAACACAGAGGCAAAGAGGATTTAAGAGTATAAGCATCGTCTGTGACGAATCAGAACATAGTGGAAAGAATGGATGAATAGTATGAAGGATGAGGAGAGAAAAACATAGACGATAGATCATAGAGGAAAGAATTGTCTTTGTTACTGTACACAGACTTCATCTGTAACACTGTTCACACTATCGTCTGGGTTACTGTTCGCTTATATCTTCTGTCTCATTGTTGACCCCTCATAAGATAGAGTTGATCTTGGTGTCTTCAGGGAGGTTGTAGACCTTGGAATTATCTTTCGAACTATACAGAGAATACCCCGAACCGATTACGCTAGAGAAAGTTATGAAGATTGTAAGATATCGTCTATGTTACTATTCACAGACTTCGAAATAGATAGAAATGAGATAATAGAAATGAGACGATTGAAATGAGGCAAAGGGACGCCGAAAATGAGACACAAGCAATGAGACTAAAAAAAGGGGAGTTTTGAGAGGATAACCCGAAAGTGATCAAGGTGTTATCTCTGGAAGATAATTTACATAGTAAGACTTTCAATATGCATGAAAGTGACAAGTATGGTATCAAAGGAAACATGAATAATCATGTATGAGGAGTTAGGTTCTAAAATCAGGGCCTGATAGATTGTGGTATCAGAGCATGAATAAGCAAGTAAGAGTCGGGCTCTGATAAAGGGGTCCATCATATTATGATATCAGTGAGAATGAGTAAGCATGAGTGGGATTCCGACAATCAGGGTCTCACAGAGTTGGTATCAGAGCACCGGTATTATGATCTTATATAGGCAACTTTTAAGACAGATGTCCATTGTAAGAGAGAAAATAGATTGAAGGTGGATTTATGACCAAGTTTTGAAACAT
>JANZXR010000171.1:25972111-25983009 GCA_027575705.1 Erythroxylum echinodendron
GAATTAGAATTTGATTTTAATTATAATTAAAGATATTTAATTTTAATAAAAGACTCTTATGATTTTTCTATAAATACAGAAAAGCTTTTAGAAGCTAGCATTTCTGTCTTTTTCCTCTCAAAGCAGTTGAGAATTGCTCTGTGGATACCATTAAAGGCTGGACGCTTGGACAGCTCGTGATTGATCGATTGGAAAAATTTTTGTTTTCAAAGCGAAATAGGTACGATTTCTAAATTGTTTTTGTTTTTATTCAAGTTTTACAATTATCGGGATCCGCTCCGAATCCATAAAAATTTTTGTTTTTTGCTGCGTCTGTGATTTGATCACGGTTGGATTCTAACAGTGGTATCAAAGCCTCCTTTAATTGTTAATCTTGAATTTGAGGCTTGATTATTATTGATTTGAGTAATTAAACTTCGGTATTTGTCTTTTCCGAAGCAACATCCCTGACTGTTCTTGTTTAACAATTTTTGAAATTGTTTACTCGAAGCTACTTCATGTTTACAGAAATGGTTTCTAGTTATGTATATCGTGTTTCTGGGAATTATTTTCCCGACTAATCATTATTTTGATTTTTGGAGAAATTGTTTCTTAACTGATTAGGGCTTTTTTTTTTAAATCCCTAAATGCATGTTTGGAACCCTAAAAACATTTCAACGTCTTATGTGGTTTGCTAAGATTTGAATTTTTATTTTTATTATTAATATTTTTATTTGCTTGCGATTATACTGCCTGCGTTTATTCTAGATTGTGAATCTATTGAATCTGGTTTTGTCGGTGGTAGAGGAGTCGATGGACCTTAAATGCCCATCGACACCCGTCGGAGGCGACGCCAACTGGAGCGCTCGATGGGCGTTAATCGCCCATCTAATGGTGCCCTTCGAAGGCGACAAGGCGTCGCTTAACGCCATTGGGTAGCGTCGGTGACGCCTTGCGATATCGCTAGCTGATGACGCTAGCGACACCAGTGCCCCAGCCCAAGCGACGCCATGGTGATGGTCGATGGGTGGAGTTGGCGTGGACAGTGCAGGCGGAAAGGACGCCGATGGACGGTTTTGAGCACCGACGGATGATGGGACAAACGTGGGTGTCGGTTCGTGTGACGTGGGTTGGTTTCAGAAAGGCAAGCAAGAGGGAACAGTTGCAGACAACGTGGGAGGGGTGGTGCTAGAGAAGCTAACGGAAGCTTCTAGAGGAGACGATGGGCACGTGTGGGACACGTGCCCACCATTCTCGAGAGTCTTTGCAGCATACGCTGACTGACGCGCGCAGTGCACGCACCAATCAAACCCTTTGACTGCATGTCATCGTCTGGCGGACACCCCTCCCTACTCTCTTTTAAGTGTTTTAAAAGTTTTAAACCTTATTTTTATTTGATTAATTTAATGTAGATTAAATTATACTCCTAATAAAATTGAAAAGTATTTTACTAAATTTTGAAAATTGTTTTCAAAAAGGAATTTTATTAGGAAATGTTTTGGAATTTAATTTAATTTTCAAGAGTTGAATTATTAAATTAAATTTGTTATCAAATCAATAATTTGAATCAAGCAAAAGTTTTAAATAATTTCTTTCATAATTAGATTATATTTGAAATTATAAACATAATGAGATTATATTATTTTGATGAGAACATATATTTTTGAAATTTTAAATCCTTCAATAAAATATTAAGTACACGTTAGGTTCGTGATAGTTGCCTTTCATTATTTAAGAATAAAATCGAAATTTTGTTTATAGATCGGCCTGTTGAGTAAACTCAATGTCACTATAAGCCGGATATGTTTTATCTTAAATTAATGGTCCTACTTAACTAAAATTGTATGAATTGGATGAGTAAACTCATGATCATATAGATTTAGAGGCAGGGTTAGGAATAATATATGTGATATATTTTGGCAAAAGTTGTCACCTAACAGTTCTAGGAGTCACATGAGATGTGATTGAAAAGTTGTTTTCTACTTAATTTAATTTTAATTGGTTTGTTGGGCAAACTCAAGATCAATTAATTTTAAATAGGATCTTAGCACACTAGGATCTATAGAGATAGATCAAAAAGGTTGCTTGGATTATCCCAATCCACGTACATAGATAAAGTGCTAAAGAGGTTTAGCATGGAGAATTCCAAGCGGAGATTCTTACCCATATCGCATGAGATTTCTCTCTTACAGAGTATGTGTCCAAAGACACAAGAGGAGAGAGATAAAATGAGTTGTATTCCATATGCTTCGGCAATTGGATCAATTATGTATGCAATGCTATGTACTAGCCCAGATGTTGCTTATGCTTTGAGCATAACGAGCAGGTTTCAGTCTAATCCTGGTGAGGGTCACCAGATGGCTGTGAAACATCAAAGAACAATTTGTAAAAGAAAAATCGATTTAATTAAGTTGGACTTAATTATTAAGTTTGAGAAACTTTAGGGATCAAATAAGATATATTTGATTTGATTAAAATTAAATTAGTTATAATTAGAATTTGATTTTAATTATAATTAAAGATATTTAATTTTTATAAAAGACGATTTTTCTATAAATACGGAAAAGCTTTTAGAAGCTAGTACTTTTGTCTTTTTTCTCTCAAAGCAGTTGAAAATTACTCTATGGATACCATCAGAGGCTAGACGCTTGGACAGTTTGTGATTGATCGATTGGAAAAAATTTTGTTTTCAAAGCGAACAAGATATGATTTCTAAATCGTTTTTGCTTTTATTCAAGTTTTATAATTATCCGGATCTACTCGGGATCTGTAAAAATATTTATTTTTCCGTTGCGTCCACGATTCGATTACGGTTGAATTCTAACATATTTGTTCAAAGCAAATTGCGCCCGAGTAGTCATCAGGTGGCTTGAATCCTTTTGAGTCTCTTAGGTTGATAAAAGACGTACATGAACGTAGTGTTAAAATCATAATTTTCTTTCCTAAGATGTAGGAATGAATGAAGGTGGCTTCTGTTCATTTATAAAAATGAAGAGAAGCCTCAATATTCAGGTTTCCGACGGAGACAAAAATCAACTCTAGTCAGCTGACCTTTTCTAAGTCGTCGAATTGGGTTCTGGATGGGCATTCGTTTACTACAAAGTCAAGGGTATGTGATGTGATACAAGCTCTTGAATTGGATTTTTATTAAACTCTTGCATTATACAAAAGTATTTTAGATAATATTAACTATAATTGTTACTCAAGAGACAATTAATTATATCCCGTTGTACTGTCTGTTAAATTTTACATTTTTACTTTCTATTTCCTTCCGCCGATTACTCAAAAGAATCAATTCTTTTCATATGATAATTAATCATACAGTGAGGCAAACCCCACGAGGCAAGTTTGATTCTGTTTACTTCCTGTGGCTCCAAAAATCTCAGAATTTATTATTTTTCTTGGTCCTGCTTGGTTTTGGATAAGAAGTCTGGAGGTTCCTTTTGGGTTGTAAAACATGCGGCTTGCACAGGTAATCTGCTTGCGTTGTTCTTGATCTCTTTCGTTCTTCTTGTTTTCAACTATATATCCAAACTCCAGTTGCTTCATTGATTAAGGCTCCTGTTCTCTTGATATATATGCTCTTGCAAATGTGATCCTTGTGAATTGAAATTGTCTTGTATCAAGTTTTTCATTTGAGTAGTTTATGAGACATTTTAATTAGCTTGCGTATACTAACTAAATCAATAAATAAATTACTATCCATAAGGTGGTACTTACATTGGATATTAATCAACTGCATTTAATTTTAAAATTATTTATAAAATATTTGAATCAAATTGATGAATATATTATCTATTTAACCAAATTATTGCAACTCATCGTAATAATTTGATGCAAAAATGGTAACGAGTTCGGAAAGAAAGTGATCTTGGTTTTCTAATGTGTGTAAGTTCTAATTAATAATCTCGATAATCTGCAAACGTACGGATCGTTCGCTTAGAATGTAAGATGTCGATCTCACAAGGAGGAATAATCTAATCATAAAATTTAAGGCCAAAATAATTTGCAGCAATTCAAAATGTAACAAAACTAAGGCAAGAATTTAATTCAATAACGCAACTCAATTCCAAAAATCAATTACGAAAATATTAACAAAGTAACAGTCGCAACTCACACTCAAAAATCAACCTAAAGAAACTCAATTGTGAAAAAAGGAAAATTTTACCCATCTTTAATGCTAACTTAATCGATTATGAATTATCGGATTATTAGTCCTAAACGATTTTAGGTTTCATTATTCTCTCTCGAATTGTAACAATTAACTCTAAATTATAAACCCTAATCAGATTATGAAAATTTGCAATTTTTCAATTAATAATCTATCCAAAACTCTAATTAGATCTGAAGTTGTCCAATAAACTATTAGAAACTTATGTGAGATCTCTCTTAACACAATTATCGATTTGAATAATTTCTCGTTCTTATTAAATCACCTAACTCTTCTTAGCCCAATTTAATTATTTTTCATTCGATTCAACCTTTCAGTCTATTATCGAATTATGCAATCACATAAATAAATCACAATAAATCCAATAAACATAAAACAATCACATTTTATTAAATCAAAGATTAAAAAACCCGAAAGTGAGTACAGAATATCTCAACATTCACAAATCCAGTCATCAAACTGCTATTCTCAATTCTGTGCAATAATAAAAGTAAAAAACAACAGGAAATTCCAGGGTAGAATTGTAGCAGATATGGTTAGACATAAAAGGTGCTAGTTAGGAGATAAAAGGTGCTAGTTAGGACATTCATGAGCAAACTTATCAGGAATGACGTTCAAATTTTCAAACCGAAATCTTTGAAGGAAGCAATTAGCCTTGCAAGGATGAGGGATTATTGAGTGAGTTGACAGTAAAAATTCACCCATCAAATCACTCGAAGATGAGGGATTATTGAGTGAGTTGACAGTAAAAATTCACCCATCAAATCACTCGAACAACAACTGACTCTCTTTCCTCAACACCAATCAAGAATTCAATCCTAATGAAACAATTAACTTGAGATGAAATACAAAAAAGATGAGCACAAGGCCTTCGCTTCAATTGTCACTGAATATTTCCTCAGAGACTGCTTTTTCTTACCGCGAAGATAATCTTCATAAAAAGTTCAACTAGCAACATCTTGTCTACATTTGACACAAACAATTCAAATGTAGATTCCACAAGTATTATTATAATATCTCATGGTCCGCACTCCTTTACTACTAAGATCACCCGCATGCAAAAGTTAATTTAGTATGAGTGCCAAATCATACAAATACAATGGCTGAGAGTATCCCTACTGAAAACTTACAAATGACAAAGTTTTCATCAATATATAAATAGGTTTCATGTGTACCACGCCAAACTAAACATTCACACGGCCGCCTTCATCACTAATCTAATCAGAGAAATCTAAAATTTAGCCTGCAACAGGAAATGCAGACCCAATTTTATCTCTGAAGCGGTAGCACTTAATGTTAACAGAATATGGACCCAGCTCCACGTAATTATCTTCTCCGCCCACAAAGAAGCAAAGAGTATAGAGGGCAAGTTCAAACTCCGGACTTACACCAATTAAAGTGCTGGAAACGGATTTGAGAACCCCATTCCACTCTAACTGAATTGTCAGCAATTGGGTTTCGGAGTCAGGCTGTAAAACAAATTAACACATAATCGCACGGCGTAAAGAAGGTGTACAGAGATTACATGCCAAACAAACACTCATCTTGCTGATTGGTTCATATAACATCTGAATAGAACAGTACTATTGTACACCTAATCAACCATTTTGTTTTTAAATCAGATAACAACGAATTTACTTGGTTCAAATTGAACAGATTTATTCATTAAACAGAATGCAACATGCGGGTGGTTTTGGAGAAAATAACTGCAGTGTCAATATCATAAATAGGCACAAACTTTTGGTTCATTGGCAATTAATTTTTCATCTGGGTGAGAATTTTCAGCCAATATTGCTGTTTTAATCCATAAAACTTTTTGAGGTAGTCCGGCATCTTGATTAACTCATACCAAAAAATGCAAGTATCCTTTCCATTCCCTCTAAGATATGATTCACTTGTCAAAAACTGCATGTGGACATCAAAAGTATAAGCAATTAGTGGGAGTTAGAACAGCGTATATACTCGTACATTTTCACTACACTACATGCCTAAGTCAACGACTTCATATTTCTACTAGAACTAGAATTAAATAGTTCAATTTGAAAAGAGTGAGAAGGTGTGGATTCATGAGTTATTCAATATTCTGTAATTATAAATACGAAAGTAAAACTTTTAAGCATGCATTTATTGGAAAGCAATATAGCCGCAAATAGTAGTATGGGAAGCCATAGAAAAACGATTTCCAACATCCTTGTTTCTAAACTTTAGGATTTCTATTTTAATGTTTTTCTATTTATTTCTATTTAAAAATGCTTGTTTGCTTGGTAATTTTCCTAAATAAGGATTCTTACTTCTAAATAATTTTCTATCTAAAAATGCTTGCTTGTTAATTTTCCTAAAAAAGGATTCTTATTTCTAAATAATTGTTCTTACTCTTTTGTAGTTGGAATCCTTGTCTATTTAAAAGGGAGGATCATATTTAATAAAAACCATCAATATTTTCAGTCAAGAGACATACAGAGGAGAGACACTATTAATAGCTTTCAAATAGGTTTCTCAAAGACCGAAAAGAAAATAAAATCACGAACACTTTTTCGCAAACTGATCAATGATGAAATCAATCCTATTTATGGATCCTTAACAATTTGGTGTCAGAGTCAGACATCATGGGTGACTTAAAATTAGTTGACAAATAAATGATCGAGAACACAAGCTCACTAAAAACAACAAAGAATCATGCAAGATCAAGGAAGACATTTGGGAATTGAAGCGCTTGATGAAGCTACACTTTTCCAACAAGGAAAAGACATCAGGAGGCGTTACAACCTTAGGTAACCACCAACTAACTGAGCATCAAGTTGTTGCACTGGGAGCTAAGATCATCCATAAATACAACATAATTTCGGAATTGGGGATCCTTTGGGATGGATATTCAGATGTGAACGATTTTTCATTAGCCAACACCGAGGAAAGAAACAAGGTCAGAGTAGTCGCATTAAGTATGACAAAAGAGGCACAACTTTAGCATTATTGATTGGAACAGGAGGAACTTGGGCTCTGTTAGTCCCAATTCGAATCCTACTACCTTAATAGGTTTGGGCTCCCACTAATAAGCAACCTATCGAGAGAACTAATCAACCTTAAACTACTAAAATTTTGGAAGAGTGTCGATGTTAATTTCAAACCCTACTTGCAAGAGCAACTTCAATACAGGCAAATTAACAGATTAACATATTGGTAGGCTCCCCCAATAATTAACAAATTAAGAATAGGAAAAGATATGATTTGAGGAGATAAATAGAGATGAGAAAGAAATAAAGATGGATAGCTACAAAAATGGCAGATCTTTCATTTAAATGGAAATAAGAGAAAGAAGACAACCACAAGCGGCATTTGAGAGGTGCCACTCTCCTCACACTCACACTTTTCTCAGTATATCACACATACCTTACCCTCTACCCACATAATATACCCCAAAGAAGACAACCACAAGCAGCATTTGATAGGTGCCACTCTCCACACACTCACTTTTCTCAGTATATCACGCATACCTCACCCTCTACCCTCTACCCACATAATATGCCCCTGACATTCTAACAACCTTGCCACCTCAATCATCTAGAATTCTACTAATTGACAAAACAGGCAAATAACAAACATAGATAAATAGTAAACATCGGACAACAACCTTTCACAGTAGACCAAAAAGGGCCTTTCCTCTAATTTCCAACCTTGTTGATCCCATCTAGATTGGCCAAGTCCTTTTTCTTCATTCTTGAATAAACCATCTTAACTAGAGGACTATCGCATGCTCATCGTGGCTTAGTGGAAAATTTGGGTGGGGATGTGGAGATGCAAAATCCCCGTAATTTGGAAACTGCTATGAATTTGGCTCAAGCCTTCAAAAGAAAAATACAAGTCAATCACGGAAGTATCAATATAGGGCAACCTCAAACAATATGGGCAGCTCTAAAACCACTCACAACTACTTCATATTTAGTAACCAACTGAGAATAGAAAACGTAGACGGCAACAATTCAAAACCGACATCCAATGAGGGGTGCAGTGTTGTTGCACCCCCTATAAGATGCTTGTCCAAGGCTAAGATGGACGAGCGAAGGGCGAAGGGATAATGTTTTAATTGTGATGAACTTACTCAGCAGAGCATTAGTGCAAGAGACTTTTTTGCCTTTTGGTGGACGAACTAGATGATGACAATATGAACTTCATTGGAACCCAAGATTTCTCCATACAATTACAGGAATAAAGAACTCTCAAATTATGCAATTGCAAGTGATGGTAGCTAGGAAACCAATACAGATCCTTTTTGACCCAAGAAGCATGCATAATTTAATGAGCGACAAGCTACCCTCAAATTGGAACTGCCAATGGCAATCAGGTAGGGAGTAAAAGTAATCGTAGCCAACGACAAAAGAGTACACTTCCTCCCTCCTGAGCTTTTGAGTACAAAATCACTTTGATGATGAGATCTGAACCAATAATAGTAAGGCTATATCACTACCCACACATGCAAAAAGATGAGATCAAAAGGAAATGTACTAAAAGTTGGAACAAAGGATCATCAGGTCTTCCCCAATTTTATTGGTGGAAAAGCAAGATGGAACTTGAAGATTTTGTGTCGACTACACGGTGCTTAATAATCTGATAGTCAAGGATAAATTTCCTATCCCAATTGTGGACGAGGTGTTAGGTGTAATTCATGGTGTCCAGCATTTTTTACAAAATTAGATCTGAAGTCGGAATACTTTTAGGTTCAAATGGCTTTCAAAGGCGTTGAGAAGATTACCTTTCGAACTCATCATGGTCACTTTGAGTTTTTAGTAATACCATTTGGTCTCAAAAACACACCTTCCACATTTTGGTCTCTAATGAACGAGGTATTTCTATCCCATCTTTGCAAATTTCTTCTAATATTCTTTGATGACATTTTGGTCTACAATAAAACTTAGGTAGAACACGTGCATCATCTGAGGACTATCTTTCAACTACTACGCTAAATCAAGCTCTTCTTCAACCATTCCAAGTGCTTTATTGGAGAGAATCAAATCATATACTTGGGCCATGTAACCAACAGTAAGTGAGTACCTATGGACAGTTCAAAAATTCAAGCAATCAAGGCATGGCCAACGCTCAAATCAAGCAAGGCTCTATGCGATTTCCTCATTTTGAAAAGGTTTACTGCAAATTTGTATAGAATTATGGTGTGATATCTACTCCATTAACCAACCTATCAAGGAAGAATGCATTTCATTGGGACAGCACAACTGAAATGACTTTTGAAAACTTAAAGAATGCCCTCTCCACCACTCCATTCATGCAATTTCTGAACTTTGAACTTGATTTTATAGCTGAATGTGATGCATTCAGAATGAGGATTGGCACCCTTTCTACAACAAGAAGGACAACCATTGCTTTCTTCAGCCAAAATTAGTTGACTGACATTAAAATTGCCATTTTATGAACTAGAATTGGCCAAGTTAGCTAAAGTAGTGCAAGACTGGAGACCATACTTGTGAGGAAGATCATTTGTTATAAAAATTGATTACTATAGCCTAAAATACCTGTTGGAATAGTGACTTGTCACTTCTCCCCAACAACACTGAGTTAGTAAGATACTGGGTTTTGATTTCTGGGTTGATTATAAGGCCAAATCTCTAAACTGAGTAGCAGATGCATTGTCTAGGCACAATGAGAAAACTATGCTCCTTTGTGGCATTTCAAATCCACGAGTCAACTTATTGGATAAAATTAGGCAAAAGGTGACAGAACCAACAGAGTTACAACCACTTGTTCAAAAAATGCAAGAAAGAACAACAAACTCAAATTGGGCTTCTGAAATCGTTGGGGATGTAAAAAGTTAGATTATATCATATGATTGATTCTTCTTTGATTCCCTCCATCATCCAATAGTCACAGCTTTACACATGAAGGTATTTAGAGGACACTCTACCATGTCCAAGTTGATTTCCACTAGCAAGGAATGAAAGCCTCTATCAAGGAATTTATCTAAGAATTCCATACAGCCCCTTCCGATTCCAACACAAGTATGGGCTGAATTTCCATGAATTTTATAGATGTACTGCTCATGAAAATCAGTCGATTATGTAGTCATGGATTGCTTCTATAAGTACACTCATTTCATCCCTCTTTCTTGTTCGTACAATGCTACTTCTGTTGTTCATGTCTTCAATCAAATATTTCATTTGCATAGGTTACCAGAAACTATTGGCAATTATAGGAACCCAATTTTTACTAATACCTTTCGGAAACAATTGTTTCTATTCATTGCTACCACTTTAGCTTCATCTGCTTATCAATTTCAATCCGATAGTAAAAGATGTACCTCCCTTGCTTTGTTGGGGATCAACCAAGAAAATGGGTTGATTGGCTTCCTTAGGCTAAGTATTTTTACAACACAGCCTATCATTCTTCTTTAAGCGTGACATCCTTTTGAGTTATTTATAGTTGTGATCCTCCTCGTTTGTTGTCCTATGAACATGGTTATACCCGCTTGCAAGAGATTGATTGTTCCTTGCAAGAGAGAGATGCTCATTTGGTTGAAATATATACTTGTTTATAGCGCCTATGACTAGCATCATCAAGAATTGTTTTTTAAACTTGGGTAGTTTGTTTGGTTGAAACTTGATACAACTCACCAAGGCAATGGAGACTTGAGGATGCCAATGGGTCCAATTACAAGGTCATGCTCTAACAAGCTCAAAGCACAATTTCAGATTTATGTACAAGCTTTTATTTCACAAGAACTTCAAGAAGTTTTGTTAATCAA
>JANZXR010000171.1:25983109-26001597 GCA_027575705.1 Erythroxylum echinodendron
AAGTAAGTTCTAACTTGTGGCGTTAATTCAATTCTTGCAATCTTTGTACTCTTTGTTACCAATTCCTTGCTGTTTTGAGAGTGAAGGATCTTGTTAGATTGATTAAATTTAAGTATTGGGAACAATCATTGAAACAAAGGTGATGTAGACTTTGATTCTAGGATGTTGCCCTATCAAAACTGCAACCTTATTGACAACGATCTTTGGGATAAGTGTTGCTCATAAGCTAGCTCTTAAGTTTTATGGCCCATTCAAGGTTTTGCAGTGGATTGGTAAGGTTTCCTATAAACTAGAATTTCCAAAGCATAGTAAAATTCAAGTTGCTCCCCATTTCATTAATTAAGGAGTTTAAGGGTGTTCCTCCTACTATTCCATCCTTGTCACCTTTAAAGGATGACAAAATTATTCCCAAACCTCAATCTGTTATTCGTTCTCAAGTTAATTAGGGTATTGTTAAAGTTTTGGTAGAATGGCCAGCTTACCACTGGATGATCCCCTACTTTGACAAACTTTCAAAAGTGTCATCCTAAATTCAAGTATGAGGACAGCTTTTAGTCAAGGAGAGAGTAATGTTATGAATGCTTTTATTGGAAAGAAATATAGTCGTAAACAGCAACAATACAGGGAGCTATAGTCAAATGATTTCAACATTCTCGTTTCTTAACAAAACTATAAGATTTCTACTTTAATGTTTTCTATTAATTAACATTACTATATCCTATTTAAAAATGACTATTTGCTAGGTAGTTTTTCGAAATAAGGATTATTATTCCTTAAAAAGGATTCTTACCCTTTTGTATTTGGTATCATTGTATATTTAAAGGGAAGGTTACTTTTTAGTCAAGACACATATAAAGGGCAGTTGGTTATCTCTTACAAGTCACCGTTAAAAGCTTCCAAAATATGTTCCTTGAAGAACAAGAAAAGCAGGGAAAAATCAACAAGACTTTCTCACTAACTGACCCATGAAGGGATCCCATTTGTGAGCCCTCAACAAAAAACGAAGTCTAAATGGACTATCAAACTAAAAATTTTGTCCAAGAAACAACACCAGAGTACAACTAGTTAACTGCCCAGAAATATTTTGAGTTTATTACTTGCCATAACAAAATATCAATATCATATAACCAACTCTGATCCTAAAACCATATGAAGCAAGATCCTAGAATGAAACTACACATGCAATCACCAAGATTGTACATGCCCTACCATTTTCCAAATAGTTTGGTTTATCTAGCATCCTTATTTTTCTTCTTCTTTGCTAGTCAATAAATATTGTTCGTGATCTTTTCATAATGCCTACATAAGATTTCATGAATATTTTTGTAGTTACTCTTTTAAACAAGTCGGAAAGTATGGAATTAAGTTAACAAAATTTAAGAAATCAGGCTACAATTTGGTAATTTGAGGGCTATAAATATCAATATCAGCCAAAACATTTTTCAGCATATGTATTCCTTTCCAACTTAGTGAAATTGGAATAGATCACTTACAATCTCGCCACAACGTCGGGGAAAGATGTAACCTTGATAGTTGACAGTTCCTTTTGCTTCTTCTAAGTAAAACTGAATAACAAAAGTAGTAAAAGAATAAGAAAATTCATGATTCTAAGTTTTCATAAAGAATAACAACATCAAAGACTAATGTAAACAGAATCTACATACAGAAAAATTATACTAGTCCCAATCATATGCGACAAAACCTTGCCCTTAGTTATTGAAGGAATAAATCCACTTCCCATTGACTTTTAATATTGGTTTACATATTTATCTATCAATAAATTTCACAACAACTTGTAATACATTGGAGAATGGTTTAGGTACTAACACCTCAAATTTCTTCAACCATTCCATCATAACCAATGGAAGAAGTCACCAACTAAATCAACTATACTGAAGGACAAGTTGGTGACATATTTTAACAACAAATACTATAATCTAGACTCCATTGTCATTTGGAGACAATTACGCAACTTAAACAAGAATTTGAGTACTACAAAAGTTTATAGACTGACCTAAATTTTCATGTAAAACTATCATTTCATGCGCCACTTTGATACTACACAATGGCATTTATATGTATTGGTTATTACGTATAATTAAGGGTAGAAGTGTATTTTCCAATACATATTTACTGTATAGGTTTTCTGTATATAAACTTAATTGTAGTGTTACGTTTAACGTAAGTGTGATAATAATGCTTTCACAAATCTTCATGGTATCATAGACTCTGCCGATTTGAAGGTTGAGTTTACTCCCTTTCACAGTAGGATCGCTCAGAAAAATAGTTTCCGATACGCCGCTTTTTTTGCAAGTGTGAAGAGGTCGTGTTTCGTCTCTCTTCTTTCGACACCACCTCCATCGGAGCAAAGCCCAGGTCAAGTTCGCATGTGAGCAAACGTGCCGCCTTCCATTTTAGCAGCTCCTCCACTCACCTACAGGTGTCACCATCTCTGGCCCCCTTCTGCCAACATTTTTCATCGATCTGGTTGCAGGCCTTTCCCGAGTCCTACCAACTATAATCTGGTGACTTCCGAAATCTTTGGTTTTATTAGGTTTCTTGTGAACAATTCTACTACTTTGTTTTTGGGACTAATCTGCTTCTTTTGGAGTCTCCATTGATACTTTCAAATAGGTTCTACTTCTTTGGTTTTTTTGGGACTAATCTGCTTTCTTTTTTTTTTTTTTTTTTGGAGTCTTCACTGTCCCTTTCATGCCATTATGTCCGATATTAAGGAAGTAGAGAAACATTACCCTATTAATGACAGTCCTTACTCTCATATTCACTTATTTAGCCTGGTCTAGATCATGTTTGCTGTCTATCAAGGCTAGATGGCTAAAGGGTTATATTGATGGAAATAAGAAACCCTACCTATTAATGACCCTTCTTTTAGTCAATGGGACTCTGATAATTCATTGGTTATATCTTGGCTTCTTAATTCTATGTACCCTAAAATCTCCCGACAGTATTTACTACTTGACACTGAGGAGAAAATATGGAAAGTTGCAAAAACCACCTACTCTTGGATGGGAAATGATGCTAGGATTTTTGAACTTCGAAACAAAATTCATGGCAAAAAACAAGGTGAGCTTACTATTTCAGATTATTTTTTTGAGTAGGGTAGTTTATGGCAAGAATTGGATTATTATCAAGATTTTCAAGCCACGTGTGTTGATGATGCGGTACTAAATCAAAACATGCTAGAAAAGGAGCAAGTCTATGACTTTTTGGCTGGTTTGAACCCAAAATTTGATCAATTGAGAGTTTATGTTATTGGGAGATCTCCTTTTCTCTCTCTTGAGGAGGCATGTGTCAGAAGATTGTCAGAAGATTCAGTTAATCAATCATTTGCCAACTTGCCGATTTAGTTACCTTATTTGTTAATGTAATTAATGTATTTTATATGCCTTCCTATTTACATAGTCAAACCTAAATTAAAGGAGCTGACAAATCTCGGCATTTTTATATTCTTCTTTAGGTGGGGCTCCTTGTGTATATATGTAGAAAAACTCTTCTCTAACAGGACATGAGTTTTTTCACACAAAATCCTCTGCATTGACATGGTATCAAAGCCCTTAATCTCTACATAGTCATTGTCCAGTTTGTTTTTTAGCTTTTGGTTTCTCGTTCCTAGTCCAATTTTTTTTCCAGTTCCTAGTTCCTAGCTCTTTAGCAGCCTTATGTCTTCAGACAGGGAGTCCTTGATTTGTTTTAAAGGTAAAAACTACTTAGCCTGGGCATTCCACTTCAAGATATATGTCAAAGGAAGAGACCTATAGGGTCATGTTGATGGCAGCAAACCTACGCCCAAGCAAAGTACGGATGAATATGCTATGTGGGAGGTCAAGGATGCACAAATTGTGGCATGGATTCTAGGATTTGTAGAACCCAACATTATTTTGAATCTTCGACCCTCCAAGACCACAGTTGAAATGTGGAATTACCTCAAGAAAAATCTAAAGGCAGTAAAATGCGACTCGTAGATTCCAACTTGAACATGAATTATCCATGATTCATCAGGATAATCTCTCTATGATTTTTACTCTAACTTTATGAATCTTTGTGCTGAATATACTGATATAATCTATGCTACCTTACCTGCTGAAGGTCTCACTGTTGTCCAATCTGTTCATGAATCTGCCAAAAAGGATCAATTTATCATGAAATTAAGATATGAATTTGCGGGAACCAGGTCCAATCTTATGAACCGAGATCCGGTTCCATCCTTGGATGTATGCCTTAATGATCTACTATGAGAGGAGCAACGAATTGTCACTCAAGCATCCATGGAACAACAAAGATCCACATCAGTTTCAATAGCTTATGCAACCCAAGGGAAGCCAAAGAGGTAAGGATCCAAGGGTTGTTCAATGTTTCTGCAGCAAAGGATTTGGTCATTATGCCTCGAATTATCCCAAAAAATTCTGCAACTATTGCAAAAGAGATGGCCATATTATCAAGGAATGCCCAATCTGACCTCCCAAGAAATTTGAAACAGCATTTATTGCCTCAGTTAGATCTTTTAATGCTGGTAGTTCAATGGATACAACCTCATCAACACAAAATGTTCCTACTCCTGCTCAAACTATAACACCTGAGATGGTACAGACGATTCTCTCTGCAATGTCCAACCTAGGACTCTACAGTAAACCCTTATCTACTGCAACCACTTGGTTTTGTGATTCCGAACCATCCAATTATATGACAAATAATGCTCAAATCCTAACCAATGTAAAGAAATATTCTGGAAATCTTGAAATTCATACTGCAGATGGAAATTTATTACCCATTATAGCCATTGGTGATATTTCTCCTTTAACTGATGTTTTTGTCTCTCCAAACCTTGCCACTAGCTTTGTTTCAGTTGGCCAGTTGATTTGTGTAGTAGAATTTTCAAAATCTGGTTGTGTTGTGCAGGATCTACTGTCGAGGAAGATGATTGCAAGGGGGCCTAAAGTAGGACGTGTTTTTCCACTCCAATTTCCTTTGTCACCGTGTCTTTCGTTTCCTTTTGTCACTTGTAATCTCGCACATTATCAAGCATGGCACAAACGTCTTGGACATCCAAACTCTAGTGTACTTCATAATTTGCTAAATTCCGATTTACTTGGGAATAAAAAGCATTTTTCCATTAATGATGTTCAATTTGATTGTGATTCTTGTAAGGTTGGTAAGAGTAGAACTTTGCCATTTCCGACTCACATGCCCAATCCTGTCCAACCTTTCAAAATGATACATAGTGATTTGTGGGGTATGGCACCAATTATATCGCATGCTAATTACAAGTACTTTGTCACATTCATTGACGACTATAGTCATTTCACTCGGATTTATTTCTTGCATCCTAAAGATGAAATGTTCTCTGCATTTAATCTTTTTCATGTGTATGTCCAAACCCAAATTTCTGCCAAAATTAAAATCTTATGTTCAGACAATGGGGGTGAATATATGTCTAATTTGTTCCAAGATTTTCTATAGGATAATGGAATAATATCTCAAAGATCCTGCCCTCAAACCCCACAACAAAATTGGGCGGCTGAAAGAAAAACCAGTCACCTCCTTAATGTTGTTCGAGCCCCTTTAATAGAATCCTCAATGCCTGCTCGATTTTGGTGTGAGGCTGTCTCCACAGCTGTTTATCTCATTAACAGGTTACCTTCTCCTTCATTGAATCATGTATCTCTTTTCTATAGGTTATTTGGTCATTCCCCCAATTATTCTAATCTTCTTACCTTTGGTTGTGTATGTTATGTACATCTTCCTGCACAAGAACGCACAAAATTCACAGCCCAATCTGTTAAATGTGCTTTTCTAGGATATTCCATGCATCACAAAGGGTTTCTTTGTTATGATCCTAATATGCATAGTGTTCGCATTTCTAGAAATGTAAGTATTTCATTTCCAATCATCGAGACTCTCTTTCTCCTTCATTCTCTATGTTGCCTATTTTTTATGTTGCCTATTTTTCCTAACTCTACTGCATATCAAGAAAATTCTAAACCACGTTTGGTATATCAAAGATGTTCCAAAACTACGATAGATCCGCCTTCTGCTATGCCCCCTCAAGCTCCTTCCCTTGCTGCTAGTTCTCTCGCACCAACTGAATCCGTCATTCCCAGACGTAGTACACGAGTTAGTAAACCACCAGATAGGTATGGTTTTTCTAATCCTGTCTCTTTGACAACCACTTTGTCTCCTATTTCTATTCCCTCATCTTATAAGCAGGCAATGGAACATGTGTGTTGGCGTAAGGCTATTGAAACAGAACTTCTTGCTCTTGAAGAAAACCAAACTTGGGATATTGTACCGCAACCTTCCTCTATCAAACCACTTGGCAGCAAATTTGTGCTTTCCGTCAAACTTCGTTATGATGAATCTATCGATCACTACAAGGCTCAGTTAGTGGTTCTTGGGAATAAACAAGAGTATGGTGTCTAGACTATGAAGAGACCTTTGCACCGGTAGCTAAAATGACCACAGTGCGAACCATCCTAGCCCTTGCAGCTTGCAAACTAAAACGCTCCTTGTATGACTTGAAGCAAGCACCGTAGGTATGGTTTGAAAAATTTAGATCCACTCTTCTTGGTTTCTCCTTTCCTCAGAGCCAATATGACTCTTCGTGGCCTGTTTTTTCCCACTGATTCTTCACCACAATTGCAAGCCTACAGCAATGCGGACTGGGCTGGTTGCCCGAACATGAGGAAATCCACTACTGGTTGGTGTGTGTTTCTTGGTAATGCTCTTATCTCTTGGAAATGCAAGAAACAAAACTATTTCTCAAAGTCATCCACTAAGGCAAAATATTGTGCCATGTCTGCTGCTTGTTCTGAGATCATTTGGCTATGTGGTATTTTCACTGAACTTAGTTTTCCAAAACAACAACCAACTCCTTTGCATGCTAACAACACTAGTGCTATTCAAATTGAGGCAAATCCTGTCTACCATGAGCGTACCAAACATATAGAGGTTGACTGTCATTTCATCCGAGCGGCCTATGATCATCATGTTATTACCTTGCCTCACATTAGTACCAACCTACAGATTGCTAATATTTTTACCAAACCCATGACACATCAACGACAATTTTTTTGTTGGCAAATTGATGCTTATTGACTTACCATCATCAATTTGAGGTGGGATGTCAGAAGATTGTCAGAAGATTCAGTTAATCAATCATTTGCCAACTTGCCGATTTAGTTACCTTATTTGTTAATGTAATTAATGTATTTTATATGCTTTCCTATTTAGATAGTCAAACCTAAATTAAAGGAGCTGACAAATCTCCACATTTGTATATTCTTACTTAGGTAGGGCTCCTTGTGTATATATGTAGAAAAACTCTTCTCTAATAGGACATGAGTTTTTTCACACAAAATCCTCTACATTGACAGCACATTCTTTAATCCATCAGGAAGAGACCAGAAGAAATGCCATGCTTTATACTGCACCAATTGAGAAATCGGGCTTAATAGCCCATATTACTCATGAGTAGCTGAAGGATGTTACTTCTAATAAGGATCATTTGCACTTTGATGATTGTCGAAAGGCAAGGCATACAAAAGAGACTTGCTAGAAGTTGAATGGGAGACCTACTAGAAGCCTAGGGGGAAAACAAGCCAATCCCACACAAGGGCTCAAGCAAATTTGTTAGAAAGAGTAGAATCATCGAAGGAGTCTGCTTCAGTTGACGGTCTCTCTTTTGATGAAATTCAGCATTTCAGGCATCCCTTGTCACAACTCAATTCTTCATCCAGTGCTACCTCCAATTTTATCAAGTCAAGTAACACTTTTAGTCAACTTGACTCATGGATTGATTTTGGTGTGAAAAGACATATGATAGGCATTTCTAAAGGTTTTCTTAATTACTCCCCTTGTCTAAAAAGGGATAATGTCAAGGTGGCTGATGGGTCATTAACTCCTATCTCTAGGACAGGTTCTATTGTCTGTACTCCTAATATTAAGTTGTCTTCTACTCTTCACATAAAAGAAAATGGATACCTAGACCCCCTTATTGTTTAGGTTTGTAGATTTTACTCCAATTAATCTTTGCTTTGCTTCTACCTTGGTTTGAGCCATTCCATAAGAATTCTCTAATTCTCTTATCAATTTCCTTTAGTATACTTTTGGGAACTGCCAGATGGTTAGTCCAATAATTAGTAAGATAGCTCAGTATTGTCTGAATAAGTTGTAGCCTGCCTCCATAACTAAAAAATCTATTGCTCCATTGGTTGATTCTTCAATGGATTGAGTCTAGCAAAGGTTTGCAATCGGCTACACTAACTCTTCTTTGGGATATAGGTACGCCCAAATATCTAACGGGTAGGTTCCCTTGCTTTAATCCCATCTCAAAAGCTTTAGAGGCTACCTCTCTACTTGAGTTACACAATAAGTAGAAACAACTCTTCAGTGGGTTGTATCAAAGGCCTAAGATCTCTTAAAACTCCTCCATCACCCACAAGATTAGATCTATTGAGTTTTTCTTCGCTTTGCAAAACAAAAGCAAGCCATCTACAAAAGCCAAGGGTGTGATCTTCATACCTTTAAATCTACTATGGAACTAAAATTTTGGGGGTCTCCGGATATTGCTCGCGAGGAGGGTTGACAAAACTTCCATGCAAATTACAAACAGGTAAGGGGATAAAGGGTTCCCTTGCCTTAAGCCCCTCCTTTAATCAAGTTTGTAGGTTCCCCATCCACTAAGATTGCCACAGAAGCAGTGGTTATACATTCCTCTACCCATTTTTTGAAACTTGGAGAATAACCTAATGTAATAAATAAGAAGGTCCAGTTGATTGAGTCATAGGTTTTGGCAAGATCCATCTTTATGGTGCAATTCGTCATTCTTCTCTTAACATTAAACCCGTCCAACAATTCACGACAGAGTAGGATATTGGTTCCCATTGATCTCCCCTTAATGAATGCATTATATTCTGAGTTGATTAACTTCCCCAGGCTTGCTCTCAGTCTATTAGCTAGTATCAGTATCTTCGTGATAATTTTATATAGGAAGTTACAACAAGCAATTGGTTAGAATTGTTCTAGTTTCTTTGCATTACTATGATTAGAAGCAAGGCATATAAACATTTTATTCTATTCCTTGAGAAGTGTACCTTTCTCAAAGAACTCTTCCACTGCTTGCAACACTTCATCCCTTACAATATCCCAATGTTTATAAAAAAATCTCCCATTGTATCCATACAATTCTAGGGCTATATTAGGGTTGATTGAGAAAGCCACATTTTTTATTTCTTCCCTTGTTATTTCCATAACCAACTCCAACTTGCCCTCTTCATCAAGAATTTTAAGACTTGCTAGGATCTCCATATGAATGGCCCTTGTCGTCATTACAGTCCCATAGCACCTAGTAAGAACTCTAACACAAACCCCTTCTTACTTTCTAGGTCCTCATGGATCTGCCCAGCTTCATCTTCCAGCATTCTGATAGAATTTTCGTTTCCCCTGGCTGAGATAGAACTCATAAAATACTTGGTACATCTCTCACCCTCCATCTAAATCATTCTAAATTTCTGCCTTAGTAGAGAATCGGTACTAAGCAACAGTTGATTATACTTTTCCACAAGTGCAGATTCCTCTTTTCTCGTCTGCAAATCATCTGGTCCTTCTAGCAATCGTTTCTAACATTTCTTTAGCTCATCCAAAGCAGCAGCTTTAGCTTTGAACTCCGGTTGCACAGTTTCTCTATTGAGCAATTTGAATACGGTTTTCAAGGCTTTTAGCTTCATGCTAAGCTAGTAGCCCCTTGATCCTAAAACCATCTTTTGCATCTCCACGCTGGGTATATTTCTAAATTCTGGGTTATCCATCAAGTGAATGAATATCCTAAATAGGGCCTTCCTCTTCCTGTCATCTACTGACAAGTCCACTATTATCGAGCTATGATACAATACAATTGGATCATCAAACATAGCACTACATGTAGGGTATTTTTCCATCCATTTTTCATTAACCATTCATCTGTCCAACTTTCTCAACAAAAACCATTCCCTTGACTGCTTAGTGTTCTAGGTATAATAGTTACCATATCATTTCAGATCAGCCAAATCTGTCCTCTCCACCATTTCCTGGAGTTCTCGACAGTCTAGATTTCATCTTCTCCCTCCCCTTTATTCTTCTACTTTTAGAGTGTAGTTATAGTCTCATTGAAGTACTTGTATTCTCCAGCTCATTCCATGCATGTTGTCTTTGGAATTTGTGGTTTGCTGCATACATCACAATAATTGCAATCGTTATCCCAGTAGCCTTGATTAAAACACCACAATGTATCAGTTGGTCATTTTCAAGTTGCTTTACAACTTCCACTTTTTGAGGATTGAAGCCGATATCACTCTCCCATTGAAATGATGACCATGATTGCTCATTACCCTCCATCCTTTATCTAGGAACCATAAATTCTTCTCCAATTGCTCGCTCTTTATTTTGGTTTCCAATAAACCAACAAAATCTAACTTGTTCTTAATAAACTCCTGAACCGCAAGTTGTTTATTCAGACTATTGAGGCCATTAACGTTCCATGCTGCTACCCTTATCATTTCTTTTTTTAACCTGCCTTTCTCCTCCTATACTTCCTATTCAAACCCACAGTTATGGATTTTATTTCACTTTTGGATCTAGAAGTTTCAACCCTTTCCATCACTAGAGTGCCATTTGTCTCTGCCTCTTGTCCTACTCCCTTATCCCCCATAGTCTGTGTTACCTTCTTGGTCAAACTAGTTCTTGCCAAATCCATGAACAGATCCCCATTGCCTGACCCTTGATTGGCCCCCTCTATTTGTGCTAGAAGCCCTGTCATAGTACTCGACTTGATTCTTTTTGTGTTTCCCATTCCCTACCACTCAAATCTCCTCCTGATTCACGTTTTGGGACTTCTGCTCTCCAAGTGATGCCTCTCCCTCTCCTAGGGTACCCTTCTCTTGCCTCGAACATCCCTCATTCACGACTATCTCCTCTTGCTTCTCTTTTCTTTTCCGAACCTGTTTCTCTTCCTTCATCTTTGGCTGCCACATATATGCAACTCCTATTGAATCTTCTACAAGTTCTCCTTGCTCATCCAACCTCATGATTCTAAGGGAATCCGAAAGATTCCTTGATACAACATCAACGCAAACTCTAGTAAACTCAATCCTTTGCATTAAGGCAGTGTTCTCATCTAACCCTAAGGGTTTTCCAATTTTACTGGCAATATAGCTCATACCCTCCACAGACCAATACTCCAAGGGCACCTTGTGGATGTTCATCCATAAGGAATTGATTGAAGCCTGCTTCTATCCAAGGTAACTCCATGTTGCAACTTCTTAATAAGAATTGGATACCCCATTATGTGCCAAGGCCCTGCGTCTAGCACCTTCTGTGCATTTTCTTTAGTGTTGAATTTGAAAACAAAGAGTTCGTCTTTGTTTACCATTATCTTCACCAACCCCTTGTTCCTCCATACAACATTCGCCCACTTGTTAACGATTGGAAAAGCTAACCGCTTCTCCAAAAAAAAACCCACAAGAGATGTACACCACTTCTTAGCACCTTGCTGTAGGACTTCAATCAGAGCTTGGATCGGTTGTCCCCATCAGATTCCACATATCTTAGTTTGCCTACGTTCCCCAAATCCCCTACAATGGATATGTAGACTTCACCTTCTCCAGTTCCTGTTGCTTCCTTTCGACACTAGCTCCTAACGGTGGGAAGTCTGCTCCATTTAAGGCTGGGATTTGCAAATCAGCTTGGGGAATGGGTTGGGCAGAAACGGGAGTTTCCATTTCCATAAGGTGTGAGGTAAGGTTCGATGAGCAAACTAGTATGGCATGGTATGGTAGGAGAGTGGAGAGTTTGAGGCTATCGGATGGGTGAGGAGAATGTGAAGGATCTTGGAAACTTGCAATACTTCTTAGGAATTGAAGTTGCAAGATCAACAAAAGGAATCTTCATTTCTTAGAGGAAATACATTCTGGATCTTTTGGATGAAACTCGTTTGTCGGGATGTAAACCAGCAGAATCACCCATTGAAAGCAATCATAAGCTACAAGCAGGAACTTAACAATCATTTGATGAAGGCAGATATCAAAGATTGGTCGGTAAGTTTATCTATCTTTCTCACACCAGACCAAACATTGCTTATTCAGTTAGCTTGGTGAGCCAGTTTAAGCATGATCCTAGAGAATCTCATCAGCAGACTATCTTTCGCATTTTGTAGTATTTAAAGTCAGCCCCATGAAAAGGTCTTCTTTTCTCAAAACATGGTCATTTTCGAATTCAAACCTTTATGGATGCGAATTGGACCGGATCTTTAGATGACAAAAGATCCACCTCTGGTTATTGCACACTTGTGGGAGGTAACTTGGTCACTTGGAAAAGCAAGAAACAAAGTGTGGTTGGAAGATCAAGTGCAGAAGCGAAATACAGAGCTATGGCTCAAGGTGTTTGTGAACTTTTATGGCTCCAGACATTGCTAGCAGAGTTGAAGTTGGCTGAAGAAGACAGGCTATCATTATATTGTGATAACAAAGTTACAATCAGTATTGCTCATAATCCTGTTCAACATAACCAAACGAAGCACATCAAAATTAATCGACATTTTATCAAGAAAAGTTAAATGATGGTGCCTTGAGCTTTTTCCATGTAATGTCGAAAAAACAGCAAGCTGATGTTTTCACAAAAGGACTCAATAGTCAGAGTCTTTCATACCATAGTCTGCAAGTAGGGCATGTGTAATATTTTTGCACCAACTTGAGGGGGAGTTTTGGTTATTACGTATAATTAACGGTAGAAGTGTATTTTCCAATATATATATATATAGATATATCTATAATATATATATATATATATATATTATCTATATCTATATATATATATATTATCTATATCTATATATATATATATATACTATATAAGTTTTCTGTATATAAACCTAACTATAGTCTTACGTTTAACATAAGTATGATAATAAGGTTATCGCTTTCACAAATCTTCAATATGTCACTTCAAGAACCAAATCAACAAAGTTTTTCTTGCATGGGAAATGAAGCATTGAAAAACCAAAACATAATTGAATTGGTATTATGGAAATAAAACAAAGTTTAACTAGAAGAAGAGAGATAACTGAGAATGAAAAGCACACAATGAAAGGACACACCTGAAGCCAATTATGGAATCCTGAAACTTCTTCTTCCCCACCTTGTTTGATTTCTCCCACAAAAACATGTTCGAACGCAGAAGACGATCTAGAGGTACCACCTCGACTATATAGATCAAACCACAGGCTTGTCAAAATTCTCTTGAAATCTTGTTTATCTTCAGACACAATACCCTTGGATATAAGATAATTGTGAAGATATTTAACAGGTGAACTTCTACTAATTTCTTCTACAAAAGCAACTTGCTCTCCCCTCTCCTTAGATGTCACAACTTCTTTATATCCTTCATAGGGGTTGTAATTATCCAAAAGAGAACAGAAACGAGAGAAAGTAGGCTTCCTGAATACATCTTCGCTCACCCAGCTAAAGAGATTTCCTTTAGCCACATCTTCCTTACAATAGACCTTCTTCCCTTCACCAACATCAATCTCATAATCCTTGCCAGGTACAAGACGGTTCATGTCAAGTTCCCATAGCCTATTACAAGCTTTTGATAGGTCTTGAAGCTCCTCCTTTGAAGCTTTTAAGTTAGCAATAATTTGGAGATCTTCAGAATATTCTTGTTCACTTGGAGGTCTTTTATAGGTTTGCCAATGATCCATCTGAACCTATCAACAAGCATTTTAAAGTAGGTTGAACGTCACATTCATGCTCCTCTTTCCCCTCCCAATCTCAAATAAACTACAATCTATATATTAAATTGAGAAAATTCAGTTAAGTTTGGAATTCACCAATATGATGAAAAAGTAAAAGCCTATCAAATTTCAATGCATCCTAATATCAATGCAGTCTGGTTGTGATTGATTTTGAAATTGTTTTTTATGTCAAATGCAATCTTGTTATAAACATAACGAATTTTTGCATGAAATAGTATTTCCAAAACCATGATTTGGAATGCAGCTCCCTCAAAATCAACTGTTTTATAGAACGAATTTACATGTTTCTTTAGAACCAATTTAAGACAAGTCTTTTCAACAAAAATAATATGTATCCAAATCTTTTTTTTTTTTTGAATGAATGGTAAAATATATTAACCCCAAAAAAGTTTATGTACACGGCCAATGGGGCATGCCCCGACCAAGATCTGTAATCAAAGGCATCAATATCATCGAGATATCCAAAACCATAAAAAAAAGGTACACGATTATTGGGGCATACCCCGACCAAGACGTGTAATCAAAAGCATCAATATCATCCAGACACTCAAACCTATCAAAAAGTAACCAACTCATCAAGATTCCAAATCTATTCTTGATAATCCTCTATTATGCTTTATGCATAAGAATACTATTCATCTTTTCGGGTCATTTTAAATAATTTTGTTAATAGAATACTTTTATCTAACGTTCCAAGTTTAGTTTTAACAAAATTTAAAGCATTCTTCAAAATGATTACCTAAAACTTTGTTGCTCTTATTCACAGCAATTCTACAAACAATAGTTTTTATACAAAAACACCAAAAGGGTTACAATCATCAACAAAAGTTGATTGATAATTAATGCATTTACATATCTCTCTCGTTAAGTTCTCTTTCACAAACCTACCCAAAAACAAAAGATACAAAAGGAAACTGATACTGTTGAGCACTAGACCCAACAATGCAGTTGATGAGTAGATTATATTGTGGCTACATTCTAGAAGTGGTGGAGAAGCCACAAAGCAAAATTAAAGGGAAAAAATAACTATGAATATAATGATAATACCTTTTTTGGTTTATTAGGGTGTTTTTTGCTCACAGACTCCCAACCATCGTTACAACTTTCTTGTTCCTACAAGAGAATGCCATAAAGATATCATAAAAATCTATCTTTAATTTACATATCTTTCCCTAAATATTATTAAAGGACATTTTATTTATATTAGAAATGAAGTGCCTGACCAAACCTTTCCACGCCGTTGATTTCGATTATCACTATATTCATGTTGCCAGCCACCTTCCTTCCTTCCATATTTTTCTTCTTCACCGTCCAAATCCTTGCACTCCAAAGAACAACACGAATTTTTAAAAGAGAACCTTTTCTTTTACATAGAGTCTAACATTAGTTGAAAAGGAAAGATTTGATCTGACTTTTTAAACAGTTAGTTTTGGAAAAATAATAAAATGTAATATGATTCCAATAAATTAAACAGTGAATAATATATATTGAAAAAGAAACCACCTTTTGTGGTCGTCTTGATAAATTTTCATTCCCCCACTGCTCATTTCTTTTTGGATTCTCATCCTGTGAACATTTGTTTCTCAAAAAACTAATAGGAACCAATTGAAACATAAAGTACTCCTTCAAATTCCAAATTTCAACAATGAAAAAGAGAGAAATGGCATCACCAAATTGTCCCATTGGTTCGAAGTCAGGAAGTTGCCAGACTCTCGGGGATCTTTGTCTGACACCACCTGCGTATTTTAGAAACATCTTTGTCGGGTTAAAAAACGGAACCAATTGGATGCAATCCGAAATAGTAGTGAAATTAAAAGTGAGTGATTTGAGTAATGTATGCAACTGTAACCTGAGCCCACGTGGATCTGGAGCGCTCATCTCGTGATTCATCGGGTTGATAGTCGCCATGGCCAAGTGCTACGTCCAACAAGCCCTTGATCAGACCCTCCATTTCTGTTACTAAGAGCGAGCAAATAGAAACCCGTCACTTTCTATCTATATAAAAATATGCTAGCACACAGATCATGTAACATACTGGTGAGGACTCCTTAAAGAGGTAGTTGAGTAAAGTCAAAACAGAACGAAAAGAATCTATACCGTAACTTTGCCTTTTAGTTAGCTAGAAAGAAAGTTGTCCATCTCACAGCCGACAGTTCTCCGCCACACACGTTGACAGCAGAATTACGTGTCCAAAATTTACACCTGTTTCTTTATATCTATATTTTTATTTTTATTTTTATTTTTAAATTCAAAAATAATTTTACTTTTTTTAATTTCTTCCAATTCTTGCAACTTAAGCCATAAAATGTTATTATATATTTTTTATTTTATAATATAATGTAGTATTAACTAAATAAATATGATTAAATTTATTTAATATTAATTATTTATAAAAAATAATTCATCTTTTAAGTTTTATAAAAATAGAAATTAAAAATGGAAAACAAAATTTAAAAATCATAACATAAAAATAGGAGTAAAATCAAACCGTCTTTAAAGTTTAAAATGATAATGAAATTAAGAAATTTATAAGTTTCTCATAACTCCAACAAAATTAATTAAACATACAACAGCAAAGAATTAGAAGTACAAAGTCTAAATCACACCTTTATATTTCTTAATAGATTTAAATAAGCTCGTATTGTTATATATGGAACATATTCAAAAAGATATTAGTAGTATCATAAAACTTAGTTTTGTCTCTGTCACTTTCTAATAATTAGATTGTCAACTTAGTGTACATAATGACACACTTGGACAAACTGCACATTTCATATGCTTGCATTGTTTAAAAAATAATTTTAAAAATAGATACCTAAAAGTGCAATTCGTAACTTAACTTTTTACAAAAGAATTAAGTTATATCATTATCTTTTATACTAGTTTTACATCTTATGTGTAATAAATATCGTTTTACAAATATAATGATAAGAGTTTTATTTAGACCTTATCTAAATATTAAGGTATAAATCACACTTTTAGTAAAATTAAAATAATAAAAGATTAATGAACAAAACATTTAAGAAGTATCTTTAATTATGTAAATAAAACATCCTCTCTCAATTAGGTAAGGTCATATATTTTAATGTGAAATATGAAACAAACATGTAGGAACTTTATAAACACAATTTTTTTAAATAAAGACATTAATAAAGATTAAAGATCAAAGAAATAAACATATTCAAGGTCAATGGAGCAACCAAAGATATCTTAAGTCAGGGATGCTCCCATTTTTCTTTGACAAATTGAGAAAATAGTGGTTGCGGTCATTACCTATGACTCAATAGCTATATCTGATGATGTGTATAAAATGTGCAATTAATTTACAAGTATTTTATTTTGCTTTATGTACTAATATTGTAACATTCCGTTCTCATATTAAGAGTTAGGACCCAAAATTTCAATACATATGAGCTTAAAGAGAGATTAAGGAAATGCATTTTCTTGCTCATACATAATGTTAGTATATATGCATATAAATATTGAATGTTTGCACATAAAAAGGTGGTACATGCATTCATTGACAACTTCCGAGTATAATTGATGTTAAATGTGATTTTATTGAAAATGAGAAGTACAGGGAGTAGAAAGAGTGATCTTGGTATGAGTTGTGATAAGGAAAGATTTAGAAACAAAATTGGTAGTAATCTGGAAAATGTTCACTGAGTATGCTTCGGTCTATTAGCCATAACTTTTTTTCTAGTTATCCAAATGAGATGATTATTTTCTTGGATTACACTAGAAACATATGGCTATGTTTCTTATGAAGAAATAGAATTTCAATTCTGTCTCTAAGAGTCTCAAAATTTTATGAAGTTGGGAATTAGGTGCAGTACATTGGTGGATGAATGTAAAAGGGAAAAATTTGGGATTGATCTAGATAGATGTTGGCAAAGTTGCCTTCTTCAGAATTATATATCATTCTTTTATCTTTCCAACGGTTTATAGTATGGAATCTTTGGACGCCAGAGCTAAAAGTTATGCTAATTGCAAAAACACCTTCTATGTTACTATTCATAAACTCCTTCTGTGTTACTGTTCATCATATATCTTCTGTCCTATTTTTAACCCTTTAGAAGATAAAATATGTCTTTTAGGTCTTCATAGAAGTTGTAGCTCTTGAAGTCTTCTTTCGAACCATATAAAAAATACCTAAATCTGATATCCGTAAGAAAAGTTATACTAATTGTAAAAACACCTTCTGTGTTACTATTCATAAACTCCTTCTGGGTTACTGTTCATTATATATTTTCTGTCCTATTTTTGACCCTTCAAAAGATAAAATTTGTCACTGAGGTCTTCATAGAAGTTTTATATTTGAAGTCCTCTTTTTAACCATTTTAAGAACACCTAAATCCGATATTTTCAGGAAAAGTTATGCTAATTGTAAAAACACCTTCTGTGTTACTATTCATAAACTCCTTCTGGGTTATTATTCATCATGTATATTCTGTCATATTTTTTACCCTTCAGAAGATAAAATTTGTCTTTTAGGTCTTCATAGAAGTTGTAGTTCTTGATGTCCACTTTCAAACCATATAAATAACACCTAAATTCGATACCTATAGAGAAAGTTAAGCTAATAGCCCCGAAGTAAGTTTAATATGATAGAGGATAAAAACAGATTGGATTCTTTTAGCTATAACTTCTTCTCTAGACACCCAAATGACTTGATTCTTGAACCATT
>JANZXR010000171.1:26034965-26054751 GCA_027575705.1 Erythroxylum echinodendron
AAGCAAGAGGGACAGGATTTATTTGTTTTGTCAACTGTCCCCAGTCACGGGGACAGTAACCAAACACAGCCTTAGGGTAACAGAACAGAATGACCTGCTGCTCCAAAATGACGTTATAATGATTTGGTTGGGGCTCAAAACGTTTACTCGCCTCGCAAGTGACGATTTTCAATTTTCTTTTCGGCGATTGAATAGCTCTCTTTTAGACGCGACTTTGTTCCGCTCTTTTCTGCAAAATTTGGATGTGCGTGTACGTGTATGAGGTTCAAAACTTTGAATAAGTTTTTTGTTAAAATGATTTGATAAAATAAGCATATATTTGAGGTTTTTTGTGGTTAATAAAAATTTAAAAATTATTCTATTTTATTTAATTATCATTGTCTATATTAAATAGTATACTAATATTTAATAGATAATATTAATTTATTTAATTGATAACTAATTAGTATTATTTGTCATCTTTTATTAATAGAACAATTTATCAATTTTATATAATAATAAATCTCATATTTTATCACATATTTATTTATTATCTAATAATACTAATAAGTAAGATGTTGGTTTATACTGCTATTGTTGTTTTCTTTCAAACGCAAGAAACTTGATAAAGCTTGGTTAACAATTGCAGGAAACAAAAATGCAGAAAATAAGAAGACACAATTTACTCGGTTCGATAATATAAAACTATCTACATCCACGGTTCTCACTTAGTAGTGGTAAGGAGATTCACTAATGCAGAAGAACAGAAGAAGAAACTGGTTATAGAGTTAAGTGATTTTGTTAAATCACTTGTAAGAGTCTTTCACTCTCCTAGTACTCACTGGTAAGTACTCTAGCTAACTCTCAAACCCCCTTTTTCACTCTCTCTTCTTGCACTCTCAAAATCACTGAATACAATATGATGTATAATATGAAGTTTTCTGTGTGTGTTGTTCTGTCCACTGATGCATGAACTTGTCTTTTATATGTGTTGCATGTGGTTCACGTATCAGAGAAGAAAATGTGATCAGCTCTCCTCCATGTGCCATTCACGTGAGTCACTTATTCTCCAACCTGTGTCAGCGTTTTGAGTTGTATGGAGTTGCGTTTTTGATTTGCTTCAGTTGTAATTAATACGATAGTGCTTTGAGTTTATTGACTTCAGATCTGTCGTTGGCTTATTAGTGTCTCATGTGGGTTGGTTTGGAACAAATTCACTTGTCTCTTGTCTGATGGAATCATCGAGAACTTCTTTCTTCTTCGTCTCTTTCACGCACCTCACACACGTACACACTCTGTCTTTTATTTTTCCATGTTTTCTCGTCAAATTGGTGGAGTAAACATGATTTCCATCACACTTTCCCTCCTAGTCCATCAATCTTTGCTCAAATAAAAACCCTAGAGAAATCTCCAAAAACCCGAAACCCTAATCTTCAACCCCCTTTGTGAGATCTGCTGGATCTGACTTCGGTATCAAGGGGCTTCCATTATTTGTAAGTATTCCCTACAAAAATTAAACTTCTTTTGTGTTAGAATTTTTGTACCGAAATCAGATAGATTTTTCTTACCTTGTATTTTTTTCAGTTTGAAGAAGCCTTGAGCTATCTTATCCCTCACAAAGTGGAGTCTAATGTCGACGTGCTTGGACCTCTCATGCAAGACGGGGTCTTTACTCAGGTATAAAGCACTTTGACTGTCTGTGAATATTATTGCTGTGGCTAGGTTAGCTTTAATTTCTGCTAGGATGCCTGATAGACATGTTAATTCCTTTACCCCTTCTGTGATTGCATAAAATTCTGCTTCTGTGGTTGAGAGTGATACAATTGATTGTTGTTGTACCATCCAACTTATTGTGTTTCCTGCTAGAGTAAAGTAGTATGCAGAGATTGATTTTCTTGTAGTTTTATCTGCTGCATAGTCTACATCTACATATCCATGTAGGCTTAGACTGTAATTATTTGCAAGCTTAGACTTTGTGAAACACAGTCCATAACTTAGAGTTCCAACAAGGTACCTGAAGACATTCTTCATTCCTTGCCAATGCTCTAAGCCAGGATTAGACATGAACTTGCTTAAAATGTTAATAACATGGGTAAGATCAGGTCTGGTACAAAGCATCATATACATGATGCTACCAACTCCAACATCATAGGGGTATTTTAGCATAGCTTTCCTTTCTTCTTCAGATTGTGGGCACTTTTCTGCAACCATCTGAAGATGTGGACTTATAGGAATGGAAGTAGGTTTTGCCAATTCCATATTGAACTGACCTAAAACCTTTCGAATGTAGCTTTTCTGATTTAGCCATAGTTTCCCTTCCCTCCTATTCCTTGTCATTTGAATCCTTAGCAACTTCTGAGCCTCTCCTAGGTCCTTCATTTCAAAGTGTTTGCTCAGACTAGTTTTTACCTCAATTATTCTACGTAGCTCCTTTCCAGTAATAATTAGGTCATCTACATAGACTAGCATGAAGATGGCTTCTATCCCTCCTAAGTCCTTATAGTATAGGCAATAGTCATAGGCACTTCTAACAAAATTTATCTCACTAGCTATTTCATGGAACTTCTTGTTCCATTGTCTAGACGCTTGCTTCAGCCCATATAGGGACTTCTGAAGCAAGCAGACTGATCAGCTTTCTTATTATCTACAAAACCAACTAGTTGTTTCATGTAGATAGTCTCCTCTAGCTTTCTATATAGGAAGGCTGTCTTGACATCCATTTGATGGATTTCCCAGTCCTAGATAGTAGCTAGCACTAAAATAAGTTTGATTGTCTTAAATTTGACTACTGGTAAGAATATTTCTTTGTAGTCAACCCCTTCCTTCTGCCTATACCCCTTAGCTACAAGTCTTGCCTTGTAGATTTTCGGTTCAGATTCTGTCATTCCTTCTTTTAACTTGAACAACCATCTGTTTTCTATCAACTTAACTTTAGGAGGTCCAGGTACCAAAATCCATGTCTTATTCTTCATTAGGGAAGAATACTCCTTTTCACAGGCTTCCTTCCACTGTTCAGCATCACTTCTTGACATAGCTTCTTCAAAGGTTTCGAGAACCTTGCATTCAATACCTTCAGCTACAAGGTAAGCATATTCAACCAAATTTGTATCAAAATACCTCCTATTAGGAATTATTTGTCTTGGCTGTCTATCCCTTGTCAATTGATAGTCTTATATGCTTCCTTGTTCATTAGCTGAGGTTGTTTGTGGGTTTTCCTCTTAACCCATAGCTTCATCCACCTCTTCTCTCCTTTCTTCATACTATGTTGTGCCTTCTGAAGGCTCCACAGTTTTCGATTGTGTAGCACCACCTTCTTCAAGTTCTGGTGGTACATAAAATGGGACTGAATGGTTTGATTCTCCTGAATTTCAGTTAGGAGCTCAGAATTTTGGGAATTCTTGTTCAACAGAGGGAATTCATCTTCCTTAAAGATGACATCTCTGTTAATGATTATTTTGTAGGCTCCCTTTTGGAGCAATAAGAGTTTATAACCCTTTACACCATCTGGATATCCTAGGAACACTCCCTTGACTGCTCTAGGTTCTAATTTTCCCTCTTTCTGATGTGCGTAGGCTGCACATTCGAAAGTCCTTAGGTGTGTGAGTTTTGGCTTCTTACCACTCCAAATTTCCTGAGGAGTCTTATAGTCATTAGCAGAGGTTGGGAGCCTACTGATTAAATAGGCTGCTGTCCTAATTGTTTCTCCCCATAGACAGTGCGACCAACTCGATGAGAGTAGCATGCACCTAGTCTTTTCTAGGAGGGTTCTATTCAATCTTTCAGCTACTCCATTATGCTATAGAGTAGCTCTAACTGTCTTATGCCTAAGAATTCTATTTTTACTGCAGTATTCCTCAAATTCCTTATTGCAATACTCCAGCCAATTATCAGTCCTTAGGCATTTCAATTTCCTCCCAGTCTGATTTTTCATAAGAGTATGCCACCTTATGAAAATTTCCAGAACTTCATCCTTCCTCTTCATAGGGTAAACCCAACACTTTCTAGATCTATCATCAATTATGGACATAAAATATAGTTTCCCTCCTGCTGTGGGGACTTGGGCTGGCCCCCAGAGATCACTGTGAGCATACTCCATGATCTCTATGGCTCTCTTAGCTCCCTTTTGAAATGCTGACCTGTGGTGCTTTCCTAGCACACAGGATTCACAAAATTCTAACTTCTGAAGGTTTTCTTCAGGGATTAGACCTTGCCTAGAGAGATGGAGCAGGCATTTGTTACCTGCATGACCCAACCTTGCATGCTATTCTTGGTTGGTTCAAGGTTAGCACTTTCTAAAATTTGATTAATTTTAGATGAGCCTATAACATAATATAGATCTCCCCTCTGTGGTCCTTTAATGATGACTCTCCCATCCCCTAGGATTGCTCTGAGTCCATCTTTAGACCTGATCTGAAAGCCTTGCTTATCAAACAAGCTTTCAGAAATCAGATTTCTCCTAATTCCAGGCACAAATCTGACATTGCTTAGGATCCTTCTTTTTCCGTCAAACATGTTGATGGAAACACTTCCTGTGCCCTCTATCATTTGTTGCCCAGAATCTGCCATTTTAACCTTGGCAGTGACTGGTTCAAATGTTGTGAACCAGCCCCGATGAGGAGTGACATATATAGTGCATCCTGAATCAAAAATCCACTCTCTACTAAGGTCCTCACTGTCCTCAGTGACAGCCAGAATCTCATCTCCACTAGAATCTTCAGGTTTTTCAACATTACCTAAAATTTCACTTTCAGCTGCCTTATCCCTCTTCTTTTTCCTACAATCCCTAGCAAAATGTCTCACCTTATCACAGTAATAACATTTCTTCCCTTTGCCTTTTTTCTTCTTTTCATCATTTTCACCTTCCTTAGACTGCTTTTCTTTCTCACTTCCCTTCTGCCACTTCCCTTTCTTGCCATTTTTCTTATGAGATTTCTTCTTATGGTTATTCTCAACAAACATTACTTCATCCTCTTTCTTAAAGAGATTTACCTCAACTATCTCTTCCATTAGAGAATCCAAAACCCTCTTAACAGTAAGTGATTCTCCACTAGTCTACTTAATTACCTTCTTGAATGCATTAAATTCAGAAGGTAACGCCTTTAATATTACTACAGCCTGATGTTCCTCACTTATTTTCTCATCTATAGCTTCTAAATATTGTCCTAGCTTGAAGAAATAATCTAGGTTGTCATCTAAGGATACTGAAGTGTTCATTTTGTTGAATCACTTGTAAGAGTCTTTCACTCTCTTAGTACTCACTGGTAAGTACTCTAGCTAACTCTCAAACCCCCTTTTTACTCTCTCTTCTTGCGCTCTCAAAATCACCGAATACAATATGATGTGTAATATGAAGTTTTTTGTGTGTGTTGTTCTGTCCACTGATGCATGAACTTGTCTTTTATATGTGTTGCATGTGGTTCACGTATCAGGAAGAAAATATGATCAGCTCTCCTCCATGTGCCATTCACGTGAGTCACTTATTCTCCAACCTTTGTCAGCATTTTGAGTTGTATGGAGTTGCGTTTTTTGATTTGCTTCAGTTGTAAGTAATACGATAGTGCTTTGAGTTTATTGACTTCAGACATGTTGTTGGCTTATTAGTGTCTCACGTGGGTTGGTCTGGAACAAATTCACTTGTCTCTTGTCTGATGGAATCATCGAGAACTTCTTTCTTCTTTGTCTTTTTCACACACGTCACACACATACACACTCTTTCTTCAATTTTTCCATGTTTTCTCATCAAATTTGAGGAAAGTTGGTGGAGTAAACGTGATTTCCATCACATAAGATGATTCATTTCTTATATTTTATTATAACTAATAGTTTATGATATATTATGTAAACATATTTAGTTATTATTTATATACTCATTCTATTTATAAATAAGTATTTTATATATTTGTTAAAATATTAGCCTATAAATAATTTATTAATATAAAAAAACTTAATACTTGTATTTGGTCTAAAAAACTAATTAAAAAATAATCAACATTAATATAAAACTAATAAATAGGTAAGATATGAAAAATTAATCAACACTAATATTAAAATCAACAAACTTCTTAACATTGAATATAAATGTTATAAATAAACTGGATTTAATTCCGGTATAATACTGTATCAGTACTAGTTAATAGTGGATATCGTTTCAAATAATTTTTGAATTTATAAAGTCATTCATATATTTTTAAAAATTGTAAAATAGTCCCTCAATATATTATATTGTATAATTTATAAATTTACATCAACCTTGTCTCCAAAAATCATAATAATAGAATTTTAAAATAAGAATAATTTATTTATTTTTATTACAAAATATTTAAAATATTACAATTTCATCATAAAATAAACAATAATTATATCAAAACACCAAGTAAAAAGAATAATAAATATTCGTGACCATCTAATAATTACAATTTACAATAAGAGCTCGTGTTGAGAAAATAACCAGCTAGAAGTGAATCCTTAAAACAAAAATATTTACAATTATATTTATATTATATATTGCACTTATAGAATTTAACATATACACCAAATATAAGTAAATTAAAAGAAGATGAGAAATAAAAGCTTGAAACTTCATTCATTCAAATACCTACTAAAATCACATTAACTCCAATTCTCATTTGACACAAAATCCTCATCATTAAGAGGAGTCTCATCATCACCATCATTTAAATTCTTTACACCAAATGACATTTCAATACTTTTCTATCTAAGATTATCTTCCAAGTTATTCTCATTTATCAAACCTGATTTTTCAAAAACTCAGTCTACCAAAAGATCAACATGATTAAGATAAATTGGATCTACATAATCATTTGTTCTGTTAAGAGTCCTAGTAAACAAAAAATTAAATTATTAAGAAATTACAAGAAATTATATCCAACTTAATAATGATAATAACATACCTTTCTCGAAACTTTAAATTGTATCGAAGAAAGACCAAATTATTCAATATTTTATACTCCAATCTATTCCTTTTCTTCAAATGGATGAATCAAATATGTACCAATTCTTTTTACACCCTGTTGTACCCACATATTGACTTAGAATTCGAATTGCAAATCTTTTTCATTCTAGAATATCATTTCTGAATTGGTCCCACCGTGCAATTATAAGACAACCAAAGTAGCATTGTAGGAGATCTGACATCTTCTTATAAGCAACAATTATTGTAATCATTAATATCATTCCCATATTAACTTCAACTTTCTTTGTAAAACTTGGTCTGAAATAGACACTAGGATAAAAAATGCCTTAGTTACAAACAACAAAGAGTAAAGTTGCCTTTCTCATCTCTCATTAATGATTGCAAGACAAGATGTGTACAAGGAAGACCTATTTTTCATATTGGTCTTGATTGCTTCTTTTACCTTCTCCTTGGTAACATAAAAATAACTCATTGTTGTCTTCTCATCACTATTATCCAAATGAAGTACTCTCACTAAAGGCTCATAAACTCGAATGACAAATTGACATTAGGAACAAAATTCATTATCTTCAAGTATAATTCTAGAAACCTCCAATCTATCATAGACTAGCATATTGAGATGTAAGTCACGAATCGTTTGTAAACATTTTTCTAAATTCTTTCTGCGTCAAAATAAAACATTGAAGTGATAAGAAATTAGTTGCAAATCTTGTAATAGTAGGACAACACAATTTCTTACCATTGGTGAAATCCTTTCTCATTAAATCTTAGACCCTTGCACGATTGTATATTAACTTGGTTATGTTTTTTGCTTTATGCACAATCTCAATAATAACAGGAAAATTCCTAGCATCTCCTATATTTTCCAATATCAGATTAATACAATATGTATAAGGAATCTATTAAAAAGAATTATACTTGCTTTGTAAGCTTCTTCTATCTGCTTTATAAGTGGAATTATTGACATTAATGAACTGAACAATATTTTCTGGCCTAACTTCATTCACAAATTCATCAAATATTTGAAATAGAGTATCAACATTCTTACTAAGGCTAGATGCATCAATAGACTTCAAAAAATTAATGATAGGCTCATGTCTTCTATTTGTCCAACTATCACACTTGATTAAGTCATTATTTTTCATCCAATAAATTTTTATTTTATAAATAGAGTTGTTCAGAAGTTTAACTCTGTGTTCATCAATTAAAGGAACTTTTTATCCTAGATCGTAAGAGGTAATAATATCAACCATAAGCTAATGATAACAATATTGGGCATAATTGAATGTTATACTTGAATCATACTACCATTTAACCATTTCCATATACGCATTATGAACTGCTTCTCTATATTGTAAGGCACTACAGATTGAAGGCTGAGCTCTAGGAGTTACTCATGGTGCAAAATTTAGACACTTGTTTTCTTCTTTTACTAACATTAGATGTAATATTTCTTCTTATTGGGTAGGAATACTACCACCTTTAATGTCCCTATTATCATCTTAAATACTAACAAAAGAACTTCCACTGCTAATTTCATAGTTCAATCTTTACCTTCAATCTTTCTCGTATTGATAATCTTCTAACAAAGTCTTCATTTTCCATTTGACGTCATGATTCACCTTCTTACAAGGCTCTACACCACCTTTAACCTTAGCTAAATACTTCCTTAATCTGGTGATTCCCTCACCTTTCATTATTGGATACAATACAAATAAATAGTATGATTCTTCATTTTATATATATATATATATATATATATATGCAAATGACCTTCATAAACTATGAGTTTCTTTACCCAAACTTCAAATATATACATTGATTGTAATTCTTTTATAACTACAATCCATTTTATGTGATAGCATAATTTAAACATAAGGTCAGAACTCACCATTATAACTTATTTTGTGAAATTACATAATTCTACCATAAAGTCACTATTATAACCATTTTGTATGATCACTTATTCAACCATAAGTCACAACTGTGACTCATTTTATATAATAACATAATTTTAACATAAACTTATAAATCATATCTATAACTCAATTTACGTAATCACATAATTCAATCATAAAGTTATAAATATAACTCATTTTGTGTGATTGTATGATTCAAACATAAAGTCACATCTTTAACTTAATTCGTATAATCACATAATTTAACCCAAATTAACTAACCCATTTTGTATATTAAGAAATAAATTTATAATATATATCCTAATTTATAATGAAGACCAATATTCAATTCACTATTTCTCAAATTTCAAACAATAATGCAAATTTTAATCTTTTATCGAATGATTTAATCCCAATTTTCAAAATCCAAACAACACAAATCACAAAAACACATCCAAAATTTCGAATTTCAAATACTATAATTCTATATAAAATCCTTAATCTCAATCCCCAATTTCCAAAATTCAGATAAGAAAAACTCATTTATCTGCTATCCTCAATTTCCAAACTCACAAGCCATAATTCAGTAAGTTCAACATACTACACTACATATATATCAAAATTTTAATTGTTTAAGGTTGAATTAGAATGGTTGGTTTGCATTTTGCAATTGTAAACTTGAGGCTTAAAGAGGTGACTATTGCAGAGGCAACTGCACTGGCAAGGCAAGCAAGGTGACTAGTGAGGCGAGGTAGCTGAGGATGGGCAGCTGAGGTAGGCAAGGCATATGAGGCGAGGTAGGTGACGGCGCGAGGTAATTAAGGTGAGGCAGTGAGAGTATAAGCAAACTAGAAGGGAAGAGGTAGTTGGGTTGGGGGATTTGGGCAAGGGTAGGTTAAGTGTTTAGGTTTTTCAAAAATTTACATTTAATCCCATAATTTTAAAAATTTACTTTTCATCCATAAAATTTCCCGATATTTCAGTATCAAGCAATACTGGTCAGTACCAACTGCCCATAGAAAATTAGTAGGTTGATTATTATTTTTTAGCTGTTATCACATGGTAAGGTATAATACCCACATCTCTACTGAATACAACAATTAATATGCTAAGAAAAATTAACTAATAATTATTTTTGAAGAAAAGGAATTGTATTAAGCCTTTAAAGCATATAAAATAAACAAAGGTACAATAGAATTGCTACAAAATGGTAAGCATACTCCTATATTCGAGATGTCAATATAGATATAATGCTAAGTTACAGATTAAAAATTATCACCCTTCAGTTGGCTAAGTATATTACAACTACCACGAGTTACTGATGTAGTTTATATCACCAAACTTGTCTTTGAATAAGTTGAAATGTAGTATGATTTTTTTAAAATTCTCTATGGAAAATCTCCTTACTCTTCTATAGATCCTAGAAAATTCTTTTGTTCCTTTCATCCCAAACAACTTCCACAATAAATGACAAAATAATGTAAAGTACCATCTCTTAGTGTTGTTTATATGCATAACAATAGTACATCAATCTATAATTATATTCCAACTATTTGGAGCATTGGAGATATGGTAGAAATTAATAAGTGAGTTCTAACCTTCACTAATGAATTCACATTGAAAGAAAAGATGTTGCATGTTTTCTTCAGCTTCCTTAAACAAAGTGCACCAATTGGAGATTTGCAAGTATATGGAGATTCTGTCAACCATAGGAAGCTCGTTTTTCATTGCCAATCATAGGATTGTTGATGCATGAGGGTTGAGGCGCTTGAACCATACTTCATTGGTCTAGGGATACTATCTGATTTACCTCTCAAGGATCTTCTGCAAAAGAAATTTGTAAAGTTTCCTAAGCTAGAATGCTTCCATATTATACTGTCATCATCATCATCATCATCATCATCATCATCATCATCATCATCATCATCAAGGTGAGTATGAATAATTTCCCTTTTAATATGCTCTAGAATGGGATAATTATCAAATATTTGCTTATTGTGAGAGTAGTAGTGATTGTATTGTCATTTTATTTCTTTGGATTCAGTATGTGCATTGATGGATGGCTTTGTAGTGGTCTAATTGATAACTAGTTATCATACTAGAAATTGGTTCTCTTTCCATTACCAATCAAATTGATGAATTCTAACCTGATCTTCATCCTAGTTTGAAATATGCTCTTTATAATCCAAAAAACTCCAAAGGATGGATTATAGTTGTAGATGTTATTGCTTCCAATATGGTAACCATGCACTTATTTGAACCACAATGATTATCTATCTTTGCATAATCTCTAAAGCCTCTTGATCATCATGATTGTATTTAGAGTTTAGGAGAAATGACATCAAGGCTCACTTCATCTTTTAGAATGCAAGCCCTAGCCTATTTGACTTTATTTTTGCCTTTAGAGGTGTTAGTACCAGACCATAGGAAGTTGCCAAAAATTCTATCAATGTGTCTATTCACAACAATTGGTAGGACCATATAAGTAACCCAATAAAAGTTTAAGATAGAGAGGGTAGAGGAAATCAACTACACTCTACTAGCTATTGACAAGATTTTACTCATCCAATTTGAGATTTTTTTGTTGATTTTGTTAACGAGGAAAGTATACTTTTTGTAGGCCAGTCTATTGTTAGAAATAGGGACTCCATATCATAGGTAAGAGCATTAATTTGAAACCAGTAATTGGTTTTATGCTATACTCTAGGTGACTAGCACTCTTTGAGAGAAAAAAGGCACTTTTAGAACAATTAACATACAAACTTGTAAGTCTTTTTAAGATCTTAAGAGCAGGCATTAAGGCTTTAATGGAGATAGGATTAACATTTGTAAGTAAGATTAAGTTATCACCACAATCGAGATTTGATAGCTTGAACTTCTTACACTTTGAATGTTATTTGAACAATTTGGTCCTCTCAATAATTGTTTTTAATAATCTGTTGAAGAACTCAATTGCAATAGAAAATAAGTAAGGTGAAATAGGATCATATTTTCAAATTCCTTTTATACTTTTAATGGTTTTGATAGGCTGACCATTAATCAAGCAGTTGAAAGAAGGGGTGGAGATGCCTTGCCTTATCCATTAGATGAAGGTTTGGGGGAAATCTATGGTAGAAAGAGTGTTGGTGATGAATTCCTAACTAATACTATCAAAAGCTTTCTTTAAATGAATTCAATTTTATAGATATAGTCTTCCTGTTCTCTTCTTGGATTAATTTATCATTAGATCTTGCATTAACAAGATGTTATCTCCTATAAATTTGCCTAGAATGAAAGCCACTTAGATTTGATCAATTTATTTGGGAAGCACAATCTTTAACCTATCAGCAAGGATTTTAGAAATCACCTTGTAAATTGTGTAATAATAGGCAATGTGTTTGTTATTAGAGAGTGTTTCCTACTCAACATACTTGGGAATGAGAGTAACGTGTATTGTGTTGAGCTCAGATAAAAGCACTTCATTCTTGAAAAACTCCATAATTTCATCAATAACCATCTGCTTTGTAACATTCCAAGTTTTAATGAAAACATTACCATTGCAATCATCAGGCCCTGAGGCCTTATAAGGATTCTAAGACTGTAGTGAATTCTCAATTTTTGATATAATAACAGCCCTAAAAAAATATTCTATCTCTTATATGTTTAAACATTCATTTATAACTTCCTTTAGGAAAGGAACTATAGACGAAGAGTTATTAGGGTCACTCATTAGCTTGGAGAAAAATTCAAAAGCTCCATCAAGTAGTAATTGTTGATTTTTCAGTTTCTGGTCACTATTTTCCATGCATATTGTTCTATTCCTACACTTCCTAGTAGGAACTACTTTATGAAAGTAGGAGGAATTTCTATCCCCCATTTAAGCCATCTTATGAAAGATCTCTATTAAGGAATAATCATAATTGATAGCTTTAGTTAGGTTCCTCATGGCTGTTTTCTCTATGTCTTAAAAAATTTATGGAGTAAGATTGATGTAAAGTTCAACTTGGATTTCTTTAAGTTTGCTTTTAGTTGTGTTTAGGAAATGGTGAGTATTCTATATATTACTTCAGATATTTCATTTCCCACTTAATCATCCTGATCCTCCTTATATAGATAAATTGTTTAGACCCTCTAATAATGGTTATCATCCCATTCTATAATTCTTTTTGGAAGCCTGCGATATCAATCAGAAAATTATTAAACTTGAAAGGCTTTATTGGACAAGAAGATTTTGTTTAATTAATCACAATTGAATGATCATATAACTTATTGTTCTCAATAAATGTGTAGTTGGATGGAAATGATTGAAACTAGATATTGTTCCCCAATCTTCTACTAAGTTTCTTTTGGATAAGTGACTCATTAGATTGATTGTTTTTCTAGGTGAAAAAGCATGAACTTAAGGGAATAGCCAATGCTTGAATGTCTTCTAGAAATTTTGTAAATTCAGGACATGGTGTGCCTATAGATCGATCGCTTTTAGTTTCATTTATACTGATCATTGAATTAAAATCCCCAACAATGAACCATAGGTTACTGATGTTTTTAACAACTTCTTTATGCGTTGACCACATTGTTAATCTTTAATATGAAGTGTTAAAGGAATAAATGAAAGAGATTTCAAATAATTGAATCAATTATCTTATCCTCTACCCTCATAAGCAAGATTTGATCTGATGCAAATTCCACATAAGCTTGCACCACAATTCTATTATAACATGCTATGATCCTGTCATTGTAATGTTATGAATGGTTGGTAGTTTATTACCAATGATCAGGAAGTAGTTTGAACATGTAACAATTATGTTGTTTCATCCTTGTTTCCTAAAATACCAATAATGATTGCTTTATTCTCTAGGATTTGATCCCTTATCAACAGCTTCTTATGAGCTACATTGGCCCCTCTAACATTTCATACTGGAATTATAATTTATAAGGATCTCCTATAGGGAATTTTTTTCTTCCTTTTGGATCTTCTCCTATTCATAGGTTCAAAATCAGTTTTGTTGCTAGCCATTTGTTCTATGCTTTCTAGGGATTCACTAATATATGTAGCTACATTAATAGCTTCCACTTTAAGACTTTTTTCACTTACAAAAGGGGTACTAGGTTGATTCACAAGTGTTGCTTCTTGAAGAATGTTTGTTTGTTGATTTTCTTGTGGTATGACTTCACCATCCTTTAAAGAATCATTCTCTAGATTAACTTCTTCAATATTGCTTTCTATTAACTCTTTGTATTCACTGGTATTGAAGACTCTTCCAATAGGTTTCCACATATTCTTCTTAGTTGTACTAGGCTTCTAAGAATAGTCAACTCTTACAACATCTTCAATAGTTTGCATATTCTCATCAAGTTTGATTATAGGAATTAGTCAGGTAGGTTGGTCAAGTCACTTACTAGTATGTATATTCTAGCATAGTTCATACTTTGTATTTCAATAGTTGCCTAGTCCATATTTATTTGCTTGCCAAATGATTTAGCCTCAAAGTGGTCCAATATTTTAGTGGCACTCTATATATACATATCCACACAGGTATATATTCATGCTTAATGTTATTAATATTCAATCCTAGTTTCCACTTTTATAGCAGAAGTGGCTTGTTGAAGACATGCTAAGGCCCAACTTTAAGAATCTACTTTACTTTTTCCTCATGTGAATTTAAAAAGAAACATATCATCTACATTAATAAGTGCCTGTTACAGCCCATTTTTCATCCAATTTTTAAAAGTCCACTCCTTTATGATAGAAAAAGCCAACCTTTTGTCAAGAAAGAATCCCATAATAGTGGCATTCCATCTTTGAACTCTAGCTCTTAAGGTCTCTAATGGTTGTGATACTATCCTGTTTTCAACAGCCTCACTTGAAGGATAAAAGCTGAGATTGATATTTTGCTTATGATCCACCACAAATTGTACCCAAGTTTTCTTAAAAGAGGATCCAGGACAAGTGGATTTAGTTTTGGGGGGTGGTTCAGGTCAAAGGTTCAATAGATAATGTGGCAATAAGTGAAAAAGAGTACATAACTGGGTAAAGACTCATGTACAAATATAGGAACTGGAGGGAAAAGAAGAACCAATATGTATAGGACAATGTAGAGAGGAGATGAGGGAATGAAAAAAGGAACAATGCGGGTGAAAGCAATGAGAACGGGTAAGTAGAAGAAGCAAGCTTTAGGAGCCACAGTAGTTTACTTTTAATTTACTTTTTGATTAATATGCTATTAATTATTAATGAAGTATAATAAATTAATATTTTAATTATTGATAAAAATAAATTTATTTATATAGGATATTTAGTTATACTTTTTGATATAGGTATGATATGTACATATGATAAATCAAAAAAATAATAAGAATTTTATAATTTGAGTTACTAACATTAGAAAATAATCAAATTAATTGTTAACTATTTATAAAAGTGTGGATTATAAATAAAAATAAGTTTCTTTATTAATACCATTAAATAATAATAAAGTATTTAATTTAATGTCATAAAATAATATATAAAGTTTTTAATAAAGGAAATTATTATTATTATTATTTTAATATAAGTAATAGAATATAAATATGATATATTAATAATCAATATTTTGACAAATACTTTCTTTCTCATTTGTTAGTTCTTAATTTCCCTTTATGACATAATTATTTATATAGAGTGTCACGTGTTCCAAAAATACATAAGAGCTTTTCACAAATTTTTTAAAACTAGAGAATTTTAATAAAAATAATGAAATCATAAAGGAAGTTGGTATCTTTTATCCATAAAAATGAATGTACAAAGGAAGGAGAAGAAGCTCTTTCTCTATGCTAGCTCCAATTTTAAATAAGATTGGCATGATGATTTGGATTTGTTGCTTCCGTTGGAAAAATGATTTCTTAACAGTTTTGAAATCTACTGTTTCTACAAATATAGCATGCTTTCTTTTTCGGATCCAATAGAAGCTGATTTAATGTACTTCCTAGATCAGGAGGTTTTCCGGCATCGCTGCCTCCTGTCTTCCATTTTGATTGTATTTCCTATTTTTTTCAATTTTATCATTATATATAATTGGATTGAATAACTGATGATAGGATCTAAATGTTGAGGATGTTCTAAACTTACTTTCGGAGTTTTATTCTGGACTTAGTGAAATTTGATTGTTTTTATATTTAGTGGATTTATTGTGATTTAATTCTGGACATACATAATTCGATAATAATTTTAGAGGGTGAATCGAATGAAAAATAATTAAATTGGGCTAACAATAGTTAGGTGATTTAATAGAACAAGGATTAAATCAAATAAGTAATTATGTAAAGAGAGATCTTGCATAGGTTCCCGATAGTTTATTGGACAACTTCAGATCTAATTAGGATTTTGGATAAATTGTAATTGAGAGATTTCAATTACCATAATCCGATTAGGTTTTATAATTTAGGGTTAATGGTTATAACTCGAGAGAAAGTAATCAACTCTAGGATCATCTAGAACCAATAATCTGATAATTCATAGTCAATTAGGTTAGCATTAAGGATAGGCAAAATTCCCTTTTCTCAATTGGTAATTCTCGTAGGTTGATTCTTAAGTGTGTGTTGCAATTGCTAAATTGATGAATCGTATGTATTAAGTGTACATTCTAACACTTTCTCTCATTTTTCTAGGTTATCAAATCGTACAATGTCTTCTAGTGTACGCTCCCTACTAGATTCCAATAAACTCATGTGACCTAACTTCTTGGATTGGCTATAGAATTTGAGAATTGTTCTCAAATTCAAAAAATTAGGATATGTACTAGATGAACCACTTCTCAATCCCCCTACTACTGATGCATCTAATGAAGATCAGAAAGCTTATAAGAAGCTACTGGATGATAGTGAGTTAGCTAGCTATATAATGCTGGCCTCTATGTTACTAGAACTGCAAAACCAACATGAGGCTATGGATGCTCATACCATAGTCTACCATCTAAGGGAAATGTTAGATGAGCAAGCTCAGTCTGAAAGGTTCAAGACCTCGAGGTTGCTTTTCTGTTTTAAGATCGCTAAGGGATCATCTCCAGTGCAGTATACACTGAAGATGAATGGATATATTGAGACGTTAGGTAATTTGGGTTTCATTATAGATCATGAATTAATTATAGACTTAATTCTAACTAGTTTGACCCATAGTTATTCACAGTTTGTGCTTAACTATCAGATAAACCAAATATTCACGACGATACCTAAACTGATTAATCTGCTCAAAATAGTTGAGCAAATTGTCAAGAAGGATAGTAAGGTTCTGATGCTAGTGGATTGTGAAGAAGAAGAAGTTCAAAAGGCTAGTGGGAGGTGTAGCCAAGAAGAAGGCAAAGGAGACAACATCGAAGGGGATATGCTTCCATTGCAATAAGGAAGGACATTTGAAGAGGAACTACAAAGCTTATCTAGAGTCACTGAAGCAGACAAAGGCATCAGATGCCTCACCATCTACTTCAGGTAAGATATTTGTCATTGAGGTTGATACTATTTCTGATCATAACATTTGGGTTTTAGATACCGGATGTGGCTCACACATATGTGTTGATATGCACGGTCTCAGGGATAGTAGACCGCTCAAGAAGGAAGAGATGGACCTATGTGTAGGAAATGGAGCAAAAGTTGCTGTATTAGCTATAGGAACATATGTTTTTGTATTTTCCTAGTGGGCTAGAGTTAATTTTGGAAAATTGCTATTATGTACCGGTTGTGACTAAAAACATTGTATTTGTTTCATATCTTAATAAAGTGAGATTTCATTTAACTTTTTTAAGCAATGGTTGTTTAATTAAGTTGAATGAAATGTTGTATGGAACTGCTACATTGTGCATTGGAATTTATATATTAGATATGTCCAATCTAATTTTAAATATCAATAACAATAAAAGACAAAAACGAGAAAATCTAAAATCATCTTACTTATGGCATTGTTGACCTGGCCATATAAGTGAGAAACGCATGATTAAGCTACATAAGAATGGTAGCTTAGGTTCATTTGATTATAAATCATATGGCACATGTGAATCTTGCTTGTTAGGCAAGATGATTAAATTACCTTTTAAAGGAAAAGGTGAATGAATGAATAGGTTATTAGACTTAATACATTCTGATGTATGTGGTCTGATATCTATTCATGCCAGAGATGGTTTTGTGTACTTCATTACTTTTATCAATGATTATTCACGATATGGTTATATGTATTTAATGAGATACAAGTATGAAGCTTTTGAAATGTTTAAACAATTTAGATATGAAGTAGAGAAACAACTCTATAGAAGTATTAAGACACTTTGATTAAATCGAGGTGGTGAATACTTAAACGAGGAATTTATATCTTTTCTCGAAGATAATGGGATAGTATCCCAGTGGACTCCACCTTACACACCATAACATAACAGTGTGGCTGAAAGGAGAAACTGAACCTTGTTAGACATGGTAAGGTCGATGATGGGCTTAGCATATCTACTGAAATCCTTTTGGGGTTATGCACTCGAGACTACTGTTTATGTGACAAACAGAGTCCCTTCAAAGATAGTTGAAGTTACTCCATATAAGAGATGGACCAATAAAAGGCCCTATTATTCTCATATGAAAATTTGGGGTTGTCCAAGGTTATGTGAAGCGGTTTCAATCAAACAAGCTTGAAGCAAAGTCTAATAAATGTTTGTTTATATAAAGAAACAATTGGATATCAGTTCTATAATACTTTAGAGCAAAAGGTGTTTGTCTCAAAGCATGCTGTCTTTTTAGGGAAAGTGTTTCTTCTAAGAGACGATAGTGGGAGCAAAATTGAACTTGATGAAGTTCGTGATGCTCAAACAGATGCAAATCAATTGCCTGAACCTGAAATTGTTGTTCATAGAGATGAGACAATAGTTGAACCTTCTAACACATAAAATGTTCATAGGTCAAGTAGAATACATAATGCTCCAGAGAGATATTCGTAAGCGAACAAAATCATGAATTGCTCATGGAGGACGATGAGCCTACAACCTATAAAGAGGCTCTGAAGAGTTCAGAATCTGAAAAATGGCTTCAAGCCATGAATTTTGAAATGGATTCCATGTATGAAAACCAAGTATAGATTTTGATTGACCCACCTAAAGGGTGAAAACCCATAGGGTGCAAGTTGATTTTCAAAAAGAAAATCAACATGGAGGTAATGTGATTAACATGATTCAACTTTCAAACACATTCAAATATTTTTTATTAATAAAACATAAAATTAAAAATGAGCATTAGAAGTTTGCTTAAAATTAACTTGGCCTGTTACCCAAGAGTAAACAACTTATTATGAATACTCCCATTTTCTTAACTATGTCACTAGATCATTCTTTAACTTTAACCTTTTTATAAGTACAAAGCCAATGAAGTGAAATTTATTATGCTTATTTATTCACGTATTACTATTTTCTTCTTTTTCTTTAAATAGTGAAAGTGCTAATAAACTCATAATTACCTATGCATACACATCTTATATAAAGAATATCATAACATTCATTAGGTATTCATTCTCCAAATTCATAAGGTAAATCAAACTCACTTATTTATCAAAACTGATAACTAGTCCCAAAGTATTCCAATTTACCAAAACAATTAAATTCATAATGAATTATTTTCAATAGCACTCTTTTAAAGAGAACAAATTTCTAAAAATTACTTAATAATGAGAAAACAATGACAAAATTATTAAATTTTAAATGTATTATCTTATAAATTCATAATACCTTTTTGTACTTAATTAAACAATATCCTCAATGTTTCCACCATACAACACAAAAATAAAAATTAGAAGGGGGTAAAGGATAAAAAGGACTTGAACTTTCTTGATGTTTTTAGTCATTCGATCAAGTTGAAATGTCTGCCCATTCCATAGATGTATCACTGAAGTGATAAATCGAATATAAAAAGAACTTAAGCCAAAAAGATGAGTCATAATGATGTGAATATATATATATATATATTCACATCATTATGACTCATCTTTTTGGCT
>JANZXR010000171.1:26082359-26119819 GCA_027575705.1 Erythroxylum echinodendron
AGTAATAATAATTAATTTGAAGAATAATAAATTTAATAATAGTAAAGATTTTAATAATCATAATATTTATAATAATAATAATAATATGTATATTAATATGAATAATAATATTATTAATAAAGGTATGTAATAACAATTATTATATTTAATATATAATAGCTATATATAGTTCAGTATAAATAAGAAAATTAATAATTTTCATACACCTAAGTAATAATAAGAATAAGAAAATTATATATAATATTGTAAGCAATATTAATTTAATAATCGAAATAAAATTACTTAAAAAACTAATATCATTGAGGAAATTTATTATTAATCGTAAAAATTACTTTAAGAATAATAACGAACAATAATAATAATATTAATAATTAAAATTATTAGCATTGTAATTCATGTAATAATTAAATGTCAACTTGAATGTAATTTTTAATTCAAATCACAACAATGTTATTTTTAAAGGTCCTACAAAATTAATAATAATAAGAATACTAAAATTATGTTTTGTCAGTGGTGTGGCGATGGTTCCTCAGAACGATCGTCACAATGTTTTTTTTAGGACAGTCGCCATTGTTCTGAGGAACGATCGCGACATTCCTTTTTTCGCAGTAGAGTAGCGATTGTTCTGAGGAACAGTGGCTAGATCCTTTTTTTAAGCCGGGTCGCGATCGTTCTGAGGAACGATCGCGACATACTTATTTCATTGTTGCTCAGTCACTACATGATCCTTTGTCTTCTAGACTCACGGCCGTTACTCCTCCCTGTCACGTCCGTGACTTTTGCCAATGTTGCAATCCAAACAGTCGACTGTCTATTTTCAATGGATCAAAGTTTAAGCTCATGACCTATCCAAAGCCGCATCGGTAGCATAAATCTAAATACAATCATAAATGTTCATGCTTCATATGCGAGTAGAGTGGCAACAGTATCTGAATATTGAATAGTTTAGTTACTCAAATAATGTGTTTGTAAAGAATTTCTGCACATATACAAAGCAGAAGTTCTTAGCCCTTCTGTCCTTAAATTCCACACAAAATAGATTTGCAACTCTCATATGTTGGCAGGTTTCAAGATAACTTAAAATAGATAATGCAACACAGCACAGCAGCATAATAAATTAATTACAATCATCAATGGTCTGAAGTGCGCATAGTTTCTGATGTAACTTAATTGAAAAATTTTCAATTGTTGGACTCTGCCCAACCTTCAGTAAAATATGCAGCTTCTGCACAAATATGTTGATTCTTAGTTACACATTGTAATTTCTATTCACTTGTATTTACAAAATATGCCTCCCGCACATGGACCTAGACAATCACATGTCTCAACAAAACCACCTAAATCTACACTTTTGTAGTTAAGATTACGGTTTTGTCCTGAGTTATTTATCATCGCACCGGTAACACCATGTTGTTGTTGTGCCTATAACAAACAAAATTGGTATCATAACTCAATTGTGAATAATTATGTCCATAAACATACTATTCTTTGTAATTGTATTATAGGCAAAGATGCATACCATTTGGGAGTACGTTATGTCCATTAAAAATGGAACACCTTCAGTAGAATTTGTTTGACTTGAATTGAGAGACACAACCTATCATCCAGAAATGTTAATTAGTCTATAATCCAAAACTTTGAGGAATATGTTTAAACATACAATGTCGGTGATTTACAAGTACCCACGTAAGCAACGTGGAATTAAACAACATAATATTACAAATAGAACCTGAATATTAAATAGAAAGTTGGTGTTGTAGTTGAATATGTTTGACTTGCATTCGCAGACACAACCTACCGTCATAAAAGTTTATGAGTATGTAATCATAATACTAGACTAACTATTAAAACATTTGATCTTTAGATGTATCAAGTCTAACTGTAAGGGACATGGCAATGAAGATAACAAATTTCGAAAAACAACATAAAGATTACATGCTAATGTTCGGGCTGGCTATTGTAAGATTTACCTGACTTGGGGCATTTTTGGTTGATTTCCGTTTTTTCGTAGCCTTCTCCAACCCACCCCTCACCCTTTTACCTGAAACAGATTTCTTCTTCATTTTGATTCCTTTTATACTAACACAATTCTTTTGACGAAGATGGAGCTCATTTTGGATCAATGGATCTGTTATAACACTGGAACATTGAACCATCTCTTCACGTTGTAATTTGACAATGGACCTTGGAATTGACTATTCGATAGTTGAACCGTTACCTTGTAGTCTCGCATCGACAATTTCCAATATCTTCAAAATACTATCTTTAACAATTTTGAACGTCTCTTCACTTTCAGCTGCTTTTGTAACCAATTGAACATATAGAGCATACAATTCTTTATACCGCAAACTTTGAGATATCTTTGGATCCAAATTGCTCACGCTAATTCCCACAGTATTACTTCCCACGAATCCAAGCTTTGCTTTGCGTGTCCACCTTTTCAATATATACTGACTTGGAATGTCCATAATATTTTCCACAGTAAAAACTTTCAAAATATGACAACATAAAATTCCCGTAAACTTAAATTTTCTACAGCTACAATCAAATTTCCCATTTGATGAATCATACGTAACTGTATGGTAATAACTCTTTAAATGAGGGGTAATATGATATGTTGTGATTGATCCAACCTCCCCACAGCTTTCAATACAACAATTATGACACTTACACCACTCATTTTCAAACCACTTGAACACCTCAAGCGTATAAACAGTTGCTGCATGTTTCAACGTTTCAATTGGATACACCAATGATGGCATACTTGTCCAATATTTAAAATCATCCTTTAACTCCTCATATCTACGATCTTCAAGGAGTCTCTCAAAGTGATGAAAAAAGTCCAAGAATTTGTGTTGATAACTTACATACCTCTTGACAACAGCATTCATGCTCTCACTTCTTTGAGTTGTCGTCATGTCAGCACAAAACACCTGTCTACCATACACTAACGCCCATTTTTCCTTTATCCCAAACATCCGCCTCAACCAATCATTATCTTGCAGTCCGTATTTGCACAACATGTCATTCCATGCATTTACAAAATCTTCCTCATCTTCATAATCATATATGCATGAGCTAAATTCCCTACAAAAATCTTTGAATTAGGAGAAAACACCACTTAAATGGATGGCCGCATTTTGATAAATGTGCCAAATACATAAATGATGATAAGTTTCAGGCCATCTTAGTGCTACAGCCTTTGCCATTGCTGCATCTTGGTCTGTAAGAATTGTTTGCGGTCTTTTATCACACATAGCTTTCGCAAAAGTATCAAATAACCATTCAAATGTGAGAGATGTCTCATCATATAACAAAGCAACACTAAAGATTGTGGTTTGCTTGTGGTGATTTACACCTACAAGCAATGCAAGGGGATGGCCTTCCCTGTTCTTCTTGTAAGTTGTATCAAAACACACCACATCACCAAAATTTGAGTAATCTGCTCTCATCTTTGCATCTGTCCAGAAAATGTTGGATATTAAATCATCTTCATCAACTTGGATAGCATAAAAAAATTTGGATCATCAAATTGCATTTTTTGCAAATATTCCAGAACACCTCCTGTATCGCCTCTTCTCGCATCTCTCGATCTTTTAGACTGTAAGTAATTTCTATAGTCATCTGGTATGAAACCTAAATTTTCCTGACCACCAACTTGTCTAACCATGACAGCATGAGATGCCTTTGGTGCAATTCCTACATCATTTGCCATTTCAATTTTCTTTGCTGCAGATAAACTTATATTTCGGTGAGATCTATATAAGTGAGTCTTGTTTGGACTGGACAAGTTGTGATTATGCTCCTCAATAAACTGAACCACAACGAATTTTGCTGTTCTTCGAGAGTTGACTCTCATTTTAGCATGACAACCAAACCTTGTTTCAGGACGTTTTGCTCTCACAGCAATATCGCGTTTATCTTTTCCTCGTTTTCCTTTAGCATAATAACAAAACATTATGTCAATCAAGTTTCCATATTTATCTTTGTGGTTTCTGCTTCTCCTTATCCCAAATCCGATTTTTCTAGCATATGCCAAATAGAATTGGTATGCATCTTCTGTCTCAAACTCCATTCCAATTTTTGGTATTAATTCTTTGTTGACTTCAGTTGACCCAGATGGTTGTAATTCCTCATCTCTGTTTAAACTGATGACAGGTACAACCTCATCTTCACCTTCACTCCTCCAAATTTCATTAACATCTTCAAAATGTAACTGACGACAAGACGAAGAGACACCTGCCATTGAATTAGTAGCTTCTATCTTCCAGTAAAGACCTATAACAGATTGCAACAAATGAAAAAGGATACTTCCATTTTATGATATAGACAAAAAAAGTTTCGATAACAATAAATACAACAACATTTAACAGAAACATGAACCTTAAACAATGAAATCTAAATATCTTCAACAATTACTGTACTGAAAACATACATAACAGACATCCTTTATACACCAGCAACTACATAAACGACAACAGACAGTCATTCCTCAATAATTGTTTCAGATACAGAACTAGTTCAAATTATAGATAGATATATTGGGAGATACAGAGATTGATACTAAACAAAACTAACAAAAACAACAAACAATAATAACATGAAAACATAAAGAACAAACAAAATTTTGCATGAAAACATACTTAGCATCGTCAAAATATTACCTTTTTCTACTGTGATTCTTGAAAATATCAGGAGGGACGTTCTTCAAATGCTATTATAAGTTTCTTTCTCTGAACAAGCCAAATATCATTACAGCAATAACTTAAATGGCAGGAAATATTACTTATGAATTGCTTTGGAAATGACAAACATCACAATAATCATTACCCTAAGTAAAATAGGCAGATTCTACTAATTATATATAATATAATTATTAACCATGAATATAAGTTAGAATGCAGATTCTGCAAATTTCAATGCCAAAACTGTATTGATCGAAGAAGAAGATAAAATAATTGTCAACATGAAAGTTGTAGCTCTTGATCTTAGCTTCGTAACGATATAAACTTTATCATTTAAGCATTTATGCATTGGAAGTTATGATATTTTCAAACTGTCCAACGCATTGCCTTCTCACGGGCGTGACCACTATAAATCACGCCCATGAGTGTGCTACTTAAAACATTGTTGCACTCCAATTTATTATCATGTCTATTTATTTCATCCTAATTTAATTTTCTTGTATGTGTATTATATAAATTCACACCATGAAATCTAGTTATTTTTGTATCACATAACCATAAAGGGATGTATTTAATTTCATTTTAATTGTCCCAATGTAACAATAAGGGATGTTATTGTAATTAATAGAGATAAATGTAATAAATTAAGAAAATCATTGTAAGGGATAAGAATGATGATGATGATGATGATGATGATGATGATGATGATAGATGTAATATCAATAAGGAAATTCATTTTAATATAATAATAATTAATATATTAAATACTCACCAATAAATTACATAATAATCAGAACAAATTTCATTATCATATTGTAAAGTGGTTATAATAATGGAAATGAAATTAAATAATAAATTTAATCATAATAAGTAAAATAATAAGGATAATACTAATAATAATAACAATAATAGAAATAATTATAATAAAAATGTATTATCAATAAGGTATATAATTATAATAATTAATATAATAAAGACTCGGGCAAAAATTGTATAATAATCAGAAGAAATCAAATAATAATATGTAACAATAATTATAATAATGGAAATAAATTAATTAATAAGATATTAGAATAATACTAATAATAATAATAATAATAATAATAATAATAATAATAATCGAACAATTAATAATAATAAATGTAATATCAATAAGGAATTTAATATTATTAATAATAATAAAACTCGGCAAAAAATTTAATAATAATCAGAAGAAATTTAATATAATAACACTAGTAATTATAATAATAAAAACGAGAGCAGAAAATGGAGTCATCACTATGCGATCGAGGGACTGGTAAATCGGCGCATCTCGCGATCGCGATAATGGCCAATTTGGCTGCCTCACGATCTCGACACCTAGCGTTAGCGAGACTGCCTAAGAACGGCAGTCTCGCGGGCGCGAGACGTCACGCTCGTGATTCCTCTTCTATACAATTATTATTATTCACCAATATATTATTATTAATAATTATTATGTTTCTTTAATTATTCTTATTAATTCAATTGTTTAAAATTTTGATAATAATAAATTTTGTGCTTACTATTATTGTTATTACTATTTAATTATTTACTTATTCATTATATTAAATAATATTTTTAAATTTATATGCTTATTTTGGCTAATTGCTTATAATAAGTTATAATTTACAAATTATTTTAACAATTAATATTATTTTTCCTAATTTATATTCGTTATTATTATTGTAAATTATATTATAATAATTTTTAATAACGTTATATTTCTTTAATTATTCTTATTAATCTAATTGTTTTAAATTATGATAATTATAATTTTCTTATACTTTGTTAATTATAATAAACGTTATGTTTATTTTTTATTATAAGATAATTAATAATTATAAGGAATTTTATTACAATGAAAAAAATTTAATTGTCATAATTATTAATTTAAACAATAATAAATTTAATCATCTTACGGAATTTAATAAAAAAGATCATATGAACAAATTAAAATTAAAAATTATAATAAAAATAAAATTAATAATTATAAAATGTATTTAATATAAATTAATAAATTTAATTTATAATAAGTAGAAATATAATAATAATGATAATAATAATAATAATAGTCAAAAATAATAACAAAAAAAAGTAAAAGAAGTTGAAACTAGAATAGTAGAAGTTTTAACCAAAATTCAGAAGTGAAAAACTCACAAGGTGACACAATTAGTCACGCCTGTAAGCTTTCCCACTAGTATATAATTAATAATTATTAATCATAAGTAATTTTATTATAATTATACAAATAAATGTAACAATAAAATCGATTACAATGAAAAACAACATTAATTAGAATAGTGAATTAATTAATAATAATATCAGGAATATTATTATAATAATATTTCAAATAAATATAATTAAGAAAAATAATAACAATAAGGAATCTAATTTAGAAATATAACAATAAAAACGAGTACAATTAATAAAATTTAATAATAATATTATCCTGTTAATAGTAACTTGATAATTAATAGCAGAAATATATTTTTGGAGAAATATAATAATCATAATAGTAAATAATAATAAGAATAACAACATTTAAATTAATTATCTAAGCATAATAATAAATATCATAAGCATAATAATAATAATTTTCGAAATTAATTTAATTAAGACAATTAAATAATAATAAGGAAAATTATTATAATAATACAAATAATTTTACTAATAATAAAAATTAATAAAAAATAAATTAAATTAAATTATTATATTATTATTCATATAAGAATTAAATTTCAACTTGAAATTTATTTATAATTATAATAATAGTAAGAATTTTAATTAAAGGTAAAGCATCACTTTTCTTCTACTCGACTTGTGGTTCTGTCAAAGTTAATTCAAGAGAGTCAGAATATAAATATGTCTCGTTTTTTAACAAAACAACGACTTATTAATCGCGGAATAGAATTGGTACACTGGAATAGAGGATCTGAGTCCTTACGGGCTACGGGCTACGGGCTACGGGCTACGGGCAAATGTTATCATGAAGCTGGCCCATCAATGGCTGCTTCGCTGTACCTTTTTTTCCGTCAAAGTATTCTCTTCACTCTATCTCCTAATTCAACAACGATGGAGGTCGCAACCGCAACAACATCAAGGGTGGCCCTGAACCCGTATGTTTCAGCATCGTCGACAATCACTCCACGGAGCCTAAGTTTTAATCGAAACCTAAATTTATCTATCAACTTCTTCTCTTCCTCTCTAGCGGGAATCGCTCCGGGGAACTTCTCTGGCATTAAACTCCGACCTGAATGCCTCAATCCAACATCAATTTCCAGTTCCAAACGCAAAAGAAATGTCTTTACCATGGTACTTAATTGATATACATGTTTTTGTTTGAGCATTGATTTTTATCTATGCATTTCTTGATGAGATAGGTTTATATAAGAACAAGGGATTTGAGAAGTTGGTACATGAGATAATTGATTGCAGTATAAGGACTACTTCGGAATTGGTTGTTTATTAGATTTTTGCTTTGGTTAAAAGACCCCAAATTGATTTTTAATTATGGAAACCTGTGGTAGTCACTTCTTATCTTGCTAGTAGCCATCTATCTGAGCTTAATAGTAGGATTTTTTTTTTCAAAATATTCGATTTTTTTTAATGATTGTTCTACATTTTATCTTCTTTGTGCTTATAAAGATATAAATTTTGTTTTGAGTTTGTTTGCAAGTCCGATATTGTCCTCGCTTATTCATGGAATTTCGCTAAACTTTGTGTTCTTATTTTGTTTAGAATAAAAGTTAATGGAAAATTTACGGGAACTGCAAATCCTTATTTGGTTATCATTCTTTTATTGGCAGGTTATTCCTTATACAAGGGGAAGTGCATGGGAACAGCCTCCTCCTGATTTAGCATCTTACTTGTTCAAAAATAGGATTGTTTACCTGGGCATGTCTCTTGTTCCTTCTGTTACGGAGCTAATACTGGCAGAGTTTCTTTACCTTCAGTATGAAGATGAAGAAAAGCCTATCTACCTATACATAAACTCCACCGGAACAACAAAGGTTAGCACTATTTTCGTCTAATGAAAATATGATTGCATTAAAATTGTTTTCTTGGCACTTTTTCAAACAAGAGAACTGCCAAATTTTATAAACTTGCAAAATTCTAGTGCTGCAAAGTTCTTTACAGAGTTGGAACACAGTTTGCTGGGGTTAACAATCATGGTACTGCTGTGTGCCAATGGTTGTTATTAGTGTCAGTTGAGTTTGAAACACACATTAGTTAACATTTCCTTCATCATTGAGAAGTTAGGCTGAAGGAAAGAATTCATTAATAGAATAGAAGAAGTTAGATTTGTAATTGAGCCTGCCCAAAATTGTTGATGCACAACTGTCCAAAAGTTGGTAGTAGTTTTTCTAAGTTACTTTTATCTAGATTCATTTAGGTATCTTCTGCATCGATTCTTTTATTAGTTTTGTTGGTATGATTTAGGGGGATTTGGTTTTCAATCAATTGATAAAATTTTTCCTACGAGTACAAATAAAATTTCTAAAATAGAAGTCCATGGACTTGTCTATCTTGAAGGTCATTTAAGATGTCTTCTTCAATCTCTAATTGTATTTCTCTTCTTCCAAGCCACTATCTATCCTATTCTAGGCCTCCTACTTTGGAATCTAATTGGTTGAACTCTTCAATCTGTTGGTTGTTTGAAATTTTCATAAAGAAATTTACAAGTTTAATAGTTTTGTTAGTAATCTTTTCAGAACTTATTGGCTAAATCTAACACTAGGTGTTTTGTTAGTAATCTTTTCAGAACTTATTGGCTAAATTTAACACGAGGTCATGTATTGTCTACATTGTTATGTCTTATTATGCCAAAATAAGAAATATGCATAGACTGATGATGTTTTATATTACTATTCACCTAATGATCTACTGATAATAAAATTTTTGAAAGATATATAAATTTACTATTATATTTGTACTTGTTCCTCATATTAGCTTCTTCTTGTCTAGATGACATGGTGCCAATAGTAGTGCAACGTATGAAGGAACATTACTTTAAACCTTTGCTGGTAGTCATGCTGGATCATGCAGACACACAAAAGCATGAGGATACTGACAACCCTACAATTGTTTCACTTGAAAATTTGTCAATTACCGTTCTAGTTTGATGTTATTACTGTATTTAGTTATATTATATATAATATTTATTATTATACTCTATCATATTTCATTTTTGATTTTATCATTTTCCATTTTATTTTATGTTTAATTAAATTTATTTGATTATTTTTAGAAAATTAGAATTACAGGAAAGTTTTCTGTGAGCAGAATTACGTTTGTTTTTCAGGGTGGAGAGAAGCTGGGTTATGAGACAGAAGCTTTTGCAGTCTATGATGTCATGGGGTTATAGATCTTTGTCCCCTTTAAATGTCATTTTCATTAAAGTTCTATTTTGTTACAAATTGTTCATTAATTGACTTTTAGTATGATGGTTTGGCATCCCCTCATCAAGTGTTCATCTCTTACCTGAACTCTCTTTGTTAACTTTTATACTTTTACCAATTTTGAACTGCCTTAATGTGCTATTCCAAGACTGATTCAATGGTAAATGCGAAATTTGTTGAGGTGACAAAACATTACTTTTGTCTTTAATTCCCCAAAGTCCATAAGTTGAGATCCACAGTGCTTTAAAACTATCCATTTTTCTTTTCAAGCTTCAAATTTTTGGGGAAGATTGTTTGGGTAGTGTCTGTGTAATCAACTTTTAGAAAATGTAATACTTTGGTATTGATTTTGTAATATGCTTGGGGGTTAACTCTTCCAACATATTTTGTTGGTTTGAAGGATTTAAATTTATGTATATTTTCTTCAAACTGTAGCATATCTTTGCCTCTATGAAGGCAACATAGGTACTATTTAAGTTGCTTTGTGTTGTAATCATGCTAATTGTGATTTTTGTTTGTGTGCATGTGGGCATATAACTGTAGTGATGGTGCTGTTTGTGTCAAAACTGTTCTCTGCCCTGTAATATTTACACCTGAGAGATTAGTTATTTCATCTTTAACTGACACGTTCCATTCCAGGTATGTCAAGCCTCCAATATTCACACTCTGTGTTGGCAATGCTTGGGGAGAAGCAGCTTTACTTTTGGCTGCTGGTTCAAAGGGAAATCGTTCTGCTTTACCCTCATCAACTATTATGATAAAACAGGTATGTTCTTTCTTTCTATTACCTTGTTGGGCTGCATTATGTGGCTGCTCTTAGTTCTTTGACATGAGGTTACCATGTTCTTTCTCTGTCAATCTTCAGCCAATTGGCAAATTTCAAGGTCAAGCAACAGATATTGAGCTTGCAAGAAAAGAAGTTAAGAATGTGAAAGCTGAACTGGTATGATGTTATCTCTGGGCTATGTATGGAAATTTAGCCATATTTTCTTCCCATTCTGTTATTCTTCTTGATTATTAGTTCTGGAATTGCAATTTTATCTGTATTGCTTATTGTAACAAGTGATGTGATGTGGGTAAATCATTGAATATTGAAGGCAAAATATTGATGTATGACGAATAGAGGGCGATAAAGTGCATAGAACCAAAATCGGGTCTACTGGAACTTTTAGTTAGGGCTGGGAATTAAAAAGAAAAAGGAATTGAAACAAATGATTATACGAATTACTGCTAGGATTTGTATCAAAACTAGGAATCACACGTAGGAATTGAAACAAACAAAATTATTGCAATCACAAACATAAGTTTTGAGGAATCACTTCTAATTATCTAGGAATAATTCTAGAATAACAAAGTCACACACTTGAAAACTTAGTTTATTCTTATTCATTTAAACATTCTATACGTAAGGATATTTATAGTTTAAGTCTTGAGACCCTAATCCTAGCGGTGTAGGAAATCCAAATAAATTTCAAAATAAGAATTTAATAAGGATTTTTGTTATTCCATACTAGACTTAAACTGTCACATGTCATAAAGACTAATATTTCTGAAAATATATTTTTGTAGATCTTAGATTATTAGTGGAATTTGTTGTCGTTATTATTAGTTTGTGTTAATGGAAGTGGGGTTAGGAAGTTATTTTATTTTTCATGTCCAGTTATTGTCCTAGTTTCGTGGAGGTAGTAGTAACCGTCAAACCATATTTACCAATTCTGCTACAACTATGAATGAAGGCATGTTGAGCATTTCTACAAACAAAGCCAGGGTTTTGTTATAGTGTTCTCTCTTTCCCTAATAGAGCCCATATTGTATTCTAATAAAAATAGGCAGAAAATGAAGAAAGAAAAAAACTCTTGGACAGGCAGAAAAGGAAGGAAGAAAAAACTCCTGGACATATTGTCAGAGTATGTGCGAGAGTGGAGAAGGCATGTGACTTATTCAGTTTCTAGGGAAATATCACATAAACTGTAGCCAACGAAGAACAAATTAAACTAGAAATATTCCTTTTCTAATTGAATCAGAGTATGTGCAAGAGTGGAGAAGGCATGCGACTCATTCAGCTTCTAAATAACTAAGAACAAATTAAACTAGAAATATTCCTTTTCTAATTGAACTATTCTTTTTCTGTATCATTCTCTCTGACATGATGAAAGTCGACTTTGACTATCAATAGTTGTCATACATTTTTCTCGTGGATATTGACCTGATCCTAGTTAACCATCTCGTCAGATTCATCAATGTCAAATGCACCTTTTTTAGCGAGAACCACTGCTCTAACTTGCTTCAGAAACATTAGTACTTAGTTAATAACTTCAGCTTCCTGTTTAGTTGTTTTAGCTTGTAGTCTAGGTATTTTGGCATGCTAAGTGCATGTTTCAGCTCACTGCTTAGTTGTTCCAGCTTGTTATTCAGATGTTTCTGCTTGTTGTTCAGTTGCTTCATTTTCTATTTTTCTATCTTGTCCCACCTTCACCATCAAGCTTAGGTTGCTGGTTTGTGGTATTCTTTCTTATGGGAGTTGTTTCTTATTCAAGATGTGCTTCAATTCTATCTAGCCTTTTCGGAATTTGTACGGTTAGCTCATCCATCTATTGATCATTGACTTATCCCTTACACATCAATCTGCTGTATGTCACCATTGTAGTCCCAGCTCAATCCTCTATACACCCTTCTGCTTCATGTAGACATTGTTGAACCCAAGCTCTAATACCAAGTTGATGGTAGGATGAATGTAGGAATGTGGACTATTTGATAAAGCAAACTAAAAATAGTGGATGCTGGAACTCTCAATTTGGGGTCAGAAATTTAAAAAATAAGGAATTGAAATCAAAGATAGGTCTAAGAATCACTTCTAGGATCTAGATTAGAGCTAGGAATCATACTTAGGAATTCAAACAAATAAAAAAATTGGAATTGCACTATAGGCTTTTAGAAATCACTTCTAGAGTTTATCAATCTCTTAAATATCTAAGAGAAACTCTTAAGCTATGTTTGGTTGGAAGTAAGGTTTTGAATGGAATTGAATGGAATGGAATGGTTTATATTGAAATGGAATATAAATGGATGTAATATTAGAAAATTATTCTTTGGGAGGGATGGAAGGGTTCATAATTTAATATAGTGAAATGTTCTTTGGAAGAAGAGTTTATAATGTCATATAGTGAAAAGTTGTTTATCATTTTACATTTCATCCTAAACTTTCCAAATCGGAAGTTTCTCATTGTTACTGTTTAGGATGAAATGAGATGTAATATAAAACTTTTCTCTTCCATCCCATTTCATTCCATTCTATTATAAACCCTTTTCTCAGAAGATAGAATAATATTCCATTCCATTTCATTCCATTAATAAACCCCCGACCATACATAGCCTTAGGAAAAAAATTGCATATGAAAATTTACTATATTGTTGGTAGAGAAAATGTATATAAAAGAAGTCATGAAACCCTATTTCTAATGGAGTAAGAATTAAACTAAATTTATAAAATAAGAATATAATTGTATTAAATAAGCATTTTTATTATTTATTATTAGCTCTGATGCCATTGAAAGTAAAGAGTAGGATAGAGAGTAAAAAAATAACACATTAGCTTAACTTAATTCTCTTGTAAGGGTTATGTCTGATTATAAACACTTAAATTATTTATTCTACTTGTGCTGCTTCAATTATCATCTAGGTCAATCTCTTGGCAAAGCACGTTGGGAAGACACCTGAGCAAATTGAGTCTGACATGAGTCGGCCAAAATACTTTAGTCCATCAGAGGCTATTGCATACGGCGTCATAGACAAGGTACTTAAGTCAAACATACTTTTTAGTGGTGATTTGCTAGCTTTTTGGTTCACCTACTCATTTGATCTTTTCAGGTCATATATAATGAAAGAGGCACTAAAGACCATGGAGTCGTTTCTGATCTTAAGAAAGCTCAACTTATATAACTAGAAAGAAATTGCCATTAGTGACAATTAAGACTCAAGTAAGTTAGAGTCCCTGCTTAGTCATCATATCGACAATTTCTGATGATTAGATTGCATTTGTTTCCCATGATTTGCTTATATAAGAGCTCATGGGTGATAATGAGCTTTGTCCTTCCCACCAATAATGAATATGTAAATACATTTTCACTCTATCAAAATTCCTACATAATGCCTATTATGGTCCATGATTTGGGATCTAGTTATAGGACCCTACACTTTGAAGTCTTCTAGCAGCTTTGTTTGCACCCTAAGCTTGGAAGACTTTATCCCTATTCTACCTAATTTGTTAAAAAAAAATATTTAGAGCTCGTTAAGAGAGAACTCTGGATCTCAACATGTATATTATTGGAGTGAATAATAGTTCCCTTATTGCATTCCCTTATATAGGATACAAGACACAAGCTTAACAACTAACGAACTCTTTATAGAAATGGAAGACCTATCTAGATAACACTGCTATATCTATCGAAACTAATCCTATCTAGATAATTGCAAAATCTTTTCAAAAATTTTTTATTTTTCACATGAGTAAAATGGTCAAAAGGCACCATTTTGCTGAATCATGTTCAAGAGTAACATGACCCTATTGTCTAGCAAAGACATTATCTTGATCCTACTATCTAGTAGCAACATTTCCCACTCCAACAAGAATGCACTTGACCTCAGGCACAAATGAAGGATAGGTTGAAACATAATTAAGGCTAGTTGTACAGTTGCGATTGCTTCTTAAGATGTTGTACAATTGAGATTGCTTCTTCACTCCACTTGAATGCATCTTTCTTTAACATGTCTGTTAATGGGGTGGGCTATCTTACCATAGTCTTTGACAGATTGCTAGTAGTAGCCCGTTAATCCAACTAAGATATGTATTTCTTTCAAATTTTTCGACATCAGCCACTGCTCCATTACATTCACCTTTTCAGGATCAATAGTCATTCCTTTCTCAATTATAACATGACTTAGTATTCAATCCTATTTCTGTAGAAATAGCTTCTTTTTTTAAATTAGCAAATAAGCGATGAGTTTTAAGGAGGGTTAGTACTTCTCTCAAATGTTGCAAATGGGCTTCCACGGAGTTGCTGTAAATTAGTATGTCATCCAAAAAAAAAAGAAAGAGACCCCCCTTTTGCAACATTGGTTTGAAAATATTGTTCATGATAGACTGAAATGTTGCTCATTGGTTAAGTCGAACCGTATGACTAAAAACTTGTAGTGTCACTTATTAGTGCACAATGCAAACTTGTAGTGTCACTTATTAGTGCACAATGCAGGGATATCCTTGGTCATTATCAAATCTGATGGTATCCTGACTTTATATGCAGCTTAGAAAATTGTCAGGCCCCTCTCAACTCATCAAATAACTCGCCACTATAGGGATGGGAAATCAACCGGGGATTGTTACGTTATTCAAAACTTGGTAGTCTACACAAAATTTCTAGCTACCATCCTTCTTCTTGACTTGGAGTACTGAGCTCGAAAAAGGACTTATGCTAAGCTAGATAATCCCTATAGTTAACATATCCTTTATTCACCTTTCTATCTCATCCTTCTGAGTATGGGCGTACTGATAAGATCCGACATTGATGGGAGTTATCCTAGGTTTTAAGTTGATTTCATAGCTTTTCTCTCACCACGGGGGTAGCTCACCCGACCAATGGAATACTTTTTGAAATTCTTCTATCAACCCTTGTATATCCTTAGGAAGTTGGTCCCTTTGTCCTCGTCCGAAAGGGTTGGCCTACACATCTCAACCATCATTCCTTGGCCTTCATGGATAATAGTCTTGACCATAGTTTTAGGGATACAACTATTTTGCTTAGAGTAGGGTACCGATGTAGCATTACCTTCTTTCCCCTAATTGGTATCTTCATAGTTAGGGAGTGCTAATTAGAGTCAGTGTATTGCATTGCAAACAAACACTTGAGCCTTGAGATCACATCAAACCCACCAAGATTGAAAGGCAGAAAATCCGTGATCATTATGATCTTTTGTAGTTGAAGTACAACACCTTTGCAGATCCCTCTACCTGGTATAGACGCCTCACTTCCCATTGCTAAACCATAGCTCATTGTCTTTAAGATTTGGATGCCCAACTTTGCCACCAGCTCTTCACCGATGAAGTTATGGGTAGCCCCTCAATCAAGGACGATCATTACCTCCTAGCTCCTTATCATTCCTCTTATTTTCATCGAGTGCGGAGAGCTTAATCCACCAACTGAATTTAGTGTCATCAACATCTGGTTGCCCTTCACCTATCCCCAACTCGCCTTCTGCTTCATCCTCAAAAACAGTTGAGATTTTCAATTCTTGGTTTTTACATATGTGCCAAACATGATTTTTTTCATCACATTTGAAGCATAATTAAGAAAAATATGGCTAATATGAGGCTGTTAAAATATTAAGTTTTAGAGTTGAATTTTTGCTAGGATTGCTGAATTTTCAGATTTCGTATAGCTGAATTTTTAAGGTTTGATTGCTTAAAATTTAAGTTTAACATTTTAGGGTTTAATATGGCTAGAATTTAGGTTTGAGATAGTTGGAATTTAGTGAAGAACATAAACAATGGATAGGAGGAAATCAGGAGTCACTCCTAGATCTAAGAACCACTCTTAGAAGAAAGAATCACACTGTTTAGTTGAAAACTCAAGTTTGTAGGAAAAACTCCCTGTATGAGAGATAATGACTCCCTGAATGAGAGATAATGAGACCAATTGTAAAGACAACGTACTACTGCATACAATTCCTTGTCATAGGTTTAATATCATTGCTTCTCGTCACTTAAATTCTCATTGAAGTAAGCATTTGGGTGTTCCTCTTGGCTAAGTATGCCTACATGAGATCTGTCACAAGCAACTTCAAATACTCCAGAAAAATGTAGAATTTGTAAAATAGGAGATCTAGTCATCTTTTTCTTGATTTCTTCAAATGCTTTAGTTACTGTCTTTGACCAAGTAAATTGTCCTTTCTTCATACAATCAGCAATAGGTGCCATGATGGTGTAACTCACCTAGAATGTTGCTAGGCCGTGGAAACTCCTTGAGTTGTGCACATCCTTTGAAATAGGTCAATTAAGGATGACCTTAATCTTCTCATGATCCATCTTCACTCTACGGCAGGATATAATAAAACCCAGAAATACAACACTTGATTGCATGAAAAAACACTTCTTTAAGTTGACATAAAGTTCCTTTTGCCTCAAAACTCTCAAGATTTGTTGTAGATTTAATAGATGGTCTTCTTTAGTCTTGCTCTATATTAATATATCATCAAAATATACCACCAAAAAATTACCCAAAAATGGTCGAAATACTTGATTCATCACTCTCATAGAAGTGCTAGATGCATTAAAAAGCCCAAATGACATAACCAACCATTCATAAAGTACCTCTTTAGTCTTGAAAGTTGTTTTCCACTCATTTCCTTGTCTAATTCTAATTTGATGGTACCCACTTTGTAAGTCTATCTTGGTAAAGGTAGTAGCTCGAATCAAAATATCTAAAATATCATCAAGCTAAGGTATTGGAAATCTATACCTTATTGTGATCTTATTTATTGCCTGACAATCAATACACATTCATCAACTTTCATCCTTTTTAGGAGTCAATAGTGTTGAAATTGCCACGGACTAAGACTTTCTTGAATAAATCCTCTTTCCAGTAATTCTTCTACTTGTCTCTTCAGCTCTTCATTCTCAACAGGATTCAAACGAAAGGTTGGAAGATTTGGTAGATTAGATACAGGTACCAAGTCAATAGCATACTGAATTATCTTGTAAAGGAGATAATTCACTGGTAAAACATCGAGTGTAAGCTTTGAAAAATCAGCTAACAACTCTCCCACTTCTTTTGGTAAGGTAAATGGTGTTTCAGATGCTATTTTTGTTACTTCCCTCACTACCATTGCAAACACAATACCCTTTTCCTTGCTAACAACTTCAAATTCTCTCTCCTTAAGGATATTCAGAGACTTTTCTTGACATATACGGCTGTTTTGTTACTTCCTCTTTGTTTTCCTACCCTGCCTACTTTCATAGGCTTTAAAATTATCTTCTTTCCATGAAATATAAACTAATAGGTGTTAGCTTTTTTGAAGTGCTACACATCATAAAGTTACGGTTGCCCAAGTAAAATGTGAGATACTTTCATAAGAATGACATCACACCAAATAGAGTTCTCATATGTTCCTAATTTGAAAGACCCCAAGCACGTTTGACCAATTGGTATAGTACTATCATCTATCCAAGCAACTTTGTTGGGATTTGGATGTTTCTCCATGAGTAAATTCAATCGCTTCACCATGTTCTCTGATCAAAGTCAATCGCTTAACCATGTTCTCTAATAACACATTCATACTACTTCCTCCATCAATGATAAACTTTTATACTTTATCTCCGCATCTAACTTGAGTAAAGAAAATAGTAGTACGAAGCCATTGTTGTTGTTCTTCTGCTTTAGGGGTTGTAGGTTTGTGTCTCACTACATTAAGATTTGTAGGACTAGTTAGTTCATCACTAGAGTCTCCTTCAATTTCTTCAATTCCTCTCTAGCTTCATGCTCACATACATACTCATCAGATTCTTCCTCTTCTTCTTATCCTATTATATGCAAACCTTTATTACAACATTCATAAATAAAATGGCTCCTCCCATTGCATCGGAAGACTTCTTTTCAGTGCTGCCTCCTTTTGTCCTAGTCTCAGCTATGGCTTTGCCTTTAAGTTGAACTCCTTGCGAAGTTATGTAGTAGTTTTGTGGTGCAGATTTTGATGCATTGGATGATGATCAAAAGTTTTGTACTGTCATAGTTCTCTTCATGCCAAAGTCCCCGACTTGACTTTGAAACTTTTTAGTTACTTGTCTTAAGTATTGTTCCGTTCTTAAAGCCAAGTGATATGCATCTTTTAGGTTGTAAATCCTTTGCATTATTAGCTCCTTGCTAATTTTTACCCTTAAGCCATTTTTTTAGTTAGATATAAGTTTTGGTTCCGAATTCATCCCTTCACATTGGATAGAAAGTTTATCAAATATTTTTGTATACTCAATTAAGGACATAATCCCTTGTCTAAAGATTGTGAGTTGATCTTGGAGATTTTCCTGATAATGAAATGGTAAGTTTATTTTTTTTCTATAACTTCAGTTTCATTTCTCCACAATCAACAATTAGTAGCTAGCCTATTTTTCGAAGTCTATTCTCTACTGATCTCCACCATATTTTAGCATGTTCAACGGGCTTCGTCTTTGTGAATTGAACATTTAGATCTTCCGACATGTGATACCAGTCCAAAAATCTCCCATTGCGGTTGTCGAATCTAAAAACAGATGTGGATCTATCTTTTCTGCAAAATTAGGGGCTTCAACACAAACTTTCTTAGTAATTTGAACGAGTTCATTGTGTGTTTCAACTATATCGTGGCCTCTAAAAGTTTCCATGCGCTCTTCATATGCTGGTGGTGACACACACACAGACACATAGACACATAGACACACACGCACGCACGCACGCACGCACGCACACACGCACACACGCAGACACACACAGAGAGAGAGAGAGAGAGAGAGAGAGGGAGAGGCATAGGCACAGCCAAATAGACATAAATACTTCCATAAGTCTTTATGTGATTTTCTTTTACATCCTCATTCAGCACCTTTTTCTAATCCTACTACGTAATTGCTATAGTTTGTGTTCCGAGTATTTTTTGTCAGTCAATAGGCAGTTGCTTGCTGTTTCCATGGCTCAGCACTTTCTAGTTATTGCTTTTTACTTTTGTCTTCCTCAAAACTGCACCAGAAAGACACCTGGAAAAGTGCATTACCCACAAAAGTGCGGATTGACTACTTGATTAAGAAACTTTACACGTTGCTTGCCATTTCTCATTCTTTTTCGGTTTTTCAAGATTGAGACTGACTACAGAGGCGTGATGGTTGTGAGAGTATGCTTTATTGACTGATCTTCCTCTCCACCGGACCATTTTTCCTTTTTATCATCCTAAATCTTGCAAATGTAAGGATGGGATGTTATATTGGCTGTTTGTCAACCGCAGATTAATATTTGGTCCCGGCCAATTCTGTATTGTTCCATCGTGTATTCCGGGTGAATAGGGCATGCGTATTGCGAGTGACACTCATTCTCTGCGATATGGATGTGACTATAAAATTGGCCTCATTTTTATGTTATTTTCTTTTTGTCTGAAAAGATTGAATTGTTCTCAGGCATTTGTAGCACTCCATTGGATTGCGCACAGTGGAATAACTTAAATGGAATGTACACCGAGCAAGAGAATTAACAACTGAAGGATCAATGCTTGAAGCTTCAGCCATAGAAGATGTAGTTTGCACAAGCATTTAATGGGATTATCTTAATTTAATATATGCTACTGTAGCTAGTAGTTTTTTTAACTTTAAGGGCTCGGTAAGTATTGCTGCTACCTTCTACTCAGTAATTATGCAATTCGTCTCCTAAGCCACATCGCATATTTTAAACCCAAATCGTATATTTAATATTATTTTCACTTTTCAATCTAGTTCAGTAGCCGCCAATTTCTGCATATAATATTCTATTTTCACTTGTCATTACTAACATTCAAATTGATTTGGAGATATTCGCATGTTAAACCAAATTTAAAATATCTTGTTTTTTTTTTTTTGGCTAAAAAAGGTCAATTCCTTCGTGATGTACATGAATTGGGGCATTGTATTTGTGTATAATATGTTAGCACTTAAGCCCAATTATCAGCCCAATTGACTACCCGATCCCGACGGACCTCAAGGAGACCAGGTTACTTGGATGGATGACTATGTATAGGCTAGAGTATTTTGATGAAACTTAGGCATTGAGTTTGTTAGAGCCGTCATTTGTTTTGTTGCATTTCTTTTCAAATGTGTTAGATTCTTTTTTTTTTTCTCTTTCCTTGAATCACGATTGTCTAATGGTTGGCACATGCTCTTTGTTAAATACTCTAGGAATGAATGAAAGAAGGCCGAAAAAGAATATTACCAAAATCTCTCTCCTCTCTAATTACAAATTAGTCCAACCTGTCATGGCTGACCATAATAACCGCTCCAAAATCGCCATCGAGCGTCTCGAAGAAACTGTTCTTCGTCTTGCATAAGCACAACCAACTCTCACTACTAATCAAGATGACCTTTTCTTCAAAATTGTTAGCATCTTGGAACAACTTAACCATCTCTCCACCTAAACATCCACAACACCTCCACCACCACCTCCCTGCAGCATCCAACGTCCACCTATTAAGTTGAAAGTACCTTGTTTTGATGGGCAAGACGCATTAGGATGGATTTTCAAGATTTCACAATTTTTTGATTATCAGGGAACCCCTGACGAAGAATACATCACGGTTGCGTCGTTTTACATGGATGGTTCAGCTCTTAGCTGGTACCAATAAATGTTTCATAATAGTTTTGTCACATCTTGGCGAGCTTTATTGCAAGCTCTAGAAGTAAGGTTTGCACCTTCTTTCTATGATGATCACATAGAGGCGCTTTGTTCAAACTATCCCAACGTGGCATTGTCAATGAATATCTCACAGAGTTTGAACGATTGGCTAATCGTATTGTGGGCCTACCACCTTTATTCCTACTTAGTTGTTTCACCTCTAGCCTTTGTTGTTTGATCTCTGGCCTTTCTTCGAAGATCCAACGTAAAGTTCAGGCATTGCAGCCCAATTCACTCACATAGGTCACAGCTTTAGCAAAGCTCCAAGAGGAACAAATCGATGATAGAAAACGCGGCTATAAAGGTAGAACCTCCATCCCATCTTCTCCATCCATTGTCACCTACAACCTAAAACACCCCAACACCCAAGCCCTCGTTACCCACTCCATCAAAACTAAATTTTAAAAAGCTTAACCCAGCGAAAATGGTCACTAGATGTGAGAAGGGATTATGCTATAACTGTGACAAAAAATGGGGACCCACCCATAAATGTAGGGCACGTTTCGTCTTGCTTATTACTGATGATGATGATTAGGACCAACCTCCTAAGCCTCCATCTTCTTTTCGTCTTGACCCCACCCCATTATCTGATGACCCAGCCAATGCTCAGATTAGTTTGAATGCCCTTTATGGCACTCCTGCACCAGAAACATTTCACCTTTATGGCTTAATTAGACACTCCTAGGTTACCATTTTAATCGATGGCGGAAGTGCCCATAATTTTGTTCAATCCAAAATAGCCAAATTTCTGCAGTTACCTACTGAAAATACTCAGCGCCTTAAAGTCATGGTTGGCAATGGACAGTGATTGATTGCCACCAAATTTGCTCACACATGACCATTCAAATTCAAGGCCAAGTCTTTGATGTTGATTTACATGTCCTCCCCATCAGTGGTGCTAACATTCGTACTTAGTATGCAGTAGCTCAAACGCATTGTCTTAGATTATGAAACACTGACCATACAATTCATTAGGCATGGTAACATCATTGAATTCAAGGCGGACGCACCAAACAAACATGTTCACGTGTCTACCTAATAGGTACGTCGTCTATTATAGACCCATGCTACTTTTGAATTTTTTCATATCAACATTTTTTTGGAACCACCAGCTGAATTGGAACCACCTCCTTCCCCACCCATCCCAAAAATTGCCCCCCTCTTAACTAAATACAAAGACCTTTTCCAAAAACTAACCCAACTTCCTCCACCACGAGAAATACATCACAAAATTCACCTCCTACCTAACTCCGATCTAGTAAATGTCTACCCTTATCGATATCCCCACTTTCAAAAGTGTGAAATTGAGAAACAAGTCAATGAGATGCTTTCTTCGGGAATGATTCAGCTGAGTTGCAGCCCCTTTTCATCACCCGTATTACTTGTCAAAACAAAAGATGGTAGTTGGTGCTTTTTTGTTGACTATAGGGCCTTAAATTCGATCACCATTAAAGATCATTTTCCTATGCCTTCGATTGACGAACTTCTGGATGAGTTAGGCAATGCTTCATGGTTTTCAAAGCTGGACCTGAGACAAGGCTTCCATCAGATAGGAATGGATGAGGATAATATTCCAAAAACAACTTTTAGAACCCACCAAAGACATTATAAGTTGATGTCGTTTGGATTGTGTAATGCACCCTCTACATTTTAGGCAACAATGAACGAATTACTTAAGCCATATTTACGTCACTTTGTTGCTTTTTTATTTTATGATATACTAGTATATAGTAGCTCTTTCGACTCTCACCTGAATCATTTGGATTGTGTGTTTCGTGTTATGCTATAGGGCAAGTTCTTCCTCAAGGACTCTTAAATGCTTGTTAGCCAAAAGACAGATGGAGTATTTGGGTCGCATTGTGTCCCAAAGGGGGGTCGAACTAGAGCCGTCAAAAATTCATGCCATGGTCGAATGGCCAGTACCTACAACCCTCAAGGCATTGCAGAGTTTCTTGGGTCTCACCGGTTTTTACCTCAAATTCATCAAAGATTATGCTAAAATTGCATCACCATTAACTGTTTTATTACGTCGGGACTGTTCTTAATGGAACTCCCAAGTTGAACAGGCTTTTCCTACTCTCAAAAAAGCGATGAGAGAGGCCCCTGTTCTTGCATTACAAGATTTTGCACTTCCCTTTACGCTTGAGATTGATGCCTCAGCGGTGGCCATAGGAGCAGTGCTCATGCAACGTGATCATCCTATCGTGTTTTTCAGCAAACCATTATGTCTATGCCTCCTTCACGCTTCCACTTATATTCGTGAATTACATGCTATCACAATAGTAATTCGTAAGTGGCGCCAATACTTGCTATGTCATTCATTCATCATCCTCACAGATCATAAGAGCCTCAAAGAACTCATGTCTCAAGTGGTATAAACTCCAGAGCAACAAATCTACTTATCTAAGTTGCTAGGCTATGACTATACAATCTAATATAAGGTAGGAAAAAGCAACATTGTCATCGATGCTCTGTCACGCATACCAGATGACACAAAAGGCAAGTTTTTCATACTGTCCTTGCCTCATTTTACATTTCTAGAGCAACTATGCACCACAATAAATGGAAGCAGTGAATTTCAGTCCTTATTTACTTAAGTTCAACAGTACCCAGACTCTCATCTAGATTACTCAATCCACAATGGACTGATATTATTTAAGGGAAAGATATGAATGGATTCTACCAATCCTTTTCAAACACTTTTAATGGAAGAATTTCATAAAACTCCACTGGGGGGACACATGGGCTTTGCGAAGACACTACAAAAGATCTGAGCAGATTTTTCTGGGCCACTATACGTCGTGATGTGTAGATTTTTATAGCACAATGCATAATTTGCCAACACACTAAGTATGAAACCAAACACCCAGCGGGATTGCTACAACAGATCCCAATTTCATCTGCTGTTTGGGAAGACCTATCCCTTGATTTCATCGCTGGTTTACTTGTGTCATACGGATACACAATGGTTTTGGTGGTCATTGACCGCTTCTCCAAAGCGGCTCATTTTGGGGCACTTCCACCTCAATACATAGCATTTAAAGTAGCCTCTCTTTTTATGGACATGGTTTGCAAGCACCACGGTTTTCCTAGAAGTATAATCTCTGATCGTGACCTAATTTTTATGAGCCATTTTTGGTTTGACTTATTAAAAATTTGTTGTACCAAGTTGTGCATGATTACATCATATCACCAAGAAACGGACGACCAAATTGAGGTTATGAATCGCATTTTGGAGCAGTATTTGAGACCCTTCGTACATGACAAACCATCACAGTGGTACAAATTCTTATCCTTGGTTGAATGGTCCTACAATACGTCCATTCATTCTAGCATTGGTGTCACTCCTTTCGAGGTAGTTTATGGTAAAAGTCCTCCCTCCATTCCACATTACTTGCTTAGCTCTTCTTAAATTAAAGCTGTTGATTCTATTCTATCCTCTCGCCAACAAATGCTGGACATTCTCAAACAACGTCTCACCAAAGCACAAAATGCAATGAAATTGCAAGCTAACGATAAACACAAATCTGTGTCATATGTAATAGGAGATTGGGTATATGTGAAACTTCGTCCTTATCGCCAAACTTCTGTTTCTACTTCACCATACACCAAGCTTTCCAAGCGATTTTATGGTCCATTTCAAATTATTGAAAAAATTGGACAAGTTGCCTATCACCTACAGCTTCCTGAGACATCCAAAATTCACCTAGTGTTCCATTATTCCTTACTTAAGTTCCATCAAGGACCATTGGTTCCATCTGCTGATCCCCTACCATCCGATGCTTCTGAAAATCATCTTAGTGGAACCAGTAGCTATTTTGAATACAAATGGGATAATACTATTTCCCCACCCTCCCTATTAGTTTTGGTTCAATGACTTGGACTACTTCTAAAAAACATAAGTTGGGAGAAATGGGAGGAACTGTGAAATGTTTATCACCTTGAGGACAAGGTGTTTTTCCCAGCAAGGGGTGATGTTAGCACTCAGGTCCAATTACCAGCCCAGTTGACTACCCGATCCTGAAGGACCTCAAGGAGACCAGGCTACTTGGATGACTATGTGTAGGCTAGAGAATTTGATGAAACTTAGGCACCGAGTCTTTTAGAGCTGCCATTTGTTTTGTTGCATTTCTTTTCAAGTGTGTTGGATTCTTTTTTTTCTGTTTCCTTGAATCATGGTTGTCCAATGATTGGCACATGCTCTTTGTTAAATACTCTAGGAATGAATGAAAGAAGGCAGAAAAAGAATATTACCAAAATCTGTCTCCTCTCTAATTTCTCGGAGGTCCTCTTGTCCTCGAATTCAAGGAAGAACGCTGCTCTATCATAATAAGTCTTCAGTGTAAGGCGAATAAATCATATTTGTCTTTATTGTAATGCTGAAGTGAAGCAGATGCGTTTTATTTACTTTTGACACCTTTAAGAGTTTTTATTTAATGTCCCTTATTTAATTAACCTTTACTAAATAGATTTTTTTAATGTATTATGGATGCTAACGTCTTTACTTGATATTTTGCAACAAGAGTTGCTTAGATGGCCGCGAGTAATGTTTTGCAATTGCATACTCGTCTATATAATATTTACTTCGATGATGTGTACATTTTAACAATTCTGTGGAAGCTATATGATTGAATAAATGAAAAAAGAATTCATATAAGGAAGTTTCAAAATGACATGTATTCAGCAGATGAAATAACTTGTATATTCACATTTCTAAAATTTATCATTTAATAAAACTAATGGATATAAGTATTAACTAAAAGAAGTGGTCATATTTTCCAATAGTTGCTTCATATTGTATTGGTAATTTCTTGCTACTAATGCAATTTTTACATTATTTTCTAGAAAGTAAATTTCATTAAAATTTAAGAGGGTAAAAGAATATAACGCTACATCAAGAAGACAACATACAGATTGCTCTAAGCTAATATAGCTCTCAAAGATATAAGTATCAAGCATTACATTCACATGTCCCTACATTGCCATAAACACTTGTAAACATTCCATATAATCTATCATTAAGATTCCACAGATCATTCCATCATGCAGTAGCAAGTGATAAGATCCCAGTAATACTCAAATAAAAATAAGAGTATCAGGGATGAAGGTTTTAGTCTCTACAAACTTCCAATTCAAATTTTGTTTCTCCAAGTTGTTGTTAGTTGCTTACCGCATCCTTTTTGCATAGATCATTATATATGTCCTGATATTCTTGTGAGTTCCATCAGAAAGGTATCTATTTGAAGAAACAACTTCTGATAAATTCTCTTGTTTCTTTCTTACCATAACATAGACATTGTATAGCTTAGAGCAATCTTCAACGCCAATGCTTCCTCTTTTCTCAAGTTAATGCCAAATGAAAAATAATTGTTCAATTCTTTTTTTTTGAAAAAATAAGATTTACTCCATTAAAGAGGGAATTAAGGAACTTACAACGGTATTTAACATACAACACAATTTTGCATTATAGACTTAAGCTGTCATTTAAACAAAATGCGGCATTTCAATGATCAATAGGTATGGCATGCTCGTAGGGATGTCAATGGGCCGGGTTAGGCCCGACTCACCGACTAGTCGTCCGGTCCGTTTATATTTTTTTAATTAAAAAATACAAAACGACGTCGTTTTGTCCACCGCTCATGACCCGCTAAACTCGGGCCAGAATTGCCATCCCTACTTGCTGGTAACATTTGTCTTCAACAAGTGTTGTGGAGAGACTTCATGTGTGCTGCGTGCAATTGCACATCTCCATGTGCGCTAACTGCTCCTCTGGTCCTGGACAGGCACACCCTCTCCACCAGCTTCATTCTCGTTATGTCTAGAGGCACAATGGCAGGCTACAAACTACTAGTCACTTCACCTGGCGCCAGCTTCATGGTGACCCCACCATCAGTTAGCTGCTATTGTCTCATACAAGATTGAGATGCTTCGTTGTGTAACTTGCGTTTTCATTTAAGCAAATACGGAGTGCTTCATGTCTTCATGCAAGGGATCATCAAGAGCTCTATATTTACAGCCACCTACCTTGTAAGTCTTTCATCGCATTATATTTATCCAGCTCAAGTCTCCATCCTTTGCATGTTTAAGAAGTAAGCTTGAATATGAATCTGGAAATAGTTTATTCTATATTGTCCATGCATATTGGATATGCACACTCATCATCTTGGACTCCATGCAAAGTATGTATTGCTTTCTAATACACAATAGAGTCAGGTTTAGTGTTACCTCAATCGTCCTTGCTTGATGTTTAAACCTCATGATGTTCCTTTCTTTCTATGTCGAATAGATATTTTTTTTTCCAAGCAATTGTGTAAGCAACTAAGTCCCCTCTTGGGAGCCTGTTGTAGTTTCCTATTACCCATTGAATGATATCCAGATAACTAGCCACATACGAGTTCCAATTCAACAGCATCTTGACACTGCTCCTTGTGGCATTAGAATAAGTACAATGGAAAAAATAGGTGAGGCAGATGTTCAGCTTCCATTCCACATAACAAACAATTGTCATTCTTTTGAAGGAAATGAAGTCTCTCCATTATGTTGATTATTTTTTTAGCCGCCAAACTCATTAGAAAGGAGTATCTAAGCAACAGACTTGTATCCCACACAAGATTATAGTAAGCCGCAAACTGTCCTTTTGGTCTAATCCATTCCATACAGGCTTTGTTGGAGAAATTGCCATTGAAGTGGTTATTCCTAGTGAAGTAATCCCTTAGTTGTATGTTAGGAGGGTATAATTTGCGACGTTTAAAAAACGTCACAAAATTTCAAAAACGTCGCAGAATACAATTTGCAACATTTTAAAAAACGTCACAAAAATCATCGTTAAATATGTTATAGGCAAAAGATTTCTGCGACATTTTCCATAAAACATCACGAAAAACACATTTTGCGACATTTTTTGGAATGTCACGAAAAGTCACATTCTGCGACGTTTTAAGAAACGTTGCGAAAAATCATAATTCCGTGATGTTCTTAAAAATGTCGCGGAAAATTTTCCTCTACGTTTCAAAAAACGTTACGGATTGTTTTCTGTGACGTTTATACAAAAACGTCGCAAATAGTTATATCATTTTTTATTTTTTCAAAAATAATTTTAATTTAATAATTTTTAATTTCAATAATTATGTTTTTAAATACAAATTGTAATAATTATTTTTAAAATATAAATATTCCACTACAGCTGCAAAAACCTGCCAAATTGACCTTCGCAGTGAAAATGTTTTTTGATCACACGTTAATAGTACAAATATTCCAACACAAGATCAAAATTACAGTCCTTACAAGTACCTAGACGTTTCAAACTCGCAATTCCCAAAATGAAACAAAAAAGGTTAGACTATCCCATGTTCCGTGATTTACTAGATATACATCCACAAAACAGAGACCACGATAAAAAAGATAGCAGACACAAAATTTTGGCTAGTAAAGAAAGAATCAAAATCACTCTTCCATTTGCTGATTCTCCTCTGTCACTAATAGCTGAACCTTGACTTGGATCTTTGGGATAGTGAGAGGGGGATCCTTCAAGAGAGCAGCTGGGACCTTGATCAGATGGATGCTTTGTTCTAGTTGTTTTGCTGCCTCCATGCATTCTCTCTTCTTATTAGTCTTCAATCTGCACAAGATTTAAGAACTTGTGAGTTATCATATTTCTTAAACCCTTCAAAAGAAAGATAATGTGGAAAGACAACAAACCTATTTCCAATATGTTTATCAAGCCTGTCTGATTTGATTTTATCTATCTTCTTAATGGCCTTCAAAGTGTTCTCAGCAAGAGTTCTGTCATCTCTCCGGTCTATTGCATTTCGTCTCAAGCTTAAAGGTTGAATCCTAGAATGATACATAACCAATGAAGTAAGAAGAAACAAAATACCAGGCTTGCATGAATAAACAAATTTCAAATGACAAACATGGATCGAAGAAACCATGCTTTACTTATGTCATATCCTTTCTATGCAACCTCCGATATGCCTTGGTCCATTTACCTTATGAGGATTCTTTTTCATCTTAAAATTCTTGTGGCATTTGGATCTACAAAAACGAAATATCTGCAATTTGTCACTATTCCAAGACATGATTGTATGCTTCTGGATGAACAACTCCTATACAACTTAAAGCACTTAAAAAGTTTTCATTTTCACTGTGTACGTTTCCTCAAGGAGTTGATTAAAGAACTAATTCGATATCTGTCATATTTGCATAATAACCAATAACCAATAACCAATAACTCAATCATTCAAACGGCCAGAAGAAGAAACAAGGAAATGAGGAAGCCTTTTTAGTTAGATTTTAAAGAAATCAGTTGCTCAACTAACGATAATGTTTAAGTTTCTGGGATGGAAACTTATCCTCAATGCCAAATATACCAGCTACATCAACAGCTTCAATTTTCATTCTACTCTTCATCCTTCCCTCTATGATATTTGTAAAAGCAGAAGCTCACACTAAATAAGGTAATTCATGACTCTGCACCGCTCAACTTCGTTCATACTAACAATCAATCTCTTCAGTCAAAAATATAATTTGCTCAAAGCTTCCTGCATGCGTGCTATGTTGATAACCTTTTGAGACATTTCAAGAATTTTCATAGCCAATAATATCATGATTGCAATTTTTCTATAAATTTGATGTAGTAGCAAATAGCAACTAAAAAAAACATGTTCCCATGTTTGTGTATGTGGATTTTTCATAGACAAAATTCTTTTGGTATAGGAATATGAATGCGCAGAGATTGAAGCAGCAGGAACAAATGTCATGCTTAACCTCAGTTAGTAATGAAATAACACATAAGAATGATAAAACTGTTGCCACATTCGTGCTAGTTTAGAAATGGTTCTTAGGTAGTTTTAGAACTGTTAGAGTAAAGCAAAAAATTGAAGCAAATAGGACTTCTTTCTCCATAACCCATGCCTGAAAAGAGGAAACACCCACAACTCACATGGAACAACAACAAAACAATAGAAATGAAGTCTTGACAGACACCCAAGAAATTGAAGACTATAAGCAAAAGGAAACAAGACCAACCTTAGATAAAGCATTTCGATACTAAGGGAATACCCACAAGTCCATACTCAAGACCTTTGCGAAGCGAAGAAGAAAGTTGAAAGGCTTAACAGTTAACACTCTCAATGGGTAGGCCTAGAAAAACCCACTCTCAAACAGTGGTGGGGTGGTGAGAGAGAGAAAGAGTTGAGGAGGAGATTGCGAATTTGGGAGGTCAAGGATCTACTCGATCACAAGTGACGCGAGAATCAATCGCAACAAATTCCAGAATTTAGTACAAGATGACTCTCTCCATCGAACAAAAGGAACAATACCTGTCTGTCATTGCCTGCTTCACCTTCTCTAGAAGGCAATCGACATACAGTTTCTCGTGAAGGTCGGGCGTGTCTTTTGGGATGCTGAGGGTGTTGACGAGACGCTGGAAGGTGGAAACGGCGGTGTTGATCTGGAAGATTCTAGAAACCACAGCCTACATGGCGTCTTGTTTACTGTTGATCCTCGATGGCCTCAATGGTCGGCCTGCCTCCAAATCCTGAAAGCTTATTTTTCCTTTGAATTAAAATCAATTCAGTTCAATTCCCCACCCTCAAGAGAAAAGGAAAAATTGAATCTACTTTCTTGAGAAAGAGAACCAGAAAGTGGGTGTGTGGGTGTCGGGGAAGGAATCAAAACAGGAACAGGGAAGGGTACCTTAGAGGGAAGGGTACCTTACAGGCAGAGAAAAGCTAAAAACACGCCGTGTGTTTTGATGCTTTCTTTCTTTCTTGCAAGTTCTCGTTGAGAAAATAAGATGAAAGAATTTAGAAAAGGCCGTGTGTTTTAAAACGTCGTTTCGTTGTCGAATGCTTCGGCGACGTTTTATTCAACAAAACGTCGCAATTTTTATATTGCAACATTTTAACGATAAAATGTCACAAAAAATGTTACAAATTTATGATATTATTATAAAACATTATAAAAAGTTTGAACTTATAAAAAATCTTCACAATTTATCACATTTTATCAATAAAATGTCGTGAATTATGTTATTGTTTTGTAGTGGTAATTGTGCCATTGTCCATAAAGAGTCCAACTATTAACCTTGGCTTGAGCTGGAAAGCCTAATAAATTGGACAGCCTCTAAATTGTTGATTTGGCCACCGTTTCCTATCTAATTATCATACCATAAGTATGCTAAAGTGCCACCATAAATAGCTCATATTAGGTTCAATTGAGTTCCTTACCTTAAGTAACAAAGATATAAACAATTAATTAGAATCTTTACTTTTTATTGCCCAAATACTTTCCCCTTTTAATATATAGCGATGCATCCATCTCATCCAAACCAATTCCTTATCCGCCAGTTGCTTCCAAAGTCCGTTGATCATTAATACCTTATTAGTTAACAATATAGGGATGATATTAAGACCACAAGAGGTTTACATACCTCTGTTCATTTGACCTTCTCATTATACTTACTATCATTGATTTCTCCCCACAAAAATTGTCTCATAATTCCTTCAATAGTCTTGATTAGGACATTTGATATTAACATATGTGCACTTCAATAGATATGCATGGAATTTAGAATGAATTTTTTTGAGCAGGTTTAATAAAACCTTTATTACGCCGAAAGCATACAAATCTAACGTAGCGCATTGTAATGCTACATAAAATAAACTAGGTTTACAATTATAGCAGTGGTAAGTCTAGATCAATCCCACAGATAGTATATATGTAAAATTTTTGAAATGAAAATAATAGGTGTTTAGGTTACGGGGGATTCATTTGTTTCAAATATAAAAATAAAATAAAACTAAACTAATGAAAACAAATTAAAGAAAACATGCAAAAATGATGAAAATGATGAATTTGTTAGGGAACCGATTCTTTGGTTCAATCTCAACCTACACTCAATTAGACATATTTCATTGATTTGTTGTCGTCACACCTCTTTTTGAACTATTGGTCATAGATTGACAAAAAGCTCTATTAATCTCGATTTTTATTTAAGTCATAGTTAATTAAAAAGAGCTCGATAATTAACTCTAGCTATTGGATAACCTAGGAAATACTTTCTAAGTTCAATTGAACAGTTGTCTTATGAATGAGTGAAACAGACCAATCTACTAATAATCTCACAAGCTTGGATTATTTACCTAGGTTACGTTACCCCTAATGATTAAAAACTATTAGTTGCCACAAACAAATATCAACAATTACGAATTATATTGAAATTTTAGCAATTTACGTAAAAATAATCAAATAAAGCATTCAATCATTCTTACATAATACCAAAACATTAAACATAGGATAACATAATCAATCTCTAAGAGAAAGAACAACAAACAATGAGAGAAATGCTTAACCAGGTACGTCGGTGTCGATATCACCTCTGAACAGGCATTGGGAAGCCTAGCCCTCCATGGGTCCCTAAAGTATGAGAGGTTTGCCCTATTCATTCTCCCAAAATCTTAAAACCGTGAGCTCCAATGTTTTCCCAAACAAAACATAAACATGTGCCATCATAAAAACGATGTTTTTATACTAAAACGTAGGGTTTGGGTGAGTTGTAATTGTCTCACAGCCCTGAGATGTCTTACATAGGCGTTGCATGGGACACACCTCTTATGGCCGTGACTTTTGCTAATTTCAGTCCTTTTAGTATTTTCTTGTCTCCTCTTGCTCTAATCCTTCTCGTTCTTAGTCCATGAAGACAAATAAGTCTTTTAACTTTACAATGGCCCATAAAGTGGCTCCTAATATGGAGGTAAAAATTGGTTCGAAAGTTATACCTTAGCAAGAGTGTTTTAAGTATCTAGGATTTATTATCCAAATCAATAGAGAGATCGATAAAGATATAATTCACTGCATCATATCAAGTTGGCTTAGATGGAGAAATGCATCAGGAGTATCATGTGACAAGAAGATACTATTTAAGCTTAAAGGTAAATTATATCCTTTAGCGATTAGATCGACCGTACTCTGTGGAGCGAAGGGTTGGCCCATCAAGCAGGTGCATTGTTATAGGTTAATAGTAGCAGAGATGAGGATACTTGATTGGATATGTAACAATATAAAGGTGGCTAATATTAATAGAAAATTAAGAGAGAAAAGGCTCAGATAGTTCAGACATATTAAGAGGAGACACTTTGATAATCCATTGAGAATAAGTGAGAATATTATACTTAGAGACCGTAAGAGAAAGAAAAGGAAGGCATAAGAAGAACTATTGGGGAGCTGATCATGAATAATATGACTCTGCTGGAACTTATCAAGGATGTTACGCTTAATAGAAAACTTTAGTGTACTAGGATACAGGTGAAGGATCTCACGTAGAGAAGTCCTTCTCTTTCTCATATGTCTTTTAAACATTTTATTTCAAGAATTATGTCTTTTATTTAACCTAAACATTTAATTTATAATACTTGCCTCTTAGATCCTTAGCATAAATATTCTCGTGTAATTACTTGTTTGATTTATTTATTTACTTATATTCTTTTTTATTTGTGTATTTATTTACTTATTTTATCTTTTATTTTTCTTTACTTTGTTCTATTTTATTCTTTATTTATTTTATTACTTATTTTAATATTTTTATTTGTATGTACATCTATTTATTATTTTTAATTATTATTATTTAAATTTAATAAGTATATATATTTATATTTTTTATGTGGGTCTATCAAAAACCCTAAAATAATTATTATCTCTTTTGTCTCTCTAGAGCACTCCATCTGTTTTTAGTTTTTTTTACTCCGTCTGTTCTCTTTTTATTATCTACAATGTTTATCTTCTCCTAGATTTAAATATATGTGAATTCACTTTCTAATCAAGAAGTCGCTCAAACAACAAAATGGGTGGATGAACAAATTGAGTATATTAAAGAAAGAGTGAGTGAGGAAGTCAGGAAAGAGGACCTTAACAAAGGGAAGGATCCTACTTAGGTTTCTCGAAGTTTTGTCCGTAATCCATCAGACTACATTATCAATAAATCTATGGTAATACTAACCCATGATTTTCTTCTTTCTAATTTGCAAATTGTGTTGGATAAAACTACTTTTTGTTGGATTTGGCTTCTATGGAAGGGACTTTACTTGAGTGGATTGCTCAATTCTATGAAGAGGTAGGACTTTACGATATTGCTAGATTTTTTAAATATAAATATTGAATAATCTATTTAAATTCTGGTTTAGATGTTTTATCCTACATAAGCATAAAGGCTTCTTTTTTATATACACAATTGTATTTTGTTCTGTTTTATGTTTGATCTAAATCATGAAACATTTTGCCAACTTATATTCGTTTAAACTAATTATAATGTTACCATGATTCTAGTAATAATAACTTACAATATACAAAATTCTAAGAATTGCAGTATATCGATGATAACTACAATTTTCGCCTGGTTATATTTCAAATTATTATTATGATTTACTAAAATTGTATCTATATAGTTGTTAATTTTATAATTATGGTATAATCTTGCGTATGATAGGTGAAGACAAGCAAGAAGATTTATATTGAAGGTTTATATAAACAATAGTTAGTGTAGCACCATAACATTATTATGTAATGGTTCCTTATTTTTAACTACAGTATAATAGAATGTCTTTATTTTATGTACAGGGGATTACTCACAGTATCAAGCAAAGCCCATTTCTTTCTGAACATTAACAAACACGAAAACCTTATCATATATGAACTAAGACCATAACATGTAAAAAGACTTTCTTTTTCTTTTTTTAGAAATTGCTACGGAGCCAAAGGAAGGGTTAGTTTCTTACTGTAAAACAGATGAAGTAAAATGGAGAAGTAAAATTAATGAAGGAGTGGATAATAATTTTAGGATTTTTTATATTTTGATTTATTAAATAATACATTTCTTGATAAATATAGTATATGACAGTCCTACGATAAAATACTAATTTGATGTAACTTGTAATATCATTCATATTAACAGGAAACTTAACGCTAGGCTATTTTTGCAAAATATTGAAAATCAGAGCATTTATTGCCACTTTTTTAGTTGTGGACTAGTATTACAAATTTGAGTAAGGTTTAAGACTTTTTTTAATAATTGACCATATTTATAATATTATTTTCAGAAGTATATTTTTTAATAATATATGACAACAATTTTAAATATTTAAAAATATATTTCACTTTATTTTAAAGGTAAATTACAATTAAAATTTTAAACTTTTTCTAATTTTTCAATATTAGTTAGAATTATTAAAAGTATCAATAAAATGTTTAAATTTGTAATTTATAATAAAATAGCCCTTTTAAAACCCTCTAATAAAAGAAGCTAACGTGACAAACAAATGACACCCAGAGTGATAAGAATTTGACATGTCAACTAATTAATTTAAATTAAAAAAAAAGAAACCTAGCCCTTTTGCTCTTAAAAGATGAGGTAATGGTTGAGGCTACAGACCACCGGGTTATATTAGGTTAAGATGGGTGTTAGATCGGGTAATGCAGAGGATTCAATAGAGATTTTGTTGTCAATTGATGCTTTTAGTGATAGCAATGACAAGGAGTAACAAGAAGACGTGGCTAGTGTCATTTTGTAGTTTCTTTAGTTAAGAAAAGGTGTTCATTTAGTTTCTCTCTCATTGATCAATAATATTGATTCTTTTTTATTCTCATAAAATTTGTACATGCTCACAACAAGTTTTATTTTTCTCAAATTTTAAGCATCCTTTGATAATTAATTTGTAGAAGATAATTATCAAATCACTTTCTAGGAAAAGTAAAGTTATTCACAAATATATCATAAATGAATGCAATCTCAAGCCTGAAAGATTAGTAAAAGCATAAGAAAAAAATAGAAGAATTTGAGTGACCAATAAATGGTCAAGTAAATCTTCATTTTAGAATTGGAACAATCCTAAATCCATGCCTTTAGTCTTATTAAATGAATAGGAAGATGAGGAACAACAAAATCAATAAGATGATTACAACCAAGATAACTTATTATCCTCATCTTCATCATCACAAGGGAAGAAGTTGCGAACCACAACTTTCAAATCCTAAAGTTGTTTCTCTCCCATAGATCTATAAGTAGGCCAACAACTAGCTATGACAAAAAGCCCATGACCTGGTCTAATTTAGCCCATCTTAATGATTGATAGATCAACTCTGAATTGGTCAGATTTTAGGTTACGTTGATTAGAATTTGCGTTAAGTTCAAATTAGGGAATCATCTCAAAATCCAATCCAAATGATCCAATATCTTACTACAAAATGATATCATATTTCCTAAATTAAAGAAATTTAAGACCAAAATAATGTTATTGGCCTATAACTTGGAGGCTCAAGTTAGGTTGAGCAAGTGACGAGCTTAACTCAGCCTACCCTATTACCAATTTGCCACCTATACTAATATCATGTCAATTTCTATTTCTTTCAATTTTTAATCAATTAGCTAACATGCTAATTTCTTACTAGGTGGAAGCAACCTTTTTTGTTGATGTAGCATGCCACACCAACTCCATTAACTATAACGCTAACAATGAGTTACTTTTGTTATAAATTGAAATTTTGAAAATTTTATTGCTACTTTATGAGTTTTGGCTAATATTGTTAAATTTAAAAAAAATTTAGAATTTTAATTATAGTTTACCATGATTTTTATAAAATTTTAAACATGTTATAAATAATAAATTTTTATCACAATATATCATACATGTTGGATCTCGCTTTTAGGATTTTTATATTTTATTTTATTTTAATTATTTTATTAGATTATCAAGCATGGAAAATAAGTTAGAAAGTATGAAGTTGAAATTTTTGGAGTTTAATATGGTATATTATGAATTTTGGTAAGGTGTATAAAGTAAAAGAAGGAGTTAATAAGAATTTCATGAATAAGGAAGGGCAAAGAGTGGAAACTCAAAAAGTTGTCTTAGGATAATAAGACAAAAGAAGAGAAG
>JANZXR010000171.1:26119919-26133436 GCA_027575705.1 Erythroxylum echinodendron
AATCCACGACTCGAACCCATGACCAAAGAGGACAATACCTGGAGTGATGGCGGTGGAGGCCGGGCTCCACAGTAGAGTGCGAGGCTCGAGAGGCCGAGGCTCTACATGAGGTATGAACCTAAGTGTAAACCAGACATATCCAAGTGATAAAGTGTGAATGATTATGATATGTGAATTAAGGAAATATAACCAGGAATGCCATTGAGATGTATTGTACATAAAATATATGCATATGTGTCTGATCGAATACTTATATGATTGATTAGCGTAGTAATGTGTATAAATGTGTGTATTGGATGATATAAAAGTGCAAGTCGAACAACAACATCCAGACATTGCTAGTCCATCGAGGCAATAGCTATTTCGATCTTATTGTGAGTAACCTAGATGTTTCTCACTAGGGTCGATTGTATTTGCTAAATTTTTGATTATTAAAATGATATTTATGTTAATGTGATAATTACGGACATTTATGGTCCAAGGAGTTTGATAATTGAGATCGTATTATAAGTGCTTCATTGAATATGAATTTGAAAGAAATACGTGTCCTTAACAAAAATTGTTGAACGCCAAACTTAGGTCCAATAAGCATATGAAGCTGACTGTGCATTGTGAATAAATGTTATTGATGGCATATTCTGTAAATTGATGCATCATATTGAAATGCATGATTAGATAAAAGAAGTTGTGATTGCAGTAATCAGTGAAAAAGAACTTAAAGCTTATAAACGTGTATAAAGAGCCACAGGCACAGTATTAAAATAAGCCCAGCATCCACAATAGATACGGGATAGTTATAAATGAGCCCGATATCTACAACGGGTATGGTACAGTTAAAAAGGCGTTCGGTCATAACAAAGTAACAATAAAAGTTAGTCATATGTACATTGCATATACTAATTGATATGTATGATTTGAATGTTTGAAATGAACTTTTCTGAAATGAAATGTAATGTGACATTCAATATGCGTGATCTAATTTGATTGTAAATTGAATTGTGAATTATCATTGTGGTTTGATATGAGGGAGCATATCGATGATGATTCACTTACTGAGTTCGTTAAACTTATCAAAATTGTAACGTTAATTTTCAGATACAAGAAAGGATACCTATCTATTAGGACACTCTAGAAGAAGTCTAGTATTGCGTTTTTGGACTCCAGAAATGGCTCAAAAGTTGGTCAGCTAAAACTGTAGAGTTTAGATCAAGTGTTTTTGTTTAGTTTCTCATTCCATGTAGAATATTTTATAAACGAGCATTATGCTCTTAGATATTTGTGTACTGTATATATGAATTATGGAGTGTAATGTTATAGCATAACTATGTTTTACAAATAGAACGAGAAGTTGATATTTTAAGTATTCTTGTTTTTATACATGATGCCATTTTAAGTGACTGTGACTGCTTTAACATGCTGCTCTCATAAGGCATGTGTCGGAACATCCTCTAAGATGTTCAGGGAATGTTCGGGCACGTGCCTTATGGAGCGGGATGTTACATTTGAGAATTTCATAATTTAGTAGTATTGTTCTTTCTCTCTTTTGGAATTGATTATGTTATTCTATAATTAATGTTTTATAATTTATGTGTGAATGATTTAAATACTTGAAATATATCATTTATGTATGAACCCATTGCCAAAATCTAAATTACAATATGCAATCGTTATACATCTGATTCAATTTGGTAAACTAATGGTCGAGTGTCATTTAGGATAACATAATATAGGTTAAATGACCCAAGCTTATCTGGTTGCCGCCTAGATTAAACTACTTTCCTATTACGCAATGCAATTTTCACACGAAATGTAAAGAGCTTATTCTAGGTTGCTTGATAGCGAGACCTAATTGAAGAGTTTGTTTCAAGTAGATACAACTTAAGGACAAACTAGGATTAACAGAACTTGTTGTTAATCTATGGTTAATAGTTTCAAAGAGAGATCCAAGAATAACATCACAATTCATTGTACACATTCGTGTGAAGGTTGAGATTAAACTGTGGACTGGATTCAATACCTATTAGTTAATTTTATCACTTTTGTACTGTTTGATTTGATATACCTTCAATAGTTTAGTTTTACGTTATCTTGTTAATCAAAATTCAACTAAAACTCCTTGCACCCACTGCTTTATTCATTACAAAAGCTAGACACAAATTCTTTTTAGATACAATCCTTGCTCACCACTACTACAAATTTAGTTGTGCAAAGTTAGATTTTATTTTCTAGTGTGTTTGATGAGCGTCATAAATGTATATTACTTTAATTTTAGTGCTATAGATATTATACATGCACGTATTTCAAAATAATTAAAATTTAGTAATAACTAATCAATTTCATTTATTTTAATTTTGTCAATAGAAATTTATTATCTAATATTTAATATACATACGTGAGAAAATATATTAAAAAGTCCTTAATGTGCATACATTTTAAAATCATTAGATTTTACCAATAATTAATCATCTTTGATATTTATGAATTAATTTTAATTTTATAATTACATATTTATTATTTTAAAGATTAATATTAATTAATTTAATATATTTTAAATTAAAATTACTTCCATGAGAATTTGTTACTTTTATAATTATGGGTTTCATTATTGCTCGTAACACATTATTTTACTTTGATTGAAATTTTAATTTTAATTTTAGGATTAAAGATATTCAATTCTCTTAAAATTTAACAATTTCTAAAGTAAACCTATAAAATTCAAAATTATCATAAAAGTTATTTGTGATTTTTAAATTTTAAATTTTCATAAGAACAACTTTTACAATACTTAATAACAAGACACAAGTGAATTAATAAAAAAATTGTTGACTTAGTTTAACTGATTATCTTGATTCTCTTGTGTCATCCTATAACACCTATACATAATGTTCTAAAAAATTTTGTTTGTGTTATTAATAACTTGTTTTAAAGTGGGGGAGAAGAAAGAGAAGAGTTGGATTATCATCTTTAAAATTTAGGCATTATAATAAATGATTTTTTAAGTTTTAATAACAACAGTCATATCTTTTAATTCAAATATTCTTAATACAGTTTTATTATTCATGTATCATTTCTATTATATATAGTTAATTTGTAAAATGAATATTATTGAAAGATCCAAGGGTTTAATATAATAGACTTATATAATAAGATCTCAATTATAGTCAGAATGCTTCAAACAGAAAATCACTGTTGGACTGCTCTCTCTAGTCTCTTTTTTTACAGGCTCCAAATTGTGTAAGATACATAAGTTGCCAGGTGGCCGACTAGAAAACGGAGTCACCTACCCCAATTTCTTGCAAAAACTTTACTCAGAATCCTCTCCTTCCTGGAAATTATGTGTGGTATATCATTTATCCTTCTTTGGCATATGCCGACAATAAGTGCGTTTTGAGCCTTAAAAGAAGACCTTTTTGGTAACAACTTAATAATTGAGAGTGCTCTCACCCCTAATATGGTCAACTTTTATCCAAAAGTTGACACGGGGAAGACCTCTATGGTCACCAAGTTTGACAGGGATCTCTAAGTGCGTTACAGCCAAACACATCACTCATGGGCTGGCTAAGTGGTGCGAGTATATTAAGCTTGTAACACAATTGCCATATGAAAGGGATAGGTTCGCCAATTGAAGATTTACCTAGACAAGTACAAGAATGAAATTTCTCACGAAACTCCAAATTGGTCAGCAAATTGATGGACATTAAACTTTTTTTTTAAAAATAAAAAAGGATAAGCTTTCAACAAAATAATGACTGATGTTGAGTTCAATATCAAATTGACTGCGCTTACGAAAAATCTACAAACGCTTCGGTTACTTTACTCATTGACATTCAAAGTTTCTGCTTTTAAAGTTGAAAGTTGCGACGTGGAGCCCAGTAAGAGATTCGAATTGTGGAGTCCAATTTCATCGGCATTTGATTTGGAAAAGAAAATAAATGTTGTAATAACATCCAAATCAATTGTTTCGGTGTTTTCCAATTGATGCTAAGGCCCTTTGATGGTTAGTCTTAAACTTACTCTTTCCCTAAGCAAATCTACAAAGACTTGTTTCAAAAGGAGATACAATTGTTTCATCCTAAATTACCAGATTAAGAAGGAAAAATGATAAATTAAAACTTATACATGTTTCATTGTACCATTACACAATTCAACCAACTACAGATCGACAATTTACCATTGGATGTAGTAGGCGGCTAGAATATAAACCTTGCAACTATGCTTCATGTAGTCGTTCCATGGTTTCTGACTTCATGCTCCACTTTAGAAGAAACAAAACTCAAATAGCTCATTTATAACATGGCAAGATGTTTATGATTTAGTTGTGAACTCATCTTCAGTCCAACGTGCTAGCTGTGAATAATTTATGACAAGTATTGATCATGGGTTTGAATTTTTGTAATTGAGTTTTTGTTTACAAATTTGAGTGCATTGAATAATCCTTGCAGTTCTCCTGGCACTATAATTTGTTAATGCCTTGACGAAATATCTTAGCATTGATCGTTAGTACAAATGTTAGGCGGACTCACACAAGCGTCTCCGTGGGCACATGCACGTCACCAACTCACCCATAAAGCTGAAGGTCCTATCTAGAAACAGCTACCTCATGTCATCTATAAAAAGGGAACTAAATTCATAAATCTTACCATCTTCAGTTCACCATACCTTTTTTTTTTCTTGTGTGTCTTACAAGCTTAATTCCATACTCTTGTGTACTACAACTGAGAATTAAGTTATGGGCTTTCCACCTGATTATGGTTACTTCCTTCTCTTTGTTGTCTTCATTCTTATGGCAGAAACAACATACTCCCAAGACTTCACTTCCTCTAGAGCAACCTATTACGGTAGCCCAGATTGCTTTGGGACAGCAAGTATGCGTTTTGCTATTTTTGTTCTTCTCTTTCTTATTTATCAATGAGTAACGCCACATAGTTGTTTGGTAATTTGCGTCTTTAATTTAAATACAGCTGGTGCCTGTGGATTTGGGGAATATGGAAGGACTGTCAACGATGCTAATGTGGCTGGGGTTTCGAAGCTGTACAGAAATGGTACCGGCTGCGGTGCTTGTTATCAGGTATATTAAAGCCATCTCATAGTGTTTTTAAGATCCCAACATGTCATATTTATAACATAAAAACTTCGATCTTTTATGAGTTCACTTTAAGGGCTTGTACTGACCTCCATATGCCTATAAAGTTAATTATTGAAACTTTAATATTATAAAAATTTTGGAAAACTTAAAGCTTGAACAATCGAGTAGTAACCAAGTTAATGTATCCTAATCAACAATTAATATTGAGAGCACAAAATATTCTAATTTTTTTAGTCTATATAATAATAATAATAATAATAATAATAATAATAATAATAATAATAATCACAGGCTTTGAAGCAATCATTGGGCTCTACGTACATACTAGTTTAGACTGCATGACTGTGCCCATAATTAATGCAAGCATAAATGATAATTCAAGTCTTACTGTTCACGTGCATCCAGGTTAGGTGCAAAGTCCCGCAACTTTGCACTGACGATGGGGTGAATATAGTGGTGACTGATTACGGTGAAGGGGATAAGACTGACTTCATCATGAGCACGAGGGCCTATTCGAGATTGGCACGTCCAAATACGGCAGCAGAGCTGTTTGCATATGGTGTAGTCGATATTGAGTACCGAAGAATCCCTTGCCAGTACTATGGTTACAATTTAATGTTAAAGGTCCACGAGCACAGCAAGTTCAACGAGTATCTAGCCGTTGTTATCTTGTATCAGGGTGGCGTTAATGACATCTTGGCTGTTGAAATATGGCAGGTATACACAAATAAATATAACTTAGTAAATATTTGTTTCAGCCTTCCTAGTATATATTTCCCCTTTGCTTTCGCTTGAAGTTGTATCTGGAGATGACATCACAAGTCTCCACAAGAAAAAGCAACTTGTCAATTACTTAACAGTCAAACAGAGAATGACATGGTGGGTCTGGTTTGGTTTTGGTACAGGAGGATTGCAAGCAATGGATAGGAATGAGAAAGGCCTATGGTGCAGTTTGGGACATAGCAAATCCACCAAAGGGAGCTATAACATTGAGGTTGCAAGTGAGTGGTAGTGCAGGGCAAAAGTGGGTCCAGGCAACAAATGTCATCCCTTATGATTGGAAGGCTGGGGCTGCTTACGACTCCACCTTTCAACTCTACTAAACAAATGAAGGAATTCTCAGTTTAGGGTAGGAGCAAATATAGTTTGTTTTTCGACTTTCTTCTTAATTACATGCTTGTAATGCAGCAAAATGCTCCTTGCTAAGAGAAATAAAATGAGAGGTTTGTGTACTATGGTTGTAGCAACAGTCAAGGGAATAAAGTTGGGTTTTATTATTCCTCGAGTTTTAAAGGATGAAGAAAGTGCAGGTGAAATAAAATGATACATTATCTCCAGATTGCATCTGCATATTTCAGATTCTACTAAACCAATCTAGCATACGCACCTTGATGATGAAACGTTGCAAAATAAAGAATTGTAAACAAAAAGGTGTATCTATATATAAATTGATTAATAAAAATTGATATTATATAATAAATAAATATATAAAACATACATATATTGATAAAATAAACAAGATCAAACCAAATTCATTAATGAACGATCATAAAATTATAGAAATAAATGAAAAAGATTATAATTAAAGTGATAAATTCAAATAATTGAAGTTGTGAATTTCAATTCATCAATAAAAATTGAGATTTTATAATGAATGAATACGTAAAATGTACATATATTGATTAAATAAAATAACCTGAAACTAAATTCATTAATGATTAATGAAAGAGGATAAAATTATAGAAAATAAATGAAAAAGGATATAATTAATGCGATCAATCTGATTAATTAAAGTTATGAATTTTAATTGATTAATAAAATTTGAGATTATATAATGGATAAATATGTAAAGCATACATATATTGATAAAATGAAATCAAATACATTACCATTAATGAAGGAGGATAAGATTATAGGATATGAATGAAAAATATTATAATTAAAGTGATCAATTCAATTAATTAAATTGTGAATTCAATTGAATAATAAAATTGAGATTTTACGATGAATGAATATATAAACATACATATATTATTTAAATGAATAAAATGAAACCTTATTCATTGATGAAGGAGGATAAAATTATAAGAAATGAATGAAAAAGATTATAATTAAAGTGGTCAATTTAATTAATTGAAATTACAAATGTTAAGTTGATTAATTAAATTGATGTTATATAATAAATAAATATATAAAGCATACATATATTTATAAAATGAATAAGATGAAAGAAAATTCGTTAATGAACGAGGAAAAAATTATAAGAAGTGAATGAAAAGGATTATAATTAAAGTCATCAACTTAACTAACCGAAGTTATGAATATTAATTGATTAACAAAAATTGATATTATATAATAAATAAATATATAAAACATTTACATATTGATAAAATGAATAAGATAAAACCAAATTCATTAATGAATGAGTATAAAATTATAGGAAATGAATGGAAAAGAATACAATTAAAGTGATCAATTCAAATAATTGAAGTTATGAATTTCAATTGATCAATAAAAATTGAGATTTTATAATGAGTGAATATATAGGTTGAAACTAAATTCATTAATAACTAATGAAATAGGATAAAATTATAGGAAATGAATGGAAAATGTTATAATTAAAATGATCAATTTAATTAATTGAAGTTACGAATTTCATTTAATTAATAAAAATTGAGATTATATAATGGATATATATATATAAAGCATACATATATTGATAAAGTGAATAAGATGTAACCAAATTCATTATCATTAATGTAAGAGGATAGGATTATTAATGAAAAAGAATAAACTTAAATTGATCAATTCAATTAATTGAAGTTATAAATTTTTAACTGATTAATAAAAATTGAGATTTTATAATGAAAGAATATATAAAACGTACATATATTAATTAAATAAACAAGATGAAACCAAATTCACTAACGGAGGAAAGGATTATAGAAAATGAATAAAAAATATTATAATTAAAGTGACCAATTCTATGAATTGAAATTACGAATTTCATTTGATTAATAAAAATTGAAATTTTATAATGAATAAATTTATAAAATGAACATATATTGATAAAATGAATAAGATGAAACCAAATTCATTATAATTGATAAAGGAGCATAAGATTATAGAAAATGAATGATCAAAGTGATCAATTCAATTAATTAAAGTTACAAATTTCAATTAAGTAATAAAATTTTATAATGAATGAATATATAAAACATACATATATTGATTAAATGAATAAGATGAAACCAAATTAGGAAATGAATGAAAATGATTATAATTAAAGTGAATTCAATTATTTGAAGCTATGAATTTCAATTGAATAATAAAAATTGAAATTTTATAGTGAATGAATATATAAAGTGCATATATATTGATTAAATGAATAAGATGAAACTAAATTCAATTATGTTTTGTGTGATTGTTGAAATAACTAAGGATAAGTTATTTACTTTGGTGCATTTGGACTTGATTGGGACTTAAAATGAACTTAGTTTGATGTTGGATTAATTTATTAAGGGTTTGATAAGTTTAGGTTATTAATTGATGTTATAACTTAAGGAATGGATTGTTTTGATATCAATGTATCTAAATTTGGAATTTTGAGTTGTTAAAGGAATAAATATGTTTTTGTGAATACAAATGTGATCCAAAGGATATGAGTGATGCTTTAGGAATGAATGAATGAATATTGGGATATTGTGTGATCATATAATGCTAGAAAAGGACTGATGAATGTATGATTGATGAATTTGGAATAATCAAGTTTACTTGAGTATAAATCTAAATTGCAAACTAGTTATCAACAAGCTAATGTTTGAATGATTAAGACTCGTGATTAAGTATACATACCCAGAAGGTTAATTGAGCATGCATATATATATATATATTTATTATGTGAATGATTGAATAATCATATGATTGACAACTTAATGATGTGTGAAATATGTGTGTATTGTATGATGTTAGAAACACAAGTTGGTCGTTAACATCCAGACATTGCCGATTTATCAAGCCAATAGCTTATCCGTAGCATGTTGTGGGTTAACCTAGATGTTTTCTCACTATGATTAAATTATTTTCGATTAACCTTTAGATATTTATTAATATGATTGTGATAATTTTAGACATTTATGGTCTAAGGAGTTTAATATTCGAGATTGTATTGGAAGTGCTTTCAAGTTGTATGTGAATATGGAAAATGTGTACTTAGCCTTTAGATATTGAACTGTTATTTATGTGATTGTGATAATTTCAGACATTGACGGTCCAAGGAGTTTGATATTTGATATTGTCTTGGAAGTGCTTTCAAGTTGTATATGAATATGGAAAATGTATACTCAAAAGCGTGTTGAATGTCGACTCAGATTCGATGAATATGATAAATGTCTGTCCACATTGAAAGAAAATTATAAGAAGGAATATGAAAGGTGTGAGCAATTGAATATGAATTGCCGGATTTAGATTCGATAAATTTGATACATGTGACAAAACCATATAGGAATGAAAGGTAATGAAATGTGGCATATGGATGATGAATCACATTGTTATACAAGATCAGATAAAGGAGTTGTGACCGAAGTGAATAATATGAAAAAAGAGCTTAAAGCTCAGAAATGTATACAAAGAGCCACAGATTTAGTAATTAATGAGCCTAGTATCCACAATAAGTAAGGAACAGTAAATGAAATGAGCCTGGTATCCACAACAGATATAAGATAATAAATAGATGCTCGATTACAACAAAGTAAAAATGAATGGGGTCATATGTGCATTTGCATATGCATCCTTATATGTGTCATATGATTAAATTGAGATGAATTATTGAATTGTTTGAGATATAGTTGAAAAGTAAATGAGGATGTGTTATGATATGAAATGTCAGTTTGCTTGATGTAATTACGAAAGTATGATAAACTTGATGTGCTTGATAAGGTATGATGAAATGTGATGAGATATTCAATACTGAATGATATGTAATACATGTTGAATTGGGATATGACTTGTGTCTGTCTATCTAAATTAAGTGAATACATCGATGATGGTTCAAATTGGGTGAATACATCAATGATGGTTGAATCACTTAGTTCACAAACTCATCAAAATTGCAATGTTAATTTTCAGGTTCAGAGGAGATCTAGTTAGACTAATTGGAGTATAGCTACTATAATTGAACATAAGTTAGAGGTCAAGATTAGTTGTACCTGTAGTTGTCTCTAGTCATTATGCTTCAAGAATAGCATTTCTCACCTATTTTCAAATGTATATGTGAATTTTAAAGTGTAAAGACATTTGTGATTTAATATGAATGTGAATGAAATGATTAAGAATGAATGTTTGAAATGCTTTTGATATGTGATGCCTTAAAAATGTGGTAATTCGATCATCTTAACGTGTCATCCTCATAGAGTATGTTTTTGGATAATCGTGGATACGTTCAGGCATAAGCTATATAAGAGTGGTAGGCTTAGCATCTTACATGGGCATTCATCATAATATATATCAAGGTATATGCATCTTAAACATGTCATAGCATGCAGTGGCAACTGATCCCCAGTCATAGTTTCATTTAAACAAGTCACACGCATGAACGTTTGTTAAAAGTCTGAACTATTAGAAACAATGAGAAGAATGATGATCTGTCAGAGGGTGAGAAAATGAAAGTTTGTTGATATCTTGAAATAAGAGATACTACATGGTTCGATATGCTAGACATAGACTTAGTGCATTTGTATGTGTGGTTATCTCATCAAATATGATATCAGTATTGTGCTGTGGTTGTATACCTTTGAATTGATATAGATGTGAATACATTTTTATGGAATGATCAAAAAACAAAAAAGAAAGATACAGGTAGAAATGACAAAATTCAAAGTGTACAAGAAAAGTTGGAAGAAACCAAAATTTATTATGACCTTGAGAGGTTAAACTTGGAACTAAAATGGTTGTTTAATTATCGTGATAAGAGTTTATCATTTAGTACAAGGTTATATCATTGGATCTAATATTGGAATTTCATGATAGTTGCGAATCTTATATTTTTGAATTGATTAAGAACAAAATTAACTAAGATAAAATAAATGATAGCAATATATGTAAAAGTCCTCAAGGTTAAGTTGATCAATTATTATAACTGCACAACCAATAATTTGGTTACTTTAATTAATGATGTTACAAAACACATATATATATATATGTTTGGATATGGTACAGGGAGTGATCTATGACATATTGAATGCTTTTAATTCTTAGTCCCCATAGTTAAAATTCTGATATGACTTAGAATAGCACAGTGGAAGTATGGATTTATGTGGACGTATTAATGGTTAAGTAATTTTTGTATAGTCATAGAATACTCAAATGTTATCTAGAATAGAATCAATGGCTTAGGTGACCAATGGCTTAGAGAATTAAGCGATAATTAGACTCGATATTTAGGTGACATTTGGTAGCTTAAGTAGAAGACATGTACTATATGTGTTTACTTGATAAGTGTTATGACAAATGTCTTAATACTCACCATACACCTATACCCCATGATACCCACATACATGGAAGGCCATTTTCTCTTTCATTTTTGCTACATGTTATCTTCTTCTTCCTTTTCTCTTTTTTGACACTCACACCCAACCCTCATAACTTTGGGTTTTGCCTAAATTCTGCACTTTGCCACTCGAATATTATGTTGTATTCTTTTCAGTGCTAAAAACCCAACCTATTTCCACCTTGAATTTATGATGATTTTGCAAGCATGGAGGGCTAGGTTAACTTAATGAATTAAGTAGGTTTTGAGCTAAACAAGTAAGTAAAAAATTGATCTTTGTAATATAAAAATTATGATAATTTAATTGGGATGAATTATATATGATGTTGATGATGAAGTATGCCAGAATATGATGGATAAACTTGGATGCTTTTATGCTTTTTTCTTAATGTAGGTTATAGGTTGTTATATGAATTAAATTGATGAGAAATTGGAGTTTAATTAAGGTATAATTGAAGTATAATTAATGGACTATTAAGAACATGTTTTGAATTTGGCATGAAGGTGTTAAAATCTGGAGAAATTGAAGGAAAATAGTGAACACTTGATTCACTTATCCCACGATCATGGGAAGGTCCTTCATAATCGTGGGCAATGCTTTCAAGTAAAAAAAATTCTGTTTTGTCTGATTGTTGAAATAACTAATGATAAGTTATTTACTTTGGTGCATTTGAACTCGATTGAGGCTTAAAATGATCCTGGTTTAATGTTTGATTAATTTGTTAAGGATTTGATAAGTTTAGATTATTAATTGATGTTATAACTTAAGGAATGGATTGTTTTGATATCAATATATCTAAATTTGTAATTTTGAGTTGTTAATGAATAAAGGTGTTCTTATGAATACAAATGTGATATAAAGGATGTGAATGATGCTTTAGGAATGAATGAATGAAAATGTAATATCCGGTTTCCTAAAACATAAGTAAGGTTTAACCCTAGATCAAGCATTGCATATACATGCATAACATTAGCATTCATAAATGAATATTGATATTGGTATACATTACAAGTTATCATATGCACTCATTTGACATGTACTGAGATATAAAAGATGTTAAGTGAACATGATGTGAATTATTAATTCATATGTCTTGAATTTTGGTATGACTAGATTACAATTTGTAATTTGGAATTAATTTTGATTAATTAGGAAATTAATGAAACTATATGTACATTTTGACTAGAAAAAATGCCTAGTGGTAGGATAATTTGATAAATGAAAAATTAGGGTAATTAAGCCCATAATTGGCTGACATTTGACATAGTTAAATGTGTGACAAATGGACTAGTAATTAAAAAACAATTAGACAAATCTTGGAGTGACATGTGGGCTAATGAATTAATGACAAATGGCAACCTAATGTGTTGATTAGTGGCAGCATAATCAGTTGATACATGGCATTACATGCCTCAAGATAAATGTTGATGGAGGAGGATGACACCTAGCATCATGACTAAGGCAAGCAAATTCTAGCAGCAATTTTTCTGCTATTTCCCTTACCTCTCTCCACCAAAATTGCTCCAAATTTTCTCTGTATTATGATCTTAACCCTAGATAAGCTATTGCACAAAATTCATGTGTTAATCCTTCACAAAATAGCTAAGAAATCAGCTACATGATACCTTCATATATTACTGTCCGAAAATCACCTTGTTTTCACCTTGAGTTTGTGTTGATTTTTGCTTGCATGGAGAGCTACTATGTAATACCCCATTACCCAAGAGTACGCATCGGGACGCCCGTAGGTCATTCCGATATATATCCTAAGATAAGGGAGCGCTACGTGCGATCACTAAAATACTTCACATGGCATCATATCAATTGAATAATTAAAGCAATAATTGTAAAATTACAAGATTTTTAAAACCAAATTCTTCCTC
>JANZXR010000171.1:26139112-26157495 GCA_027575705.1 Erythroxylum echinodendron
CAGAATCCACGCGTTCAACAGTTGTTTCCATGGATCCAAACAGCAACGTGCAGCCTCGTCAGAATCTGGCTGAACCAGAAGTTGTTATCGCTAAAGGAAGCAACGTTAAACTAAATGAACTAATTGCAAGTGAATTGAATTTGTAGCAAAGGATCGTATTCAAGGCTTCAGGGTTATATATATTACTTTTATTGAATTTGTAGCAAAGGATCGTATTCAAGGCTTCAGGGTTATATATATTACTTTTATACTTCTAAAGAAAGCCAGTCGTCAATGTATTACTGTTTCTTCCATTATGTACTAGTTAAGATGTTAAATTTGTATGGCTTTTAGCCTAGCATTTTGAACTATTAATCTTGTACCTTTTAAGGAGTGGAAAATGAAGATTTTAATTCTTTTAAAAAATCATGAATAATAAAAATTATTTAATAATAATAATAATAATAACTATTAAAAGTTTAAAACCCCTAAATAGTGACTATTTTTACATTGGCACGATAAAAATACTGAATAAAAGACTTGATAACCATCTGGATGTTTATTTACAGATACTGGGAATCTGACATCATCTCATGATCGACTTCATTCACATAGGAAATCTTTTGTAGGTGACAGAGTGATTGAGCTGACATTTGGATCGAGTCTATGTAAGCTGTGGAAGAAGAGGGATAATAGATGTTTTTGGGGAGTGGAAAGTTCTAAGGAACACATTAAATCTGAGCTTACTCAATGAACCAGGGAACAACTTCTGCTAAATAAAGAAGCGAGGTGCTGTAATGGAATGCTGGCTGAATCATGGAAGCTTCAACCAAGGACGAATTAATACTGGTTTTCGGTGAAATTTTATTCAAAGTTTTAGTCTTTTAATGTTTGACGTAAGTAATTGTTGAGTCGTATGTACCGATTGATTAAGTCTGCCAAGTAGACTTAGGAAGCTGCAATGATGGTGATCGTGTAATGTCAAACCTTGTACAAACCCTTCCAAGTGGATTATCAGTGATCTTTACTTTAAAAAAAAAAAACTTAGTACTGAATGGTAATTCCACGAATCTGAAGGTTCTCCAACTTCTCTGGCCTTCTATAATTCTTCAACAGGAGAGAGCATAACACAACAGAGACTGAAGACGCAGCCATTGCAGCTCCGGCTATCCATGGCGGAAACCGGAATCCGGTACTTGGAAAAAGTGCTCCGGCGGCTATAGGTATCCCAAGGAGGTTATAACCCAAAGCCCAAATATAGTTCAAACGGATACGAGAAAACGTTTTCCGGGAAAGGTCTATGGCAGTAATGACATCCTCCAAATTGCTCTTCATCAAAACTATATCAGCAGCTTCTATGGCGATGTCTGTTCCTGCACCAATTGCCATTCCAACATCTGCTGCTACAAGTGCTGGAGAGTCATTGATTCCGTCACCGACCATCGCTACTACGTAGCCTGAGGCCTGTAGTTGAGAGAAATGGAATTAAACCATAACATGATGTCAATAAAGCTAATATACAAAGCGAAAGACAAAGATTATATGATGGTCAGGAAAAATACCTCTGTATTTATCAGTCTTTAAGGGTAAATGGGCAAAGGAAATTAGAGAATGAAAGAAATATATATATTACCTGTAACGCCTTCACTTTCTCTGCTTTCTGCTCAGGTCTGGCTTCTGCTATAACAGTGTCGATCCCAACTTCTTTGGCAATCGAATTTGCAGTGCCCCAGTTGTCACCGGTCACCATTATACTCCTGACATTCATGGACTTGAGAATGGAAATGACTTCGTATGCACTAGGTTTCACTGGATCGGATATGGCTAAAACTCCTGCCAATTCGTCGTCTACGGATACTAAAATCCCAGTTTGGGCCATCCCTTCAATATCTGCGAGCATCTCTTCAACATCAATAGGAATAACAATGTTATGATCTCTCATCAGGCTTTTGTTTCCCGCCATTATTTTCTTGCAGTGCACTATAGCTTTCACGCCATGGCCAGTAATTGAGACAAAGTCTTGTGCTTTTGGCCAGACAGGGTTCTCTTCATCTTCTTGGAATTTTTTGGCATACTCTACAATGGCCTTAGCTAAAGGGTGCTCACTGTTTACCTATTGAAGAAATTTGGTGAGAACTGAATTAGAATTACGAATCCAACTTAAATTGTTCAGTAACCATTAACGATAGGAAAGTGGCATACCTCGGTTGCCGCAACCAATTCATAGAAGTCCCTTAGGACCATGGTTTTCAAAAGTCTTGTGTTAACAACCACTGGCTTTCCGACTGTAAGAGTTCCTGTCTTGTCAAAAACAATGCAATTCACCTACAGAATTAATGAGATCTTGTTAGTCCAAAGAATATCCTGAATTGTTTATAGGCTTGTTTGTTTGGGGATGAAACTTTTATCAATATTTTGCTAGGATATAAAGGCTAGCAGAAGAAATATATTGTAACACTGTTTTCAACTAAAAAGACGCATCAAATTGGAAACAATTGGGCTAGTTAACTCCTGAAAGGCATATAAACAATGGTCTTCAGAATATGTGAAACTTATCATATGCAATATGGACGAGAATTGAGATAAAAGAGTAAATAGAAGATGGGTTTGTTAGCTTACTTTATGAGCACTTTCTAAAGCTTGGCCACCTTTGATCAAAACACCCTGAGATGCTCCAACGCCAGTACCAACCATGACTGCAGTTGGAGTAGCTAAACCAAGAGCACATGGACAAGCTATAACCATGACAGAGATCCCAAATTGGAGCGCCAGCTGAAAACTATCCATGGACTTTGGGATCCATGATTCTGGGTAGCCATGGAAATGTCCAGCTAAAAACCAGGCAAGCCAAGTTGAAAATGAAAGACTGATGACCTGTAAAATTATCAAAAATTAAAACTTCAAAATTTTCAAGTAAATTATTAACCATAATGCAAATATGTACCCACCAGAGGCACAAAGAACTTGGAAATACGGTCGGCAAATTTCTGGACAGGAGCTTTAGCCAACTGCGCTGACTCAACAAGACGAACAATCTGAGAAAGAGCACTCTCTGATCCTACCCTTGTCACTCTAATATGCAACACTCCATTTTCATTGACAGTGCCACCAATCACTGCATCACCTTTCCTCTTTGCCACCGGTCGTGATTCCCCCGTGATCATGCTTTCATTTACATGGCTCTGCCCCCATATGACAAAACCATCTGAAGCTACTTTGGCACCAGGAATAACTTTAATTACATCGTCCTTCTGTATCAGCCTGCTGTCAATTTCTTCCTCATGTACCACATTTCCCTCACTGCCTAGAGTCAACAATATCGCTGTCTCCGGTGCTAGTTCCATGAGCTTGGCAATGGCCTCAGATGTCTTTCCTTTAGCCAACACTTCTAGGTACTTTCCAAGAAGAATGAACGAGATTAGCATTGAACTGGTCTCAAAGAAATCAGTGCCCTTGAAACCTTGAGAAGTACTTGATCTTAAGACAGAGTAAACAGAATAGAAGTAGGCTCCATTGGTTCCTAACATGATCAGCACATCCATGTTAGCAGAACCATGCCGTAATGCTTTGTAAGAACCTGAATAGAATCGCCTGCCTATGAAGAACTGTACTGGAGTTGATAACACCCACCTCAGAATCTCTCCTATGCTCAGCATATTAACCACTTTCTTGTCCAATCCATACTTTATCCCAGGAATGTACATGAAAACCATAGAGGTAAGGAATATAGGTATTGTAAACATCAAACTCCATAAGAACAATCTCCTATACTGCTTAATTTCCTCTCTTCTATGGCTCTCCCTTTCTCCTTCTCCTTGAGGAAAGATCATTGCCTTGAATCTCCCAGTCCCAGTTGATTCAATTACTTTGATGAAATTTCTAGGACCAGTGACATCTGGTTTGTAGGAAAGAGAAATCTTGCTTAGTTCAGGATGTATGTCAATGGCATGAACACCTGGCAGTGCTTGGAGAGAATTTTCGATGATTCTCATGGAATTATCTGTCCTGACACCATCAACTTTAAGCTGGATCTTGTCTATGTCTTCACCTTGGCTGATCAGTATGGCTTCAAATCCAGTATCATCAATGGCTCCTAAAAGCTGACCACAGTTCGTCATCTTTGGATCAAAATGAACTTCTGCTTCTTCAGTTGCTAAGGCTACTTGAGCAGCATTTACACCTTCAATTGCTTGCAAAGCTTGTTCGACAGTGGAGGAACAAGAAGTGCAAGTCATTCCATTGATGCGGATTCGGCATACTTGTGTGGATTTATTGTCACTGGTCTCTCCTCGGATCAATGTGGCCTCAAATCCAGCATCTTCAATTGTCTCCCGAATTGTCTCTTCCTGTCATAAATACAATGGAACGTGTTTTCGCATAATTTGTCGTCTGCGAAATTAAAGAGTTGCTTCTTTCTAGTTTTAAGTTTTTGTCAAATTTTTGTTTAGTTTTAAATAGTTATATTTTTATTCCTGACACAGCAGATAAGTCTTAAAGAAAATTTTTTAAGTAAATAAATTTATTTTATCTTTCATATAATATTTATTAAAAATTATTATATTATATTATATTTATTTTAAATATATTTTAACCATTAAATCAAAATTTTATTTAAAATTAATATATTCGGAACATATCTTAAATCTAATAATATCTACTAATTTATTTCATTTTATTTAATTATAAAAATTAAATAAAATTATTCATAATTAATAATTTTAATTAATTAAATATATAATTTGATATTAAATTATTAATAATTCTTATTAAAATTTTATATATTAAATTATATATATCTAATTGATAGTATCTTACATTATAGAAGAAACAAAAATAAAAACAAAATTTACTTTTTATAGATCAAATCAGGAAAAACTAAAACCAAAAGTTGCAACCAAAAACTAAAATCAAGAAACTAAAAATAAAAATCAAAACAAACAAATCTTAAGATATCAAATAAAGCAAAGTATGAGAATTAAGTTACAATTGGAAATTTACTTATTTCACACGAGTCAAATGATAATAATTAATACATATGAATTTGGATTTGAACTCCAACGTAAGGAATAGGAGAAATAAGATCCCAAATTATGGACAACTAATTTTATTCCTATTTTTTTGTCCGCTTTTTAGTTTTCGTTTGCTAAATTTAGTTCTCTATTTTTAAATAAAAATATTTTATTGTTAAGTCCAATAATTACTTATTAAAATAAATAAATTATTTTAATATATTTTTAAATTGATGTTAAATTTTTAATATTTTAAATTTAAATCATATACTAATATTTTTTAAATTTTTTTATTTTAAAATTTTTGGTTTTCAATTTAAATTATTTATCAATGATTATTTATTTGAAATATTTTATTTTAAAATTTTGAATTAAATTATTATATCAGATTATTTATAATTTTTATCAGTAATTAATAGTTAAATTAATCAAATATATAATATTAAATTAGCAATGCTCTTAACAACTTAAATGATGGGCATTTTAAATTTGAAAACTAACTTTTAGTTGGTTAGTTTTATTTTTATTTTTCAAATATTTGTATAAATTTATTAAATTTTGTTAAAATAAATAATTAAATAAGTAAACTTTTATTCAACAAACTAATATTTATTTGTTAATATATATTTTAATTATTAAAGTCAATTTTTAAAAAAAATTATGGATCTTTAAGATAAATTTAATTTAAATATATTTATTAAATAATTACCAAATTTAAAGTTTTTATTTTTCAAAATTAAAATTACATTATTCATAATTTTAATTAATAAGTAATATTAAATATCTAAATAATATATATCTAATTGATGTTAAATTAGACTATGAAAAAAATTAAAGTAATCTTTATAATTCTCATAAGATATTTAAACTGAAAAAAAGGAAAAACAGAAAATTGAAGATAGAAATTAAAAATTAGAAAATAAAATAAAGTTTTTACCCAATTTAAAAATAAAAACTAAAAAATAAAAGTTGCCATGAAAACAACATCCCTAGGAGATTTTTTTTTTGGGCTTATATTTGGGATCAAATCTTCTGTATTTAATAATCTGTACCAACTCTATTCTATATAATCTCATTCATATAAATATGTAGAACTTAGAAAAATATATGAACAAGATCACGTAAAACAGAATTGATACAAACTAGTTGATACAAAGAATTTCGTTCCCTTATATTTGGGTTGCAACTTGCAACTAAGAAATACATCTAAAAAATATTATAATGTAACACTGCCAACTTCTCCCAGGACTGAGGGCAGTCTCCGAGACGACATACGAGAAACTGTCTAAAGACTCAAAACTAATATTATTATTATTATTATTGGCAGTAACTCTTTTCTTTTTCTATCACTTAATTATGACAAACACAAACAACTTCACAATCTGAAAATGATGATTAGAAAGCCAACAACAAAGGGAAACAAAAACATTAGATTTAGATTGTTATTGGAAAAAAAATGTAAATAACTTGTGCGTAGGGAAATCATTTTCTTCATCGAAAGCAAAGTACTTTAAATAATATAAAAGTTGGCGTGCAATCAACTTACGTTCACAAAATTTGGGTAGAAGATAACTTGAGCTCTGTTGTTGAGAAAATCAACTGCGGCTTCTCGGATTCCGGGAAGTCTCTTAACGGCCTTCTCGACGGAGCCGGCACAAGCTGAGCATGACATGCCAGTCACGGAAATCAGCACCTTGTCCTCCAGCTGTTTCTGGGTTGTTTCCTCTGTCGTGACACCCTTGGGGTAGTTGGGCATCGAAGGGTATCTGGGTCTCGCCGAGAAGTTGCCATAGCTCTTGTCGCGTATGCAGCTTAGCGCCAAAAATTTGCTGGCCATGGATATAGCTATCTTACGATTTACGGCACTGAATTCATATACCATAACAAGCAAGGCTAGTGTTAGGTTATATAGTGCTTAATGTGGGGTAGATGGAAGTGGAAAACTCTATTTTAATGTTCTCAATTTTTTCTCAAAGCGTTATCTTTTGTCAACGGTAATAGGCTCTTTCCTTTGAATTGGACTAGATAGAATATAATCCTAGAATTATTGCCATCATATTTTTTTTTGTACGAAACATGTTAAAATGTTAAGTACAGAACACTCATGGAGAACTGGACATAGGTCAAGTCGTCGTGGCAGTTTTTAAAAGGTGATTACAATAGCAAAATGATAATACGGACATGATGTAGGCAGCCGCAGGTCATTTTTTGACGAGTTTTTATATTTATAACTTAAAACACCTTATAGTCAATACTTTCACCATTGTGCAATTTTATAAACTTAAAAACTAATACTTCTATCTAATTTTACTAAATTGAGAATTAACTTTATGGCCCCCTAAAAGAAGTATTAAAGATTTAAATCTTTTAAGGTGCTTATAACTTTTAACAGTGTTTGTGTCTATGTCCATCTGATTAAAATATCAAATTTTTTGTTTCAATTATTTTATTTCAATTTTGTTTTATATCAAATTTTATGTTCCAATTATTTTATTTCAATCTTATTCTATTAAATTTCATTCATATATTTATATAAAATCTATAACATTTAATAAAACATGACCAAACACTATAAGTAAAAGAGCATATCTTATCCCACTTATTGAAGTCTTAATCTGAGAGGTAAAAAGAAAAGGCCCAATAAAAGTGTTTCGCGTAGGTTAGGAGGTTCGACTTTTTGTTTTTAAATAACGGATGCCAATGCGATCCGGTGGAAAACAAAACCCGAAGTGGACTTGGAGCCTGGGATATTGACAGAGAGATTCACAGTTTCCCCAAATCTTATCGAACTTATTATTAGTCAAACCACACCCTAAGATCTTTCGACTCTACTTTGATTATCTTAAAGAATTATATTATGTAGTTCTCCTACTATTTGTCTAGGCGTGAAATAATGCGTGGTCTTCAAGTGTTAATGTTATATAGAGCTTAATGTTCAAGTTTACTTGCGGTAGACGAAGTGGAAAACTCTATTTTAATGCCACAAATTTTCTGTACGAAAGCGTTATCTCAACGATAAATATAAACCTAAAGTTCTCGTCATCATATATTTTTATATAAAACATTTTGTTAAATGTCGACTACAGAACACTCATGGGGAGGTTAAGTCGTACGTAACGCGTTTCAAGAAGGTGATTAGGGTAATAAAATAATAATAGAGGTCATTTTTGTGATGATCTTTTATACGTAACTTAAACATCTTATAGTTAAATAAAAACATATGGCTGCAAATCAACTGATATTTGACTTTTTGTTCCTCAATTGTGTACCACTGTGCAATGTTATAAACTTAAGTTCTAATCGAACTTAATTCTTATAATAAAATCTTTAATTATCTTAAAATTTTAAAAAATTATTTTTTAATACCTTTTTATAAAATTATTTAAATGGGAATTACATGAAGTGAACTTCGGACAAATAATTTCGTATTAGTATGGGTTGGTATTAATCATATTGGCCAAAAATTGACGTCAAGTTTTTCTTTACTAACGAATTCAAGTATTAGCTTGTTCCAAAACAACTTCAAGTTATACTTGCAACATTACATTTATCAACGTCAGCTAATACTTTCAAATGTTTAAAAAATATTGAAATATATTTTTATGTTTAAGTATTTTAGAAATAAAATATTTTTCAAATAGTTATAAAAATTATTTTTTTAAGTTCATTAATATAATTAATGAATCAATTTTGAAATAATTTTCAATTTTAATTATAATATAGAACTAAATTTTAGTAAGAAAATAATTTTCATATAAATAGAAATAGCTTTTATATTTATTGGTTACTTTCATCTCATTCACACACTTTTTAATTTCCTTTTCAAATTATTTTTGAATAATTATTTCTAGATTTAAAACATAAGCTTATATGTTTAATCTTTTTTATATCCTATGAAATTATTTTAAATTTTTATTTCAAATTTCCATATTCTAATTTTAGTACAAGAAACTATTTAATATTGACTATTCAAAAAATTTATAATTAATATAATAAATTTTACAATAAAAGAATAAATCTTAAATACATTATAATTTAAAAGATTATCTAAAACAATACTCAATATTAAAATCGATATCAATTTAGTATACTATCTACAAAATCAACCTTAATTCTAACTATTGACGCAATTAAACAAAAATAAATACGTACGCAATTAAATACGTACATTCATAAATACAAATAAATAATGAAGAGAAACAATAATAGCATTAATAATACAAATAAGTAAGGCAATACGAAAATAACATCTGTATAGAATATTTCAACGATTAACACTAAATAGTAAGATAAGAATATATACCAAAAAAGGTTCACTATAAGAGTAAACTCCAACTTAGTCAAAAAGAAACAAGACCTGCATAGAGGTAATTTTGAATATGTTTGTCAACACATTAAGTCAGCTAAATTGCATAGTACACGGATTCATTTACTCTGCAAGACTACCCATGCTCTCTTTAAGAGACGTCCTTTGGGGTAGATGAAGTTGAAAACTCTATTTTAATGCCTCAAATTTTGGGTAGGAAAGCGTTATATCAGGTCAATGGTACTAGCTTCTTTCCTTTGAATTGGAGTAGATAGAATATAATCCTAAAATTTTTGTCATCATACATTTTTATATAAAACATTTTGTTACATGTTAACTCCAGAACACTCCAAGTCCTGATTCGAAAAGGTGAATAGAGTAATAAAATAATAATAATAATAATGCGGATATGTGAGTTTTTATATGTAACTTAAAAACAACTTATTTTAAAATGTTACAAACTTAAAAAGTAATAATTATGTCTAATTTCCAAAGTAGGTGGTTTTCTTTTATCGGGCCCTAAAAGCAATATTGGTGCAGTTAAAGTATTAATTGTTTCGTGGGCCTGACAATTAAACTTAACACTTCTCACTCCCACCCGTGTCCTATTAATTGAAGTGCTAAGGTTGTACCACAACGTTTTGCAGTATATTTGTCAAATACGTTGGTAGGTTGACTGATATATTAAAATATCCAAAAATATTAGTTTTAGAAAATTAAAAGTCGATATATTTTATGTTTAAATATTTTTAAGCATAAAAATATTTTTAGTAGTTAGTATGTTAATTTCATAATAGATCTACTAACTCAAATCTTAAAATATCTTTATTTTTTAATTATAACAGAAAACTAGAATTTGCATTTATTTCATTCTAATATAATTAATTTAAAATTTTAAAAAAATGTAAATAATACAAATAGGTAAGATCTTTTAGTGTACACTAAAAAATAAAAAAATTTCTTGACAATATTTATTTTTCTTTTACCGTCAAACAAATTCTTAACTCCAGTAGCCATTTTGACTGTGAAATAGCGCGTCTCTAAAGTATTAATGCTGATCATATGATTCATGTCTTCTTATATTTATGACAATAGAGATTATAGTGATTCGTTTCACTTTTTTTTTTTGGATAATCTGAAATAACATATCTTGTGTTATTCAAAGGTAGTATATATATTTGTTATCAAAATATCTGTCTGGTAATATTAGTTAATTTTATAATTATAAATTTTTGAGCTTTTACTTTTGAAAGAATATTTGTTCCTAATGATATATAATTTGTAAATTTTGACTTATGACGAAAAAGTTACGACCCTTCAAAATCATGATAAAAAGAAGATGAAAATAGCCAAACAAATAATTTAGGAGAAACACATATCGGCCAAATGAACTCTTAATGAACATTTTGAAAATATTGTATGAATCACTTTGAACGAATTGAATATTGCCACTCTTATGCAATTAGGTAACTTTATGATGGCGCCTGAGCTACACGTGCCACCTCTATGATTAAATGCCACATGTTTATTTAAAATAATAGAGTTAGAGGTTGCCATAAGTCTTCCCTAACGGCAAGAAGAAGCACGAGGGTGCATCTTAAATCCTCTAAGGAGGCACCGATAAGTTTAGGCATATTAAAATCGAGTATTTTTAAGATTTTAAGCTTCGAGTGAGGTTTGGACTTCGGCTATTCAGCTCAACCCAGCTTAAAGCCTAAATTTTGCAAATAGTAAAATGGTGTTGAAAGATTTAATCAAAATTGGCCTAAGCTTCATGCTTGAGTGGGCTTTAAGTCGACTTCAAATCTGAGCACAAAATTTTAGGTTAGATTTGGGCATAAGTGTGATTGAACCCAGCCTAACTCATTGTGAAGCCTACTTTTATTTATTCAATGTATCTATTTTTACAATTTTTTGTGCCTAAAAATATTTATTTTTAGTTTTTATAGTATTAAAAACAAAGGAAAACACTTTTAATAAATCTATAAAAATCATGTATTTTAAATTAAGTATTGCTTGAGAAATTGCATGCCTTTTATTTTGACTTAATAACACAATTAAACAATAGTATAAAGAACATAGCAAAGAAGAAAGATAAATCAATTTATAATAGTTCGACAAAGAACTATTGTCTGCGTCCACTCTCTAAGACACTTTTTGAAATTTTCACTAAGTCTCTTCTTTCAACAAGGAGAGCAACACGAGCGTCATGTTGCTAGGTAAAGTGGCAAAATATCTATTTTTGAAAGAAGAACCTTCTAACAACAACCTTATTTTTTAATGAGTAAAGAGCGACTCTTCTTACAAATTTTCTTCAAGATGAAGAGTAATTCCACTCACAAAAGAATTTATGACATAAAATACTATGATAATCTTTGAGTCTCACTTTCTTTAAAATGCAATAATAAATGCACACAAAACATTTGCAACGACTTTTTAAAATGTATTTATATAATAACCAATTTTTTAATGTTTAAACCAATGAAAAATCATGTATTTATAGGATTTGTAGGTTAAACTAGCCATTATATAAACAAGAACTAATTGAGGTAGTTATTGTGGATTGCTCGATTAATGTGCATTGAAAACAAATATTTACTAATTGATTGAACATTAGTTGGCCAATGTGTTATGTTGATCGATCAATTGAATGTACGTTCATTGGGTCACTAGTCGACCAATACATCAATTAATGTCCCTACTAACTTTCGATGCATAAGTTTTAACAAGTTTAACTTACAATGGTTGATCACTATCTTATATTGGTTGATCAATACACCAAAAATCATGGATTTCAACATCTTTAAATGCTTAAACATAATATTATTAATGAAAAATTCACTTAAAACAAATTTCCAAATGTTTCTTAAAGAACTTATTGAGGATAAAGAGGGATTCTTTTAGATGAAAACTTTAATTCCTCTTAATGATTGAAAAAAAATCATATAATAAGTTAAAATGAAAGTCTTAACGTTAGATATTCATTTGTAACTTTGGTCTTGATTTTTGCCTTCATTTGAAGTATTCGCACTTCAAATTTCTTCTAATGTCTTCATGAGATGTATCTTGATTTTTGCATGAAAATTATTGCTTTAATGTTGCTTCTATAAAAAAGAAACTCATTTTTTTGTACTTATTCTTTTCTACCCAAAACTCGAGTTGAAGGTAAGGCGATATCAAATTACATAAGCAACCACTACATTCCACTTACGTATACTCTGATGACACAAGCAGGTTCTATTCCTACATTGATTGATCTGGGATTCAAACTTGTGACGTAGGGTGACCCAAGCGGTAGCCTAGTAGCTTTGATACTACTTTGCTATCCTAAACTCGAGTTGAAGGTAAGGCGATACAATTACTTAAGCAAGCTGCTTTGTTAGCCAAAACTCGAGTTGAAGGTAAGATTATACCAAATTACTTAAGCAACCACCACGCGCCGCTTGCGTATACTCTAATGACACAAGCGAGTTCCATTCCCACATTGATTGACCTAGGATTCAAACTTATGATGTGGGGTGACCCAAGCCGTAGCCTAGTAGCTCTGATACTACTTTGCTAATCTAAACTCGAGTTGAAGGTAAGGCAATACCAAATTACTTAAGCAACCATCACGATCCACTTGCGTATACTTTGATGACATAAGTAGGTTCCATTCCCACATTGATTGATCTAGGATTCGAATTTGCGACATGGGATGACCCAAGTCGTAGCCTAGTAGCTCTAATACCATTTTGCTACCTAAAACTCGAGTTGAAGGTAAGGCGATACCAAATTACTTAAGCAACAGATTTACTAATAAGAATGTCTATCATTGATAAAAGAATGAATAATTTAAATGATCAAATAGTAAGAGTAATGAATGGTAATTTAGCCTATGGAAAAATAAAATTTAACTCCCGTTTAAAATTATGAATTCCCTTACAATCACAAAATTTAAATGAAACTATTATTGTTGCTTATAAATTTTATAGAGAAAATTTAATGACTATTGGTCAATATCCTTTTTCTATTACCTATCAAATTAGTTATGCGTTAACTAATTCACATCATAGTATTGAATTTAAACATATCAATAAAGTATATATTAATCAATTATTTAATGATGTAGCAAAAGTAGGTACTAGTTTAAGACTTTTATGATTCCAAATCGGCTGACCCACGATTATCTTTATCTGAAAACAAAATAGTAAAAGAAAATTTTCCATTACGATCACAGTCCTTAAAAATAGAAAAATCTATTAGATTTACTAAACCAGGAATTGAATTAGAAAAATCTATTAAAATTACTGACCCACAAACTATTATTGAAAAAGAGAAACCAGAATTAAAAATAGATCAAGAATTAACAACAATTAAAAATCAACTTAATGAGTTAAAAGATCATCTTAAAAATACTTAATGAGTATTACTGAACAGTTAGCTGAATTATTAGATAAATAAACCAATATTGAAATTCAATTAAAAGAAATAATTACTATAACTCAACCTTTAATAGATAGTAAAAATTATACAAAATCACCAGAAATTAATAAAGTTAGTGAAATTAAAAAAACTATAGAAAAATGATCAAAATGTATCTAAATCATTATATCTAATAAATGAAAAACTTGATAAAATCTTAAAATTAATAGACATAAAACAATATTTACAAAAGAATCCAAAAAAGTTGCTTAAGTAATTTGGTATTGCCTTACCTTCAACTTGAGTTTTGGATAGCAAAGTAGTATTAGAGCTACCAAGCTACAGATTGGGTCATCCATGTTGCAAGTTCTTATCCCAGACAATGTGGGAATGGAACCCACTTGTATCATCGGATTATACGTAAGCAGAGTGTGATGGTTGCTTAAGTAATTTGGTATCGCCTTACCTTCAACTCGAGTTTTGGGTAGCAAAGTGCTTATATAGACATAGGAGCCACTATTTGTATAGCTTCTAAAACATTATTAAACAATTGGAAAAAATTAAATAAACTCCTATAAAAAAGAATAGCAGTGGAAGCATTAAATCTATATGATATGTCAATTATTATAATAATAATATTATTAGAAATTATACTTTTATAATACCATCAATATATCAGCAAGAATCAGGATTACCATTGATTTTAGGAAATAATTTTTCTTAAATTATATAATCTTTTTTGTCAATACTTACATTACATAACTTTAAAAACACCAATAATTAAGTATTTAAATAAAAAATTTATAAGTCTTAAAATTCCTATATATCATACAACTTACTATAAAACATTACAATTGATGACTAAAAAATTAAATCAATTACAATTTTAACTTCTTAATAATCTAACTTTACAAAATGAAATAGAAACATTAATAGATAAAGTATGTATTAAAAATCCATTTGACCGTATCAAAAATATTAATAATCAATTAATAGAAATAAAATTAAAGGATCCTACACAAGAAATTAATATTAAAAATAACATACCATATATACAACAGGATATACAAGAATTCTTAGTGAATGTTCTGAATTATCACAAAAACAATTAATTTCACGTAGCACAAGTAAGCATCTAACCCTAACATTTCATGTAAATAATCATTATGAAAAAAACATGGTAAAAGATGAATGGTGATTAATTAAAGAATTAAATAAAGCTACTATTGGAGACATATAAATTACCTCAAAAAGATTATATTATTAATAGATTAAAATGACATCATTGGTTTACAACATTAGATGCTAAATAAGGATATTGGCAATTAAGACTACATGAAAATATAAAACCTTTAACAACTTTTAACTGTCCACCACAAAAATATTATCAATATAATGTATTACCGTTTGGATTAAAACAAGCCCCTGACATTTATTTATGATTTATAGATAATAATCTAGAAGGATTAAAAGATTTTACATTAGCTTATATATTATTATTTTTTCTAATAAAGATAAACACGATCACCTACAAAAAGTAAAACATGTTTTATTTCGATGTTAACAAAAAAGATTAATTCTTAGTAAAAAGAAAAAAATTAGCACAACGAAATATAGAATATTTGGGTATAGAATTATATAATGGATTTCTTAAATTACAACCAAATATTCTTGAAAAATTATAACATTTTCCCGATAAATTGAAAAATATTACTGAAGTTCAAATTTTTTTAGGATTACTCAATTATATTTATGGTCAACGATTTTTAAAGGATTTAGCTAAAGAAAGAAAAAACTTACAATATAAATGTAGTACAAAATGTCAATGGACATTGACTGATGAAGATACTAAGAATGTTAAATTATTAAAAAATCTTTGTAAAAATTTACCCAAGTTATATAATTATTCTAATAAATACAAATTGCTTGTACAAATTGATGCAAGTATGGATACATGGGCTGGCTGCCTATTGGTTAAACCACCCACATCAAGAAATTATCTTATATGTAAATATATTAATGGGACTTTCAATCCCACTGAAAGGAAACATCCAAATCATGAAAAGGAAATATTAGTCCGTCTTAAATCTTTGTGCAAATGGAAAGTGGATTTATTACCTGTCGAACTTTTCATTCAGACGGATTCAAAATTTTTATGTGAATCCACTAAGTACAATATAAAAACTAAATATAATCAAGGAAGATTAATTTGATGGCAATTGGAGTTAGCCCAATATAATTTTCAAATACCATAAATCACATCTATTCCTTCCCGAAAAGTAGATTTAATAATATTTGAATATTAGATAGATGTATGTATCCTATTTTATTCCTTTCATTTCCTCTTTCAAGGCCTTTGTAGGTATGACATTGATTTTTTCCATATTTATGGGCTTACCCAATGTTTTCCTTTGCTACCTAAAACTTGAGTTGAAGGTAAGGCGATATCAAATTACTTAAGCAACCATCATGCTCTGCTTGTGTATACTTTAATGATACAAGTGGGTTTTATTCCCACATTGATTGATCTGGGACTAGAACTTACGACGTGTGATGACCTAAGCCGTAGCCTGGAAGCTCTGATACTACTTTGCTACCCAAAACTCGAGTTGAAGGTAAGGCAATACTAAATTCATCCCAAACTTTGATACTAGAAGAAGCTAGAATTTTAAAGCTAACAATGATAAGGAATGTTCCACCTTATTTCCGTATTATTGCTTATTTTAGTATTAATATCTTTGACTACAATATTTTCTCTAATTGGAACTAGGTGCTTAGCTTGATGATTTAATATCTTGTAAGAGTTAGGCATTCCTTTCTCTCTAAAAAGTTTACATATAGTAGGTGAATGTAAACTTGAATATTGTATGGTCTCCTTTAATATGGGATCTGATATTATTTACAATCCTTTACTACTAAGCTACATTATAGTACACATTACAAAGGCCTTTAATTTTATTCCAAAGGTTTATGGAGTAGCTACATTTGAAGAAAAGGTAGTTCAATTTTTTTGTTTCTTGCTTATAGAGAGTCTATGTTCTGAGTATTACCTCTATATTTACGTATTTTACTAAACCTCTATTTCAACTTTGGCCATAGAGTAAATGAAGGTTTTGAGAGATTTTTGTTATAACATATTAGGCTTTTCTAGTGAACTCTTTGAAGATTTGATTTGTATATCTCCAAACACAATTTTTTGGTGAACTATTTTAAGTTATACCTTAACTAGATCAACAAGTCTTTTATCTCCGGCTTTGGTTTATAGGTTGGTAATTTTGCCATTATAGTTAAAAACCCTTTTAAATTGCTTCACTAAGTTTTTCCTTGTATAACATGTTTCACTCTTGCTTTCTTTAGAAGTATACGTTTTCGAGAGCTAAATCTTAATAGTTTATGAAGTGGTGCTTGTCTTTGCTAGTTATTAAACCAAAATTATGTTTCTTCTCGATCCCTTATGAAGCTCTTCATCTTATAGCATATAGCGTCCCTCAGTTTGAGCATTTGTTGGAAAGTCATAACTCTTAATAAAAAAATTTTAGTATGGCAAATTACTTGTTAAAAATAACTGTATTTTACTAAATGAAAACTATTGTGGTCCTTAAACTTATTTAAATATGGCATAATAGATTCTATAGCGCTAAAGCTTTTTAGATTTTCTCATTTTCAGTACTAAACTTTTTAAAAATTTAAATTAACGAACCTTTCAAAAATTTTACAACTTAAGTTAAGATGTTGGTTAGGTTAATTTTTTTTACTAATACGGTGAATGGAATCATTCAACCTTTCATCTAGGCATACATATGAAAATTTTATAGAAATTGTAAAGAAATATTAAAAAAGGGTTTCTCTTTATTAAAAAAGATTGTATAAAGGTTATTCTTCATCTTCATCTTGAAGGAAGAGTGATAGTGGAACAAAAAGAGTCTTAGGACTGGATATAGATAAGAGTTGTTTATCAAACCACTATAAATTATTTTGCATTTATTTTTCTTACCTTTTTTTTTGCTTTTTTTAAAAAATAAATAGAAAATTCCATTAATGAAGAAATTGAAGTACAGGTTACAATAAGATTCCAGGGAGGTACCCTTGCACAGATAGGTTTTGTTTCCTACCTAGTCAAATAAATGATAAAAATACAATATGCAATGATAGGCAAAGAGAATCATGGTTGAGTTTACAAAACACCCCTCAAAGTTAAGATTTCAGTGATGTTGACCAGAGTCTTCGAGATAAGACATGGAATAGAAGTTTGTTTTGTTTCAAACCTTCTATGATTCTTTTCTTTCCAAATGCTTTTAATACACTTACTAATAGCTACAATGTGTATCACCTTCGGATCGCGTTGAGTAGCCAGGCGTAGTTTCATGAAATGTGTTACAATATTGAACAATTACATCGCAAGGCAACTACTTGTTGGGAAATCAGGTCCGAATCTGATTCGACCGCAGCGGAATAATCACCAAACTTTTTCGTGACTTTTCATTTCACGAAAACCAAGATCTATTTAATTCTATAAAATGATTAATACAAATCATAATAAAGTGAAATTTAATTCGTACCTTATTCCGAAGCTTGATCTTTATCTTGATGCATCCCTCGAACCGTTTTCGAAACCGATCCGTCTCAACCACCGTAGCCGCACAAGTGTCCGGCCTCTAACAGTATCCACAGAATAGGTTGAGAGA
>JANZXR010000171.1:26203032-26221192 GCA_027575705.1 Erythroxylum echinodendron
CTCACCCAATGTTGTTGGGGTGAGGATAAGTTGCGTTGCTCCAACAAAAATTTCAATGTATAGTGGTCAGTACGTACGAAGAACCACCGACCCCACAAATAAGAATGCCAATGCTTGATTGCCTTGACCAACTCAATTAATTCTTTCTCATATGCTGGAAGACTTTGGTGTCGCACTGCCATGGCTCGGCTAAAGAAAGCCATTGGTTTGTTTTCTTGCAATAGGACAGCTCCCATACCTACATCTGAGGCATCACATTCGACAACAAATGTTAGTTCAAAGTTTGGAAGAACTAAGATTGGGGTGGTAGTCATGGCTGTCTTCAGTTGTTCGAAGGCCTTGACTGACTCTTCTGTCCAGTGGAAGGAATTCTTCCTTAGCATGGAAGTGAGAGGTGCGGCAATGGTTCCATCGCCGTGTACAAACTTCAGGTAATAACCCGTGAGTCTGAGAAATCCCCTTAAGCCTTTGATGTTATTCGGCCTTGGCCAATCTGTAATAGCAGAAATTTTGGATTGGTCCACCTGTACGCCTTCCCTTGATATAACATGACCCAAGTAGGACACTTGAGGTTGTGCAAAGGTTCACTTTGAGCGTTTAAGGAATAGCTGATTGTGCGCTAATAACTGGAATACTTGACGCAAATGATGGAGATGCTCCACCCAAGTTTGACAGAAAATCAAAATATCGTCAAAGAAAACCAAGACGAATTTTCGTAAGTGATCCTTAAATACCTCATTCATCAAGGCTTGAAAGGTAGATGGCGCATTGGAGAGGCCAAATGGCATGACCAAGAATTCAAAATGGCCATGGTGAGTTCGGAACGCTGTTTTCTCGATATCCGGTGGGTACATGGCAACTTGGTAGTACTCGGAGAGTAAATCAAGCTTTGTAAAAAGTTTCACTCCTCCCAACTCTTCAAGTAGTTCATCAATCACCGGTATTGGAAATTTATCTTTGACGGTTCTGGCGTTTAATTCCCTATAATCCACAAATAAAAGCCACGAATTGTCAGCCTTTGGAGCAAGAATTACCGGGGAGGAAAATGGAGAGCGACTTGGTCGTATGATTCCTTGTTGCAACATGGTTGCGCATTGTTTTTCTATCTCATCTTTCTGGCCGTGAGGGTACCGGTAGGGTTGTACCACCACAGGTCTTGCTCCAGGCTCTAGCAGAATTCGGTGGTCACAGTTCCTGCTTAGAGGTAAGCCAGTGGGAGGACTGAAAATGGCAGCATTTTCCACTAATAGTTTCTGGACCTTTGTGTGTCTGGATCCATGGTTTGGAGTGCTTGGAGCTCTTTTTGGTGAGGTAGTGGACTGAAATGGATGCCTCGCAATTCTACTGGCTTCCCCTTTATGAAGAAAGACATGCACATAATGTTAAAGTCCCATAAGATAGGACCTAAGGTGCGCAACCAATTGACCCCCAACACCACATCAAAGTCATTTGATTGCAACACAAACAAATCCACCGTAAAGGTATTGGATCCCAACTCAATCGGCATTCCTTTACAAATCCCTGGGCTATTGATTTGCTCTCCGTTAGCCACATTGACTCGCAGCCCATCCTTGCTGTTCACTTCAGCATTCAATTCTGTCACTTTGGAAGCGGAAACAAAGCTATGAGTACTTCCAGAATCAATAAGGACAAGAATCTTACCCCCATTCCATCTCCCAATCAACCTCATGGATTGTGGGTTTCGTACTCCTGTGATGGCATGGAGGGAAATTTCAGGAGGCAGCTCAGGTTCTGGTTCATTTACAAGAGAGTCATCTGATACATCCATCTCCTCTAGATCAATCCAGAATAACTTCTTGCACTGGTGGCCCCACACGAAGGTTTCATCACAGTTAAAACAAAGACCCTTCTTTCTTCTCTCCTCCATTTCTTCTCTAGTCAACCTTTTTATCGAACGATTTAGGTGCGATTCTGGAGTGTTGGTAATTCGTCGATTCTGTGGTTGAGATCGAGAATAAAGCTTTCTTTCATAGAGCCTCGACATACTCATCGCTGTCGCCAAATCCCCAGGCTGATGGAGTTCAACTTCTACTGCAATTGACTCCTGCAATCCGCTAATGTAGAGCTGGACTTTTTGTTGAGATGTCAACACCCCTGCTCTGGATATTAGCACTTCAAATTTGTTTTGATAATCTTCTACTGAACCGGATTGCTTCAGCTTTGCCAGTTCACCTAATTTGTTGCTTCTGATTGGTGGCCCAAACCGAAGGTTGCACTGACGCGAGAATTCCATCCAGGTTGGATTTGGCATATCCTGAAGCATCTGCATATACCACAACTGAGCTATACCTTCTAGATGATAAGAGGCCAGGCTTACCTTGTCTCCCTCCTTGGTTGCTTGGTGTTTGAAAAAGTGTTCACATCTGTGTAGCCATCCCAAAGGATCGTCCGTTCCATTGAATCGTGAAAAATCCAGCTTCGCAAATCTGGGCACCACAGTACTTCCTCCTGCATTGCCTGAAGGTGAACCTTCCATAATGTTTTTTTCTTTATGTATTCGGTTCTGACTTTCCGCGCTTGGAGAAGACTTATCTCTCTTTGTTTTGTCTAGGTAAGACCTATCTCTCTTTGTTGTGTCTAGGTCGAGTGACAGAGATTCCACCTTGGTGAACAACTCCTCAACTCATTCATGTCTAGCTTGGTTGATCTTCTGCTCTGAAACGACTAAGGTGAGAAGTTCGTTGAGCTGCTCTTGAAGAGAGTCACCCATAACAATCGGCTCTGATACCAGTTTGTTAGAGTCCCGGGTTGATGATCAAGTTACGGGCTTGGAGAATTGCGAATCAGTTGCTGTAGATGGGTTAGAATCAGCGTGCTTCTTTTTTCTACCTATTTTGTGTAACTAAATTCTGGAATTATAGTTGTAAAGGCTCGAGAGGAGGACCCTTAATACTCCTGAGGCTAAGTACTCAACGCTTGTCATTGGATTTTTGGAAGTGCCCTCTTCATTGGTGTTTATGAATATTTATATAGATTGTTTAACAACCAGTAGCTACATCAATGGAATCATGAACTCAACATGGAGCATTCCCTCCTAAAACTCAGGAAAAGAAATGAAAAATGGAATGGAAAGTGGAGGACTCCTCCTTACAAAACGGGAAACGTTGAAACATGCAAAACAGAAAACAAAAGTAACATTTAATTCAATCAGCTACCATCATTAGTTCCATGTCATCTTTATCAATTGAGTGGCTCCCTGTGTGGCAGCTTGCTTTTAGGACCATGATTGTAGTGTGTATAGACCTTCAATGCGGTGGTATCAGCATCCAATATAAATTTCCAACTTACTGTATCAAATGCCCTGGTGACATTGATTTTCATTACATTATTGATATGTTTATTGCTGGAATATCTGCTGAAGACTTCTTAAGCTATGCAGATGTTATCACCAATGTTTTTTCCTTTGACATATGCTCCCTGACCGGGATTGATGAAACTTTGGAGAGTTTCCTTGAGCCTTTAGCTAATACCTTGGCGATTACCTAACATTGCAACACGAAATTGATCTCTCTCTTTTTTTTGGATTAGAAACTTTAAGAATCAGGTTGATGTATGTTTTGTTTAACTCAGGAGACATATAATTGGTGTCAAAGAATTCCTGTGAGTGTTTTCATGGATAAAGAACCAGTAGTGCTCCAAAAGGACTGAAAGAATTTTGCATTAAAGCCGTCTGGACTTTGTTAGGGTCAAAAAAAAAAAAAAAGTGGATCTGAGCTCTTTTGGGTGACTCTCCTTGTTAGTTCTACAGTCTGTGGAATTGAGATTCTGCCCCTTAAGGTACATCGGATGTCTTATTCCAAGCAGATTTGTATAGGAGCTTTGAGCGAATGATTTCATGTTCTCTTGGTCATTTACTGATTAAGCCATCGGGACCCCTTAGGTATGCTATAGTTGTCTTGTTTCTTCTGGCCCTGATTATATCGCGAAAGAATTTGGAGTTCAAGAGGATCAGAGTTGTGCCTTAGCATCTATTCGCATTAAGTTTTTAGATGTTTGAGGAAGCTAATAAATTTTAAATGCCTAGGTGCCTCTTTGAGTCCTTTGAGACTGTTGGTAATTGCATTCTTCTTATCAGGGTGTTGGAGTAGAGAATTTAAAGGGGGCTTTCCGAGTGTCTTTGTGATTTTCAAGTGTGAACTTAATCATAGAATGATCAGATATAAAGCTTGGCCCAAAATGTGCATGATTTTGTTGGCATTTGTTTGAGAAATTCAACATTAACTAGGCATTTGTCAAGTTTTCTCTGCATGAACCTTCTATCATGTTGCTTATTGCTCCATGTGTATAAGGGTCCTGTGAATTTCAGATCCACCAAGCTAATCCTGGATGTTAGTTCAATCAATTCATGAAACTTCCTATTGGAGTGAGTTGGAATCCCATCGGATTCATTGACATTGTGCAGTTATAGTCCCCCACAAGTATCCAAGTTGAGTCAATTTTAGGTGCCAGATTAAATAGCTCCTCCCATAAATTTCTCCTTCAAAACTCCCAGTTCCCTGCATAAATGACAGCGATAGCTATTTGCAATTGGAATGTCGTCATCTCACAATGAATGTGTTGTTCTAACTGATCGCAATTTACTGCAAAATAGTTAGGATCAAATGCTACTATTATCCTACAATGTGGATTTGAACCGTGATTGTTAAGCTTAATCCAATCCCTGTGCAAAAAACTCAAGACCTTTGTTGCTTGTGTCTGCTTTTATTTTAGTCTCTACAAGATCAACAAAATGAGGCTTTTTAGAAATAAAAATATCCTTCAAAGTACTTTGTTTATTGGGGAAATTCAGCCCTCTTATGTTCCATATTATAAAGTCCATTATCCCTTCCTGGATTTAGTTTTCTTTCTCCTAGACTTGCAATAGCTTTTACTAGGATCCAGAACTTCATCTGCCAAACTAGGTTCTTCAGAGGTCATAGCATTGGGAGTGGGACTTACCTAGTGAGCTCCAGAAGTTTGTTGCAAAATCTCCTTGCCTTTTTCCTTTGGTTTTTGAGGTGTCTCAATGTTGTTGAGCTCTTCTTCTATAACACTCTCAGGGTTAAGCATCTTCATAGTAGTTGTAAATACTACTTCCACCTGATCCTCCTGAATATCCTGTTCAACATTTGTTCCATGAGTAGTTGCTATAACCTCTTCACCTTTTTTGTCAGCACCAATATTGCTTTAGTTCTCCATACCTTGTTCAACCCTTTCCTTAGTGTTCTCCAAGGTTATGTAATCTTTACATGGTCCTTAACCAAAGTGTCTCCTAGAATTAGCTTCTTGATGTTCAACTCTTCAGGGAGCTCCTTATCCAGCTTAACTTCAATGCTTATGCAAGCGAATCCTGTCCTCTTCAAGTCTTCAAGTTGGTGTTATTGTCATCCAGTGATATAGGTCTTCCCAGTGTGCTAGCAAGGTATTTAAGATCTTCTAAGGACCATTATTCGAGAGGAATTATGTGGAAATCAACCCAAATTGATAATGCCTACAGCTCATTACTGTCAAGATGGAAACCTGGTTCTCATTTTTGAAGTATCATCAGCCTTCCTTGGATGTGCCATAGTCCCGTCTCTAGTATCCTTCTTGCCATATCCTCATTGACAAATCTAAAACTGAAGAGCTCATCTTTAGTGGTACGGTAATTTTTCAACCCTAGTTTCCTCCAATTTGCGTTAGCCCAGTGATTAACAACTGGGAAAGACAGTCTCTTGTCCATAAATCCTCCAACTAGAGAGGCATTCCATTTTTTGGCTCCTTGGTTAAGAGCTTCTGTCTGGTGGTGCGACTACATCTTGGCTAGTAAAAGGTGGGACATAGTGAAGCCTTCCAAATACATCAGGGTCTGCTACAACCTTACTTCATTAGAATTTTTGTGTTTGATATGGAGTTTGCCTGGATTGAGCTCTAGGTAGTGGAGGAAAGTCTTCCTCTGTGTGATGGGCGGTTGTTTCGGTGTTTGGAGTTGCATGGAACGATGAGCTCGTATGGTTTGTCTGATTTTTTACAAAGGAAGGTTGGACTCTATGACGGTGAGCTTGTAGATTGGTTGCAGTGTGCCATTAACTGTAAACTGCCAGGGTGAAGTCGCGGGCTGGAGAAGTGTTATGGGAAGTAACCGAATTGGGAAAGACACGGTTCAGCTAGGAAAATAAGGGGTGTTTTTTAGAGAGAGGGGAGAGTCTCTCTCTCAAGCATTTTTTACTTTTATTTCTGTTGAACTTTCAAGCAAATATAAAATAAAACTTGCTTTTATGCCTAGATAATAATCAACTGATTGTAGATACAGAATATCCTCAAAACTTCTTATTTTTATTTTTGGTAAATAAGAGATGCGATGAAAATTAAAGGTCTAGCCAGAGGTTTTACTAAACAAGAAAGAAGCTCCTCGAGGAGGCCACAAGTGAGCTTAGGACAGAAAATACGAGTAATCAATTAGACAAATTTGGGAGCTTCATGCATGGAATGTTAGATTAACAGCTTCGAGTATGCTATAGTATTAAAGAATCACAGCTTCCTTCTACAACTGAGTGATTTTTGGAGAGGAAATGTCTTGCCAAGTCAGAGGCTTTTCTGTTTGAAGATCCAAGCACTCTTCTGTTCTTGTGGTGTTGTGCAGAATGGCAGAGATTTTAGGGGAGAGGGCTTAGGGGATAAAATGGATAGTAGTTGTTGGAATAAGATCGACAAAAGAATTAAGGTGGCGTTAATGGTCAAACCAAAGCTGTGACACACCATTTGATATCTTGTGTATGATGTGCCCCTTTAATGAGGTCTGAGGTTCATGAACTCTTTTCATCTTTCGGAATTGCATGTCTAAGCACGAACTTGCACGAACTTGATATAAGCTCTACCCATTAAGATGTATATGTTTCATTTGACCCACCTGTTAGTCATTGAAGACTATCCATATCCTCCGGACTAACAGTTTCACATTTTGGTTTTGAGAGGTTTGATTCCAAGCCCCCCTTCAGGGTTTGCAAACATCTTCCCAATTTTCTTTATTTCTACTATGATTAAGGGAGTTTCCTAAAATAAACAAACTTCCTTACCTTGATTTCAATTGCGAGATTAATGCCTATGCATAGAGCTAAGGACTGATTTCATAAAGCTAGAGCCTACAAGCAAAAGTGAGGGTATGATTAGCCCTTGTCATAATTGCATAATTCTTTTGTCTTTATTTTGGGTTAGAGCTGTTAATCTGTAAAGGAAAGCTTATGACGAGATATTTAGCTCTCCAACATATCTATTGGGGAGCGAATGGAGTGTATAACTACTAAGAGCTTCCAGGAGAGAGCCTAGGTTGCTGAAATTGGTACAAGCATAAAGGGAAGACTTCTTGCAGCTTACTTGGAGACCGGATAAGTTTTCTAGCATACATAAAGCTTCGATGAAAACTTGCAACTACATTGGGTCAGCATGACAGAAAAGTAGAAGGTCAATGGGGAAGATGCATTAGCTTGTTACTTTAATATTTCCAATGGTACTTGAAGTTAGGCTGAAGTACTACTAATCTTACTAAGATCGAGTTTCTGAGTAATTCCATGCTCAAGATGAAGAGAAAAGGAGATAGATAGAAAATGAGACTAAATTGGATTTTTTTAAATTTAAATTATAAAATGAGACTAAATTTTATATAATTAAAAGTAGTTTTTATGTTTCTTGGTTACTTTTATTGTTCGATATTGCCTTTTATATTTTTAATTTCATTTTAAATGTTATTTTTGATGATTTTTTTCTAACATACTTGTGTAGATTTAATTTATTTTTATAGCATATGAAATAATATTAGTTTTTCACAATCTAATTTTATTATTAAATAGATAAAAACTATTTATCTATTTAATATAATTACTAATAAAAATAAAAATTAATATAATATAATTTTTAACTATGTAAATTAAAAATTATTCAAATTGCTATTTGATGTTGACAAGTATTGACCCCGCATTATTTTACCGTAAAAATTGGCACTAATTCCGGTACAATTTTTGCATCGTTGAATCTAAAGTCCTGCAAAATAGTAAGAGTAGCAACCTTTTGAGTAAGGGTGATAAGAGTACACAGTTAAGCTCTTTAAGCATTCCCCCTTCATAGAAGAAACGTTGTATTCCTCGAACAAGGTCATGCCCAAATGATAGGCCATGCTTCTGTGAAGAAATGGGTAATGTAATCATCGAAACCTGGTGCCTTATTTTGATGAAAGCTTAGGAAAGCCTTATGGATGTCAGATTTGCAGAAAGGTTGAGTTAAAGCAGTAGAGTTCAACTAATCAATCTCGGGGGATTCCAAATGTTAAGATGGTGGTGAGAGACGAGATGTCTTTTGGAACCTATGACATCTTGGAAGTATGTCGAAGCCATCAACTTGATACTACCAATTGCCATAACTAAAGAGCTAGAATCATCATATAGAGAAGGAATTTATGTAGCTGAAGGAAAAAATATTGTTTCCATTGCTGTCCATAAGTTGATGAGTTCTTGACTTTTACTTGAGATATGATTTTTCCTTGCTACATGCCTTGAGGTGTTTTAGGTTGCTACTTTCTCGTGTAACATGGGACAATCATTCAAGGAGTCAACGGAATGTGATGATTGAACCTCATCAAGCTTTCATTTGATTTCATCTATCAACTAATGGATGTTGTGGAGTCAATAGAATAGGGATAACAGTAGGTGGGCTTATGGACTCAAATTTAGGTATTTTTAATGTGTATATTTATGGGCTAGGCCTAGGTCTAGACCAAGATAAAACTTAATTATTTTAAACAAAACGATATCATTTTGTTTAAAAGAGTTAGGCCTCAAGTAAACTTGAGCTTGAGCTGCTCAAGTCCAGATTTAATTAAAAACAAGATATTTTTACTTTTAATTAAAAATTTAATTTTTTTAAAATTGACGGGGTTGGCTTATAGGTTACCCCGATGTCATCTCTAAACGAAACTAATGATCTTAAGCTCATGTTTCATACCTTTATCCTCATTATAGCGATGAACAAAGGAGCGCCACTTATCTTGGAAGACCATCCTTTAAGTACATTTTATAAAACCAAGGTGTATTCCTATTCCTTTTGAATCGAATCTATTGCTCAGTTAATTTTAAATTATCATTTTGATAAGGATCCTATTGAACCAAGCTCAAATTTGATTTTAATTTTTTTTTGGTCTTAAATTTTAGATTGGATCATTGACAGCATGAGTCCAAATCCTTAGTTAAAAACAAAACTACTTGGAGCTTATGTTAAGGTTCTTAAAAACTTGAGGCATAAAATTTTTTTATTAAATAGTAAGGATACAAGTTTAGTTACTAATTCTGAAAAATAAATAAACACAATAGAAGTTAGGTTATAATTACATCACAATAAAGATTAGAAACATTTTAACTTGTTTTGTGATGTTTGAATGTTGCTTTTTAAAGTCAAATTCAAAGGAATGCGATTAATTTTTGATCCAATATGCTCCCAAGGTTAGGATTGAGATCAATATGCTTGTAATTAAATAAGCTTAAATCATCAGGAATAAGCAAAAGTTAATAATTTATATGATTTTTTTAAAGATGATGAATGTCGAGGAATAATTTTATCGAATTAATAGCTTTTAAGAATACTTAATAATGCATAAATGTTATTCAAAGTTGTATGGTAATTTAATAAGATATGGTAAATATGAAGATACTGTCTTTTTTTTCGATTGCCTATCATGCACCGTTCTTTATGATATTGCCTTTTTTGGGACAAATGAATCACTTGATGCGTCAAATAAGAAAATAAAACAATTAGATGGAATACTTGAATAAAAATATTAAATGCAGAATCAATTTCTTAATGATAGATAATTCCATTACACTCCGTTACTACCCTCTAACTGATTCATTTCTTTTTCATAGTCATAGGGTGATGGTGAGAATGATTATTGACTCTCATATCGTGTTGTCTTAATATTGATTGTGAATTTCTTTATCGTTTATCTATAAGTATCCTTTTACAAAATGAAACTTTTTAGATTAATATATTGTTTAGAGGATCGTCTCATTGATTATCCATGTAAGTTATTACAACTTTTCCTATGTTGCTCAAACATATCATTTCATTTCAAAATTTGCGAATCCAACAAATTACTTCGGTCTTGTAAAAGTAATGATAGAATTAAAGTACTATCTTGCAAAGAGAATATGCAATTCCTTTAAGAACGAAAATAGGTGATAAGAGATACAAGCTTGACTTACCAAGTAGTTATGTTAATGTGAGTGCTCCTTTAATATTACTAATTTAGCTTTATATGATATAGGTGATTTGAGTACAAATTCTTTTGAAGAGGGAGGAAATTATGGACGTCAAGTTCCTATATCCCAACATTCTCAAGATCCTTTCCAAAGAATTGGAAGCCTGATGACATCATCAAATAAAAAGCCCATGAAGCAAGCTTTACAATGGTTTATTTGCAAAATTCAAGCTAAAGAGGAGATTGTTCGTGAAGACCTTAATGTGTTTCTAAGATTGATGTTTTTTACAATGTGAAGGAGTGAATAGATGTTAAACATGAGGAACTAGGGTTTAGAGGCTAAAATTCATGTGTTCATTAGGCCCAATTCACATATTAGATGCATCATGGGTTGTTTAGTAATGTTTAGTAAAAACATATCTTAGTTTAGTTGTTTTCTTATTTATTCATGAGTCCTTTAAATAAGATTTATTTTACATTAGTTGATTTTTTTTTGTTTATGACTCCTATTTAATAGGAAACATATGTTTTTTCAATTAGTTTATGCCTGTAACACCTATTCATGGATAAGGGGAGATATCCTCTCCTTTTTAGGATTCTAAAAGACCCAAATAAAAGGTTATATTAGTCTATTCTACGCAACATATCGATAATACAAAATTTGAGGGTCTTACATTTTTTTTAGTGCTTTCTTTTTGATTATTTATTAGAGAACTAAATCTAATCTTATCAAGACAGCTTGTGATAATAACAAAAAACCCCCTGTAACATTCGTTCTAACGAGTAACTTTGGTAAAGATCAAGCTCTTTTTTGTTTTCCAATTCGATCTTAGCATTCTAAATACAATATTTGGTTTGAGTTTTATAGCTTAGGTTTTTATCAATTAGAATCTTTGGTTGTTCCAAATTAGGATTTATTATTTAATTCCTTTTCATGTCTAATTATTATTTTATATTCCTCTTGTGCGTACCACTAATTCTGATTTGTTCTATTTTGATTTTGTTTGGTGCATCAATTTTTCAAGTATACCTGATCTATTTACATAAATTTTTCATTAATTCATATTACAATAGGTTATGTCTTTTACTTCATGAATTTTGAGTTTTTAGACCTATTTATGTGCTTTATGCATGATTAATAATTTGAATCATAGATGAGTTGTAAATTGCACTTAATTACTATTTTAATTTAAATATGATTTATACCAGCAAAAATCCAAAAAGAGAAAAAAAGGCGCTCATTCAAAGAGAAAAAAAGGTGCTCATTCAGTGATATTATATGTCAATCTTCGTTTTCTTGATTGATGACTATTCTTGGAGCAGTCTTGATTTATTTATTAGTTGACTCGTTGTTTAATCCTCGTTTACTCATGTTTGACTTTTGCCACCATTAATTTACTACTTATTCCTCGTTTACTCTTGCTTGGCCTTTGGATATCAGTGAAAATTCTTACTGATTCTCTTTCCATTTGGTTGTTTGTTATTTTGGCATAAACATTAAGCAGATTCTTACTAAAGTATTTATAAATGAAAGCTGGTGTTGTAAGGCAAGAGGGTGAGAACATCATCATGAAAAGCCAAATTGAGTAAAACATGAGTGTTTAAAGAATCTCTAATGTAAATATGTAAGGGATTGATACAGGAAAAAACCATTTCTTTTATTTCAATTTTTTTTATAAGTCTACAAAAACATAGGTAGTTGTGGAAATAGTATTGGCATTGACCTTAGGTTGTTTGTGGAGGCTGTCCAAGTTCAATTTAAGGCATTGAACACCAAGTTAGTATAAAATCATTATTCAAATCTAAATGCTCTAGGAGACATTTGGTTAAGGAGGAGAAAGAGGGGAAATTTGATTATGATGAGATTAGTTCTAGGAAGAAAAAAAAAGTTGTATCGAAGAAAGATAACAGCTTAGGTAGTATTAAGATGAAAACCCCTACCTTTTAAGGTAAAAAGAAATCCTTATTTATACTTGGAGTGGGAGAGGAAGGAAGAACATGTGTTTGATTTTCATAGTTATTCCAACAAAAACAAGGTAAAACATGGAACAATTGAGTCTATAGATTAAGTTAGTATTTTATGGGATCAATTACGATTAGTAGGCATAGGAATGTTGTGAGGCCTATTGGGTCGTAGGAAGAGATGAAGTTATTGATGCGGAAGAGGTTTATAACTAATCATTAGTATAAAGACTTATACCAAAATATGATAGTGATAGTTCAAGGGATGATGAGTTACAGTGGACGCCACCATCAGAGGAAGGATTGTAGTAATGTTGATATTAAAGAGCCTATACGTTTTGATATGATTGTTATAAGATGTGTGATGTGCATCGAACACACCAGAAAGTAAAACTTAACTTTGCACAACTAAATTTGTAGTAATGGTGAGAAAGGATTGTATCTATAGAGAGTGTGTTTTTAGCTTTTACAATGAATCAATCAATGTATAGGAATTGGGGGGAAGGGGTGCTGGTTGAATTCAATTAAAAACGTAAAGTAAAACTAAACTATTAGATGTAAATAAAATTAAACAGTACAAAATTGCTAGGATTAACCAATGGGTTTTGAATCTAGTTCACTAATCATTCTCAACCTTCACACGAATGTGCACAATCAATTGTTATGTTTTTATCATACCTCTTTTTGGAACTATTAACTATAAATTAATAAAAAAGTCTATTAATCTAAGTTTTTCCTTAGGTTATATCTAATTAAAAAGAGCTCTTTGATTAGGTCTATCTATCAAACAACCTACAATAAGCTCTTTAGATTTAGTATGACAACAACTTTACGTAAAAGGAAAACACATTAATCTAAGCAACAAAAAAATAAGCTCAGGTCCTTTAACTTATGCTATGTTATCCTTAATGATGCTCGACCATTAGTGTACCACAAATAAATCAGATGTACAATAATTATGTATTGAAATCTATATTCTAGTAGTAAATCCACACATGAATAATTTCATAAGTCTTTCTAAATCATTAATACATAAATCCAAGACATTAAACATAACAACATAGTCAATCCCAAAAGAGAGTTACAAAAATAATTCGATTAATCAATGTCCAAATATGTTTTTCGGCCTCAATATCTCATTTGAATTGGAAAGATCAAGTTTAGCTCCTCATAGCTTTCAAAAGGGAAAGGAATCTGCCTCCTTTTGAGTCTTTAATCCGTTATACCCTTTTTGGCCTTTTAGCAGAAATTGTAGAGCTATACGGTCCTAGTGAGATATACAGGCAAACTTACATGACCATGTAATTCACTTACGCAACCATGTAAGTCCCCACATAGGCGTGTAAGTCTTAAGGTTGTTTGAAATAATGTCAAGTTTGTACACGTTTCCAGTGAGTTACGCATTCCTATATACAACCGTGTAAGTCACAATAACTCAATTTCTTCCATTCTTTATCGTAACTTTACCCTAATTCATCTCCTTTTTGCTTCACTAAGGCAAATAAGATCGGGCATCAATAAAATGACTCTAAGGATTTGGATTTAGCTTGTTTTTATTCTTGTTCCTCCAACCTGTACCTAAAGCAAAATATGAATCAAAATAAGTATCTTAAGCACAACAAAATATTTATAGCTAAACATTAGGGAATAAATATATCAATAATTAAGCACTTATCAAGCTTTTAACCCTCCTTGGGCAAAATAAAGTCAAATTTATAAACAAAACACTTCCTACTTTTTCATATGTTCTAAGAACAGACAAAATTGAGCAATTTAGAGGTAGACTTCGAATTTGTGTTTAAAAATAAGATAAGTCTATAGGTACACTCAAACACCTTTTATAATCAAGACATTCCACAATTTTGTATATCATTTCAACTCTCTACCACTAAAGATTCACATGCATAAGCATGAACTAAAAGACATTTTAATGTTGTAATAGAGCCAAAGTTTAAGGTGAGAAGTACTTGGATCATGTAGCTTAAAAGTTAGCAAAACTAGTGAACATGGAAAAACACTCATTGGAATATCAAGTGCATAAATTAACATTTACTCAAAACTAGGTACCATTAGTTATGATGAACGCAAAAACTCTGCTTTACAGTTGAGATTTAAGCCTTCACACTACAAGCCACATGAAACAATTAAAAGAAATCACTTACAAAAAATGACGATAAACAATAAATTATAACCATAAGGAGTGACCCTTCAAAACAAGTTCTCCTTTATTTACATCATAATCTATTCATCCATTTCATACAACTTTAGGAGGAAAGGCCAATATGAATTAATTTGCAAAATAAATAAATTTCGTCATAGATACTTCTTTACTTTTATTCTCATTTTTAAGTTAAAAACAAAAATTGAAAGGAACTATATCAATGATTGAACTCGATGAAAGGTAATAAAAATCACAATCCATTAATTCTAATAAATTTGCATATATGAAAACCCTCGCACTTATACTCTTACTCTTGTGCATCCATAAACATCAATAATCATAAATGCTCCGCTGTATCTTTGACTAGTCTTTTTGTTGCTATGTTTGATCTTCACAGTAATTACGTTTTACATTAATATACTCCTTTTATTTAAAAAAATTAAGAAAAGTGTATAAAATAAAAATATATATACATAACGGGTCCACAAGATAGAGGGGTTGACTTGGTGGGCGATCAGGTAGCTAGCACAATTGACGACAGCCTCCCCTTTCCTATCTTGTAAGGCCACGTGGCCCTTTAATCCTATCTAAAACTGCCTCCTTACAATTTCAGTGGTTTTTTGACATTAAAAGATTTAAGCTGACATGCTGTCTCTGACCTTAAATACCTAGGCCCTTGCTAGCATCCAACGCATTGTTTTGATAACGTCATCATACCCCAGCCCCTCACTGATGCGTGACTAAGTGCCTATTTGGTTCAGCTTTTCGAGGGTGAAAAAACACTTTTTTTACCATGAAAGCTATTTTTAAGAAAAATGAATGTTTGGCCGTAAAATCCAAAATTACTTTTTTAATAGAAATGGTTTTTTTAGAAGCTAAAATACAGCTTTTTAAGAAGCTCAAATTTAGAGCTTTTCAAAAAAGTTCTACTACTAAAAGCTCTACTGGTATAAGCCCATCCAAACATGCACTAAACCCACCATATGTTGAGATCCCAGGGATGTGGAATCCCTAATACAAAGGATATCCCCCTCGTCGTCGTACATCCTCGAGCTCTCCATAATTCACACTTTCTTTGACTTTCATTTTACATTTCAATCCTCGTCAACATAGAGAATTCATACTTTTAGTTTCCTTTTTATTTAAATGGTTAGTCTATTTAAAACAGATAAAAAATTGCATTTATCATTAGTCATCACATATTTACTTGACCTGCAAGCATTTCGTCAATTGAAAAAGAGTAAAAACACTTTTTAGCTAGGTTATTATCTTTTAATAATTACATGCTTTGCTTTCTAATTTGTTTTAAAATTAGGATATTTATGAATAAACAATATCTGTAGAAAATATTTAGGTCCAGGTATAGGGACAAGTGATACCACAATTTCCTAAAATGCTCCTCTGCTCCTGAGCTTGATAAATAATGCCTTATCTTGCACCTTATTTATGATTAAGACTAAGCTAGGAAGGAAATTATGTGCTATTACCTTTATCGAAACCCTTCCTCTTGTTTTTATTATCATTGTTCTATTGAGTAACCTTAATGGCATGTTTGGTTCAAAGGAATAGGAATTCTATTCCTGGTATCTTCTTAAAATTTAAATAATCCTTTGTCTGGTTAGATAAAAAAATCAGAATACCTTCCTCAACTTTTAGGAATAGCTAAAGATCATTAAAATGTGTCTTTAGCTATTCCAAGAATAGAGTTATTTTTTGAAGACTTTTTATCCTTCGCATTTTTTCTTCATTCTCACCTCCCAGTAGAAACTTCTTCATTTTATCCTTTCTACCTCACTCCCGCTTTCACTTCTTCTTCATTTTCACTCTCTACCTCGTGATTCTCTTCTTCAGAAACTCCACTCTCTCTTTAAGTCAACCCAGCCTTCTACCATCTGTTCTCTCTTTTGGGTAAGTTATTCCTCTTTGTTCTTATGGGTGATGCGTTTATGTTGATGGGCTTCGATTGGGTGAGGGGTTTTGTTGAATTGGCTTGCAAATTTCTTGATTATGCGTATTCTTAGTCTGTTTCGTGGATTTCGTGGATAAATATCATTTGGGTAAACATGATCTGAATTCTAAATAGCAATAGGCATCACCTATATCTAAAAGCGAAGTAAGGCATATAACATCAGATAGAAGATGAAAAAAAAAGAAATAGATGTTAGTTATATATACATAATATACTCAGCTTCGTTGTTGGTTGTAGTTGATTCAGCTTCATTGTTGGTTGCAGTTGAGAGTTTCTTTCACAAAAATGCATATATACATAATATACTTATGTCATGAACACGGAGAGGTAGTCCTCTTATAGTAGCATGATCGTGCTTGTGAGGTAGTCCTTTGTAGTTGCACGATCGTGCACAAGCACGATTGTTCACTGCTGCCTGTCAGTTTTCTGCACTCTTTCACTTTATTGGCCATAACTTCCTCTCTGGACCTCTGATTGAATTGAAATTTTAACTACAAGATCCTCACACATTGTTCTTCCTCTCTACCAGATTTCTTTTCCATTTGAATTCTCTAAGTCTGCCCTATGGTGCCATTGCATCACTTGTACCATATCCATAGCTGCAAATCTGATACTTGCATAATTCATCAACAAGGTGCATCAATCTATCCTAAAAAATAAGCTCCAAAACTACCCTCAACCACTAGATACACTTCAAAGATCAAGAAAAGATGTAAAAGATGCTAAAGATCAAATAAAATAGAACTAAAACGCACGAAAAAACACACGAAGAAACACTTACAACACATGAAAACACACTAGAAACATAACCTAAAGCCACACTTATCATATTTCCTTATCCTTAGCCACTAGGTCATTATGCTTATTATGCCATTTCCTTTCTTTCTATCTTCCTTAAGTTGGTATTGAGTTATTTGAGTTCGGGTTTCATTTAAATTGTTTGGTTCAGTTATGGTTTTTATGTTCTATAATCCCTTCTTTTTATCTCTGGAAATATTATCTTCTTTTTTCTGGCTTACTCTACTTTATGCCTTCAACTATTTTGAATTACTCTTACATTGTACATTGTTTGAACAAATTGAAGTAAATACATTAAAAATTTTATTTTTTACAGTCATGGCTTGTTTCAGTTTGAGTTTACATAGAAATGTTGAAAGAACGATGCACAAACTACTACAGATATTCTTCGTGCAACAAGAAATGATGCACAAACTGCTGCTGATATTCTTGAAGAAATAGAAAGGCAAGAAGGTGTAGTTGGGTCAAATGAAGGTGGTAAAGATCAAAATGAGCATGGTTTGCATGATATAGATGAGTCCTTTACCTAACCTCGAGCATCAAATCTTGAAAGACAAGCTGAAAATATTTCAGAAAGGAGGAAAAAAAGGAGAAATGATACAAGAGAAGCAAGCTGTGCAGATTTGCTTATTGTTGCTACTAGGATGTTGGGTGATACCATGAATTAGATTGGAAATAAATTGTGTAAAAGTATTAGGACTAAAAATATATTGAACAGTTATATAGTGCATTGCGTGAGACAGAGGGGCTCATAGATGCTGAAAGGGGTACTGCTTTAAGCAAAATTCCTGATTATCCTACACAAATACTTGTGTTTTTCACTGTTCCGCCTTCTCAAAGACTTTGGAAGATGAGAAGGTTTCTTGCCACACATTGAAGGTTATGTTGAAGTTTAAATATTTTGTCTAGTTATTTAAAACAGGGCTAAAACTTAATTTTTGTTCAACTAAATAATTTTTTAGCATTTTAAAGCTCTATGTTATATTTATTTTTAATATACTGCAAAATGTTAGAAAGTCATATCATAAGAAGAAAAATAATAAACAAA
>JANZXR010000171.1:26222952-26257739 GCA_027575705.1 Erythroxylum echinodendron
ATATGGACACCCTAATCATATTGGGCTTAAGTTTATAACCATCCATCATGCAAGTCCAAACAATCCTAACGTGCATTATTTAATGCATCAAATTAAACATATAAGTTTTGGTTGTGAAAAATTTATGGATCCTAAAATTTGGAAGTTAATTAAACTCTTGAATCGAATTGCTTACTAATTTTAATCTAGGCTAAATTTAATTTGCATATCATTTTGATTTGAAATTTAATATTAATCAAATTAAATTAAACTCCAATTTCCAAAAATTAATTAAAAATTAATACACCTTAAAATTAATTATTTGATGTCAAAATTAAACACTTTAATTTTGTCACACATGTCACTTTCTAGTCATACTAAAAATTTTAATACTTCACTAAAATTAATTCAAAATCAATTTCCAAAATTTCAAAAAAATTCCAAGACATAAATTATCATTCCATGCATCTCTAGGTCATTTCACGTTCATCAAAATAATTTTGGAATCACCCAAATCATCAAGATAACTAAAACTACACCTAGACTCATAAAAATGACAAATTTGACATCTATAATTTTTTGAAAATCTTATTTCAGGAAAATTCATTTTGGCATGCTTAAGACATCAAAATAACACATTTTTATCACATAAAAATATTTTTAAGGTTCTGGAACCGAAGCATACACATACAAAATAATCAAACAAAACAATTCCATCAATTTCAACAAAATTGATTAGATCTGCTTACTGTTTGAAAATTTAATTAAAACAATTTTAATTAATTCTGGAAAAAATCTATAGGATTAAACACATTCTAAATATGTTTACATACTTTTTCCAGGATCAAATTCCAAGAAAAACATGTTCAACCTCAATAATTTAGCCAACTAGTATCATATGTTCTACAGGAAAACAACTTTTATGCATGTTGTATAAAATTCTAAAATAAATAATTTAATCACATTAAAATCAATTTTCAATCACAAAATCCATCGAATTTTCTAAAAACATAACCTCAACTATCACAACCATGCAATCTTATTGCAGATGTAATAGAAACTACAACTAATATGCACGAAAATTGATGTTTCTTATACCCTTTGATCTTCCTCTAACCCCTAACATCAATGGAGAGTTAGTAGGAATTAATTGGCTTTTAATCACGATTAATTGATTATGAAACTTCCACCCTTTCTTTAAAGGGTAAATTTTCATCTTGCTTATTAAAAGGGGTTTTGTCATCTTGCTTATTAAAGGGTAATTTTGTCATCTTACCTAATAAGCAAGATTCACATATGTCATATGATTCACAATCAAATGACCCTAAACTACCACACTTGTGTAACTTAGTCATGCATCTCTCATATCTTGGATGCCCATCCAAAACCATTTTACTCATTCTTTGCATCTTCAATGCGTGTGAACCATTAGATTCTTAGTTATGTTAGCCACTTGACTTAACACTTAATTCAAGCAAGTCATGAGCGGTATTTAGTAACACATCATGACCCCCAATTGATTGGAAAGTCAGTAGTTTGACTATGAACCCTTCTATAGACAACATTCTCATGCAATTCATCCTTTCATCATCTATACCCCACTTGGTTCAGAGTATGGTTAAACAGCCAACTCCCACTGGACTGACTATGTCACATCTAACTTAAGTGATGTTAGTTCTTGTCCTCGAGGCTCATTACTCAATTGGATATGCCACTGAAGATTATCTTCATGAAATTTCCACTTTGGCCAGTGATTCCTGAGTAATGACCCTAAAAAGAGGCCCTGGGTATCATCTCCTACCATCAGGAGTGGTGAATCCTTTATTAGCCCTTCAATTACCTTCGAATACCTCAAGTTGTACCCAATCACCACCCTATGAGCAACCTCTAAGAGACAACGAGGAATGGAGTCAAAGTATAGGATTAGTATCCAAGATATCCTTAAACACCTTAAGTCTAAGGATATTTGCACCATTGATATAATGAGACTATCATTAACACTAGAATAGATTATCCTTAGGATTGTCTCATGGTAGGTTATCCAATGTACTTACTACTCTTAGTGAGCATCCATATGTTAACTCTAAACAACTCATTCTTACAACTTATGAGATCAACTGCTTGATCTAATCAAGGAGTATAACATGTGCTAATCTGTCCAGATTAATAATGTCCTATCTTGTTAATCCTATGACTAGGGATAATTTAGATATTAACATAATTACATATGATAGGAATCCCATTATCATGATCTCACCATGATTTCCTTCACGTTATGTAATGTATCAAGGACTTCATTAATTTGATTTAAGATCACTACCAAATTTATAAAGAACATGAACATCCAATTAACGAAAAAGCCTTTTATTAATAAAAAAGATTTATACAATAAGTACTAAAGGTGATTGCCTTTGGAGCACTTCTCTAACAATTAGGAGATAGTTGTCACTTAGAAATCTCTTAATCTTCTCATAAAGTTTTTATTAAAAATCTCTTAATCTTCTTATAAAGTTTTACACTTATGCATTTCATTTATATTTTATTTATGTTTAACATTAGGATAATTAGAGTTTCACTACTAGAAAATAAGCAAACTAATATGTTTGTTTGTTAGTCAAGAAGATATTTCAATAGACATCAAGTTCATAACGTTGAAGATAAAATTTGAGTCAAGTCATTAAGCTATCATAATGTGACTACACTTATCATGATTTTAAAACTTTTATTATACCAATATACCAAAAGAAAAAGTTAATGATAACTAAAATAAGAATAAAATAATAAAATTAGAATTAGAGTTTCTAAAAATTACTATAAGAAAGGCACTATAAATTAAGTGGATTAAAGACTACTCACATAAGATGATTTGCTTTGGAGGATAAACTGCTACAATTCTATAATCCTATATCTGCCTCCAACTTTTACCATCCTTTGCTTTTATAAATCTACTGTTTTTGATTCTTGTTTGAGACTACTTATTAATAACTTCACATGGTAGGCTATAGCTCCAACCATTACTTTGAAATAATTTTAACTTCCACCATGTTTATTCCTCAAAAAATAAACCCCGCAACCACAATAATCTGTCAAATTACAATAAACTTAAAGCCTATCTTATAGTATAACATCTTATGACTATTCACTAATTGGTACAAATTTGGTCCCCTAAGAGTTTACAAATGAGGAAATCCTGTAGATGAAAGATGTTAATATTCAAGTATCACAACATTCATCTTTTTTCTTCATGATGCTGTCACCTATTTTGCTTGCCCAAGTTTTTTACTTTACCTTATAGCACAATAATAGTTGATTGTGCATTGAGATTTGAAATCTGGATTGTTAAAATATATGTTTAATTAAATAAAAAGTCAAATATAATTTTTAAAAAAATTCTAACCTAGTTTTCTATTTAACAATTCGTTTGTGTTTATAGAATATTATGTTGTGAGCAATACGTCAACATATAAGAATGGTGGGTTATACACTCATATATAAATATTAAAAGGAAAAAGAGAGAACTTTTTTAAATATCCTTTTTCCTATATTGAGTGTAGCACCCCACTACCATAGGTACATACCAGAACACCCAGAGGACAATCCAGTATATAATCTATGATAATGGTGCGCTAGAGCAGTCATAACATTCACTTAACATGGCATCATCATTCTTTATTCTCTTATAAGACATCATAAAGAAAGTCACAATATTTTAAAAACCAAAATCTCCTCATTTCATTTCATAAAACCAAATATTTGCATTGACAGTTTTCGATATCGTTCGAATATGAACATCATCATATCCTAATACAAAATACACTACATGAAAGAAGAAATTACACTAAAAGTCTATCCAATCTTTCCAATCCCAGCTGATCAACCTTTGAGCAATTTCTTATTCTTCCTAAAAGTACAAGAATATACTTCTTGTAGCGTCTCTCAGTAGCTAAAGTCCTCTCTCTCAATCCATTGCAATTTTGGTGAGTTTTGAGAACTAAATGAGGTATCCATCATCGATGATTCACTCAATTCATGCAATACATCAACACACGTAACATATATTTCACATCTTTGCATTTGCATAAATTATCACATAACACATTCTCAGTCAAGGGTAAGAAAATTTTGCATTTCAAACAATCAAACATACTTATAAAAATGTATGTGAAATGCTCATGTGACTCTTTTCCAATTATTACGTTATTGTGACCGAGTGCCTAAACTGCCCCATATCTATTGTGGATACCAGGCTCATTTGTACTATCCCTTATCTGTTTGGGATACAGGACTAATTTTACATAGTGAGCCTTTAGCTCTTAATCACATTTGGAGCTTTAAACTCATTTTTGGCGGCTACTTATGCCACAACTCTCATTATCTGATCATGTATTTATATATGAATGCATCTCTCATAGTCAATCAATCATGTCAAGAAGCATTTAGTTCGTCACATTCACATACAAGTAGCACTTCAATATCACATTCATGCATCAAGTCTCGGACCTTCATTGTTCGGTATCGACATAATCGCATTCATATCATCATTCAAAACATTATTCTAAGAAAACAATTAATTATGAGAAACCCTCTAGGTTACTCACCGATTGCTCCTGAACCTATTGCTCGAAGTTCTGACCATGTATAGATGTTGACGTTCCTATTACTTCTCTATATCAAGCAACATACACACATCAGACTTTCGCACAATTACAAGTGTTTGTTAATGCACATGTATGTATATGAAATATGCATATTGCATGTTCACGATAATCCCAAGTATCACTCTATTATTCTTGTCATGTAAACATTCATATTTCCAAACTCACGTAAGTATCATTTATACTTATGGTTTATACCTCAATAAAACCATTAAAATCACAATTCATAACTCATTTCGTCAATTCAGATTTTTCCTAAATCATACCTTCGCGTCTACTATACATGATCAATTTGATAATAAAAATGAAGTAATTTGGCAATACTTTCTTTTAGACAAATGTTCTACTATCTCTTAAGTTTCTAAAGAGACTAAGATCATTCAATTTGGTTTAGTACTCTGAAAGTTATACACCAAATGTTTTTAGACTATTCTTATACTGAAATAGTGTCTTATACTCAACTTCCATCTAGAAATTGAAATTCTTAGAGACTAACTTAAAATTTGATTTCTTCAGACAATTTGTCTCTCTATATCTCTAATTTACTCCAACTTAAGAATCATTCCATTTGGACAACTACATAATAAGTTATGTGTAAAACACCGAAGCATATTCAGTGAAAATACTCTAGCTATGAAATTCCAGAACTCCTCATCAATTTCATCCCAGATTCATCAATCAATCTCCTTCAAATGATTTCTGATAGTTATAAATTTTGGTGAAGATATAGAACAATGTGTTTCGAATCTGTTTGTTCAAATCCCATGTCATTTAGAGGTCGGGAGAAGAAGTTATGGTCAAAAGATAAAATGATGTTCAAAATAGCCACCCATTTAAAGAGCTTCGAAGTCACAATCGTGCAACTGCACGATCATGAGCTTCCAAGTGCTTCTGTGAACTATCTGCACAACTGTGCTTTTCCTTCTTCCTTCCGAATCTCTGCAATTCTTCTTCTTTCTTTTCTTTTAAACCAACTTCTCTAACTTGATTCTACTCTCATTCTCGACTTCCACTTCACTCAAAATAATCAAAAACAATTCAAAACCCAAGATTAAAATACAAACATTAAAAGCAGAAAAAATCCATTCACGCATATCACCATTTTACTGCACTATTTCAATTTCACTTTTCTACATATTCAATTTCTGCATTCTCTTTATTTATTCCTCAAAATTTCATTTTAATTAATCTTTCTCATTTCCAAACATCACCGTACACCTATCTCTTTACTCTAAATTCATATTAAATCATCTCTAAAAACACTCAAAACTATTCACGTAAAGAAATAAAGCATTAACTTCTATTTTCTTCAAAAATTTTCTTCATCGATTTCATATACATTTTCATTGATGTTTCAATCCCAAAAGTCATTTTAGCGCTATCTTGTAACATTTTGATCCTCAAAAAACACAAACAATAATATCAATATATTCATCCTATAGCCACGGTATACATTAAAATGTTCATCTTCACATGATCATTTAATGACAACTAAATCACCAAATGTATCTCATATACCAACAACTTATAAGGATTTACAAGTACTTACTTGTTAAAACTCTAGAGTCTTCAAAAACTCCAAGAAGCCATAACTCTCATGCACCCACATACATCATCTTGACGGTGGTTTTGGATTAGGTTTTTCTTGAGGCAAAAGAAATGGATAACAAAGTTGGAAGTAGCAAAAAGGATAGATGGAAACAAGGTTTTTCTTAGTGAAGTTTCGGTGAATCAAAAATCAATGAAGAAAAAGCTTAAAGAAGAAGCTATGAAGAAGAGAACTTAGTCAAGAAACAATAATAACTTAGTCTTTCAAGTGTAAAAGAAACGTGACTTGGTCTTGCTAACATAATCATATAATATAACTTAAATTAAGTAAGTGACACTTGTCACTTATCTAACTTCTAAGGCTTTAACTAGTTTTTCCAATGAAATTGGTCTAGTCATCTTCAACTTTACTCCAAATGTCTCTAACTTTCAACGACATAAGTCATTAAATCCCTAAGTCATATATAAAAATTTTCACTGTCATTTGACATTAATTTCTACTGCTAATCATTAATTGTCCTACTACTTGGCATTTTTCCTGATTCAAAAATATCCAATAATTTCGAAATTTTTTTCCTAAAATTCCCCCAAAATTCTAAATCAACAAATGCACTCTCCAAAACAATTTTCAATACAAATAAACCACAATTCTCATTAAAATCACATTCCCCATATATAAATCAATTATACCTAGAATGACAATGAATACTGTACAATTATTTTCATGTGCAAAAATTCAATATTCACGTGTATGTGCATATCATATAATGTATGAGCATAAAATGCATTTTTAATCTTTCATATTTACTATTCTAGCCTTAATATGGGTAACGGGATGTTACAACTCTCCCCCCTTTAAAAGAAATTTCGTCATCGAAATTCTTACCTAATTGTTCAAACAGGTGGGGATATTGCCTCCTCATATGCTCCTCCGTTTCCCAAGTTGCTTCCTCAGTTGAGTGATTCCTCCAAAGGACTTTCACCAATGGAATGACTCAATTCCTCAACTGCTTGACCTAAGATCCCACTATCTTGCTTAACTCCTCAACATAGCTTAAGTTACTAGCAACCTTAATCTCTTAAGCTGGTATCACATGTGTCGAATTCGATCTGTATCTTCGGAGCATAATCACATGAAACACATTATGTAATTGAGACATTTCATTCGATAAAGCTAACATATATGCCAAAGGTCCTATCCTCTCATTGATCTCATAAGGACCAATGTCCCTAAGACTCAACTTGCCCTTTTTACTGAATCTCAATACTCCTCTTTATGGTGACACTCTCAAGAACTGTATTCTATATCCTGTCGATGTTGATCCACATAACTCTATGTTGATCCACATAAATCTTTTGTCTATCTTGAGCTGCTTTAATTCGACTTTGTATCAATTTCACCTTGTCCACGATATCTTAAATCAATTCCGGGCCTTCAACCATTCTTAAGCCCTCTTCATCCTAATACAGAGGTGATCGATACTTTCTTCCATACAATGCCTTGTATGGTGCCATTCTGATATTACTGTAATAACGGTTATTATAAGCAAATTCTATCAGTGCTATATATTGATCCCAAGCTTTTTAAAACTCCAATACACAAGCTCTAAGCATATCCTCAACAGTCTTGATTGTTTTCTCACTTTGTCCATCTATTTAAGAATGGAATGTCGTACTGAAGTTCAACTTTGTGCCCATAGCTGACTGTAAGCTCTTCCAAAATCTCGAAGTAAATCTAGGATCCTTATCTGATACAATAGATATTGAAACCCTATGCAGTCTAACCACCTCATTCACATATCTCTGGGTCGACTGATCTAGTAAGTTATTCTCTCTCACTGGTAAGAAGTGGGCCGACTTAGTCAATCGGTCCACTACAACCCATTTAGCATCGTTCTACCTTGAAGTCTTAGGCAACTCCATAATAAAATCCATGGTAATTCACTCCCATTTCCACTCCAGAAAAGGCAATGAATGTAGCTTCCTTACTAGAGAGTGATGCTCAGCCTTAACCTGTTGACATGCCATACACTTAGAAACATACTACGCCATTTGCTTTTTCATTCTGGGCCACCAGAAATGTTGCTTTAGCATGTTATACATCTTGGTAGTACCAGGATGCATAGCATAGGCGGCCATATGAGCTTCCTCTAGAATTTCCTTTCTCAGATCCTTCACATTGGGAACACATAGCCTCTACTTCAAACACAATGTCTCATCCCTCAACTCAAACTCAGAATCTGGATTCATCTTCACTTTCTCTATAAGCTACACCATATTAGGATCTTTTCTTTGGACTTTTCTGATTCTATCATATAACATTGGTCTCAACTTTAGTGTGGATATCAATGCTTCATTATGCTCTAGATTCAACTTCACATTCAAAGTTCTCAAATGAAACAGGTTTGGTAACCTCGATAACTGAATCTGAGCTGCATTGATATTTTTATTTCTACTCAAAGAATTAGCCACCACACTAGCTTTCCCCGGATGATACTTAATTGTGTAGTCATAATCCTTTAATAACTCAATCTATCTTTTTTGTCTCATGTTCAACTCTTTCTGACTCAATAGATACTTTAAGCTCTTATGATCAATGTAAATCTGGAATGTCTCTCCATACAAATAATGTCTCTATATCTTTAGACCAAAGATAATTGCAGCAAGCTTTAAATCATGTATCAGATAGTTAATCTTGTGAGACCTTAGTTGTTTCGATGCATAGGCTATCACCTTACTATATTGCATCAATACACATCCCAATCTTTGATGCGAAGCATCAATATGTACCACATATCCACCGGTCCCCAATGGAATAGTCAAAACCGGTGTAATAATCAACCAATGTTTTAGCTCCTCAAAGTTCTTCCGACATTCATCATTCCATATGAATACTACATTCTTCCTCAGAAGTTTTGTCAGAGGGGATGAGATCAAAGAAAATCTCTCGATAACTGGTAATATCCAGCTAATCCTAAGAAGCTTCAGATTTCTGATACATTTCTTAGAGCTTCCCAATTCATCATTGCCTTTATCTTCTTTGTATCTACTTGTATGCCTTGTCCAGTCACTATATGTCCTAGAAACACTACTTGATCCAGCCAAAATTCACACTTACTGAATTTGGCATACAACTATTTCTCCCTCATAATCTGCAATATTACTCTCAAATGTCAGGCATGCTCTTCTCTATTTTTCGAATACACCAAAATATCATCGATAAACACTATCACAAAATGGTCCAGGTAGGGCTGAAATACCTTATTCATCAAGGCCATAAATGCTGCCGGGGCATTAGTTAACCCAAATGGCATTAATAAAAACTCAAAGTACCCATACCTGCTCCTGAATGCACTTTTAGGTTTATCAGCCTCTGCTATCTTCAATTAATAGTACCCCGATCTCAAATCCAGCTTAGTGAATAACTGAGCTCCCTACAAATGATCAAGAAAATCATTAATTCTAGGCAATGGGTACTTGTTCTTCACTTTCACCCAATTCAGTTGCGTATAATCGATGCATAACCTCAAAGTCCCATCTTTCTTCTTTACAAATAAAACTAGAGCTCCCTAAGGCAAAACACTGGGTCTAATGAAACCCTTTTCCAATAACTCTTGTAGCTGAGCCTTTAACTCCTTTAGTTCTTTAGGTGCCATCCTATATAGAGGAATGGATATAGAGCAGCACCCGGAACTAAGTCAATCAAAAACTCCATTTCCCGATATGGAGGTAAACTAAATAGCTTGGCAGGAAACACATCTAGGAATTTCCTAACCACAGGAATGTCATGCACATTCTACTCAACTCAAGTATCAATGATTTGAGCTAGATAAGCCTCACATCCACCTTGCATCATCCTCAATGCACTCATAAATGATATCAAAGTGACTGGCACTGCTTGAATAATTCCTTTGAAAATTGCTCTTGGTTGATTAGGAGATTCTAATACCACCTCTTTAGTATAGCAGTTCATGGCAATCTTATCAGCATTGAGCCAATCCATGCCTAGGATAAAATCTATCCCTCTCAGTTGTAGTATAATCAAGTCTGCCTCTAATTATGCTTGATCAATCTGAATCAAGCATTTCCTACAGACTTCTCCTATAACTGTAGTACTACCTATCTGTGTACTCACCTCTAATCCATACTGTAATAACTCTCTATCACAATGCAGCCTAGATGCCAAATGCGGTGCAATAAAGGAATGCGTAGATCCTAGATCTAGCAATGCAAATGGTTCATGATCATAAATAAGTAATGCACCTGTAACAACATTTAGAGAGTCTTGTGCCTCCTGTCTAGTCATGGAATAGACTCGGGCCTAAGATTGCGATTGGCTACTCTGCACCTCAATCCTGACAGAAGAACTCCCACAGCTCACTCTGCCTCTGCCACGGCTTCTCTGTCCAGATCCACTACCTCAACTCTACTGGATTGTAGCTTCACTCCGAAATCTCCCACTCATACCAGACTGAGTTCCCATAGCAATAGGACAATCTCTAATTAAGTTGTCAAATGAGCCGCATCTAGGGCAAGCTCTAGACAATCTCCTGCACTTACCACCATGCCTCTTCCCACAATGCTCACAAGGGGGTAACTGACTCTGCGCTGTACCTCTTCTACTGCTAGACTGTACAAAATCACCCCTCTGTTTGAATCCGGCTATCTTGATCCAGCCGATGGTTTGGAAACTTAATTATGGCAGTTACTAAATCTTCTGCCAGAACCACTTTGAATCTGACGGAACCTCTTCAATCTAGACCCTTGCCCAGACTCTACTTGTCTCTCTCTCAATAGCTACTCAATTCTGATCGAAGTAGCTCTCAACTCAGTGAAACTACTCAGGTTGGAGATCACTAGTCTTGTCTTGTTCTCTATGTTCAGCCCATCTTCGAATCTTCTACACTTATCTTCTTCAGTAGGAATCAAAGCAGTGGCATATCCCATCAACTCATTGAATCGGATCTCATATTCTCCCATTGCTATCCTACCCTGCTTCAAATCCAGAAACTCTTTCATCTTTCTGTCCAAGTAGATCTTAGGCATGTAGTTCTCCTTAAAGACCCTTAGAAAGTCTTCCCACTTCAGGTTGCAAGGCCTGGTGGTACTACCTAGAACAGTCTCCCACCACTGGTAAGCTGGGCCTTACAGTGAAGACACCGCATAGTCGAACTTCTCATCCGGCTCGCATTCTATTTGATCAAACACTCTCTCTGTCCTCTTTAGCCATCCTTCGGCCTCTACAGGGTCTGTACTTCCACAAAAGTTCACAGCCCCCTACTTTTGCAACCTATCATACCTCCTCTCCCTTCTTTTGGAAACTATAGGAGGCATTTCCTCAGGTCGAGTTACGGAAGACTCTCTACTGGCTCCTACAGATCCTAGGTCAACTGATTGCCCACTTGATCACCTATGGCAGATGACCTATAATAAACAATAACTTTAATCATTATCCGCATTTAATCGTAGGTATATACCGGAATACTAGGAGGATATTCCAGTACATAACCTATGATAATGGTGCGCTAGAGCAGTCACACCATTCACTTAATATGGCATCATCATTCCTTATTCTCTTATAAGACATCATAAAGAAAGTCACAATATTTTAAAAACTAAAACTTCCTCATTTCATTTCATAAAACCAAATATTTACATTGACAGTTTTCAATATCGTTCGAATATGAACATCATCATATCCTAATACAAAATACACTACATGAAAGAAGAAATTACACAAAAAGTCCATCTAATCTTTCCAATCCTAGCTAACCTACCTTTGAGCCATTTCTTCTTTTTCCGAAAAGTACAAGACTATACTTCTTATAGGGCCTCTCAGTAGCTAAAGTCCTCTCTCTCGTTCCTAAAAAATAAACGTTGCAATTTTGGTGAGTTTTGTGAACTCAATGAGGTAACCATCATTGATGATTCACTCAATTCATGCAACACATCAACACACTTAACATATATTTCACATCTTTTCATTTTGCATAAATTATTACATAAAACATTCTCACTTAAGGGTAAAACAATTTTGCATTTCAAACAATCAAACATACTTATAAAAATGTATATGAAATGCTCATGTGACTCTTTTCCAATTATTACGCTGTTGTGACTGAGTACCTAAACTGTCCCATATCCATTGTGGATACCAAAGCTCATTTGTGTTGTCCCTTATCCGTTGGAGATATAGGGCTCATTTTACATAGTAAGCCTTTAGCTCTTAATCACATTTGAAGCTTTAAGCTCATTTTCGGTGGCTACTCATATCACATCTCTTATTATCTGATCATGCGTTCATATGTGGAATGCATCTCTCATAATCAATCAATCATGTCAAGAAGCATTTAGTTCATCATATTCTTATACAAGTAGCACTTTAATATCACATTCACGCATCAAGTCTTGGACCGTTATTGTCTGGCATCAACATAATCAAATCACATTCATATCATCATTCAAAACATATTCTAAAGCAAACAATTAATTGTGTGAAACTGTCTAGGTTACTCACCGATTGCTCCCGAAGCTATTGTCTTGAAGTTTCAGCAACATCTAGATGTTAACATTCCAATTGCTCCTCTATATCAAGCAATATACACACACACTTTTGCACAATTATAAGTGTTTGTTAATGCACATATATGTATACGAAATATGTACAATGCATGTTCATGGCAATATCGGTATCGCTCTATTATTCTTATCATATAAACATTCATATTTCCAAACTCACATAAGTATCATTTATACTTATGGTTTATTCCTTAATAAAACCATTAAAATCAAAATTCATAACTCATTTCATCAATTCAGATTTTTCTTGAACCATACCTTCAGGTCTACTGTACATGATCAATCTGGAAATGAAAATGAAGAAATTTTGCAATACTTTCTTTTAGACAAATGTTCTCCTATCTCTTAAGTTTCTAGTGAGACCAAGATCATTCAATTTGGTTTAGGACTCTAAAAGTTATACACCAAATATTTTTAGACTATTCTTATACTGAAACAGTGCCCTGTACTCAACTTCCATCTAGAAATTAAAATTCTTAGAGACTAAATTAAAATTCAATTTCTTCAGACAATTTGTATCCCTATGTCTCTAGTTTACTCCAAATTAAGAATCAATCCATTTTGATAACTACAAAACAAGTTATGTGTAAAATACCGAAGGATATTCAGTGAAAATACTTTAGTTATGAAATTCCGGAACTCCTCATCAATTTCTTCCCATATTCATCAATCAATCTCCTCCAAATGATTTCATATGGTTATAAATTTTGGAGGAGATGTAGAACAATGTGTTTCGAATCTGTTGGTTCAAATCCCATGTCCTTTGGAGGTCGGGAGAAGAAGTTATGGCGAAAAGATCAAAGGATGTTAAAAATAGCCCCCCATTTGAAGAGCTTCGAACTCACGATCGTGCACCTGCACGATCGTGAGCTTCCGAGTGCTTTTGCAATGTCATGATCATGCAGGAGCACAATTGTGATGCGCGAGATCTCCTGAAAAGTCATGATCGTGCAGATGCACGATCGTGCTTTTCCTTCTTCCTTCTGAATCTCTGCAATTCTTGTTCTTCTTCTTTCTTTTCTTTTAAACCAACTTCTCTAACTTGATTCTACTCTCATTCTCGACTTCCATTTCAATCAACATAATCATAAACAAATCAAAACCCAAGATTAAAACACAAACATTAAAAGCAGAAAAAATCCATTCACGCATATCACCATTTTACTGCACTATTTCACTTTCACTTTTCTACATATTCAATTTCTACATTCTCTTCACTTCTTCCTCAAACTTTCATTTTAATCAATCTTTCTCATCTCCAAAAATCACCATACATCTATCTCTTTACTCTAAATTCATATTAAATCATCCCTGAAAACACTCAAAACTATTCACGTACAAAAACAGAGCATTAACTTCTATTTTCTTCAAAAAATTTCTGCATCAATTTCATATACATTTTCATTGATCTTTTAACCCCAAAAATCATTTTAACATTATCTTGTAACATTTTGATCCTCAAAACACACAAAAAATAATATCAATATATTCATTATATAGCCACGGTATCATAAAAATGTCCATTTTCACATGATCATTTAATGACAACTAAATCACCAGATTTATCTCATAGACCAACAACTTATAAGGATTTACATGTACTTACTTGTTAAAACTCCAAAATCTTCAAAAGCACCAAGAAGCATAACTCTCATGCACCCACGTACATCATTTTGAAGGTGGTTTGGGTTAGGTTTTTCTTGAGACAAAAGAAATGGATGACAAAGTTGGGAGTAGCAAAAAGAGTTGATGGAAACAAGGTTTTTCTTTGGTGAAGGTTCGGTGAATCAAAAACCAATGAAGAAAAAGCTTAAAGAAGAAGCTATGAAGAAGAGAACTTAGTCAAGAAACAACATTAACCTAGTCTTTCATGCTTAAAAGAAACGTGACTTGCTCTTGCTAACGTAATCATATAATATAACTTAAACTAAGTAAGTGACACTTGTCACTTATCTAACTTCTAAGGCTTTAACTAGTTTTTCTAAAGAAACTAGTCTAGTCATCTTCAACTTTACTCCAAATGTCTCCAACTTTCAATGACATAAGTCATTAAATCCCGAAGTCCTATATAAAAATTTCCACTATCATTTGACATTAATTTCTACTGCTAATTATCAATTATCCTGTCATTTGACATTTTTCCTAATTTAATAATATCTAATGATTTCGGAAATTTTTTTCCTAAAATTCCCCTAAAATTCTAAATCAACAAATACACTCTCCAAATTAATTTTTCAATATAAATAAACCACAATTCTCAATAAAATCACATTCCATATATATAAATCAATTATACTCAGAATGTCAATGAATGCATGTACAATTATTTTCATGTTCAAAAATTCAATATTCACATGTATGTGAATATCATATAATGCATGGGCATGAAATGCATTTTCTATTCTCTCAATAATCTCTCATATTTATTATTCTAGCCTTAACATGGGTAACATGCTACATTGAGTAAACTTACCTGCTTAACATGACTGCCTGAAAAAGCTCAATATGAGTAAAATTACCTGCTTAACACGACTACCTAAAAAGGCTCAATAATGAATAAAATTACCTACTTAACATGACTACTTAGACCTTCAAATTCTAAGAGATGATGGGAAAAACTTTGTCAAGGACCAAATCCCATTAACATAATTGAAATGGGGTTCATATAGACATTAAAAAATGAATCAACTAGAATTCAAGCACATGTCGGAAGCCTATTAAGTGAATCCTAAAGAGAGAAGAAATAGGCAGAGAGACAAATGAAGAAAAAAAACTTGTATATTAGCTTAAAGGAAGAACCTAAAAGAAATAGCAACAAATGAAGCAAAAAATGTAGGAAAATATAGAGAAACATCTGATGTTGGACTTGGTACTTGTGCTTCAGCTACTGCTACTTTTTGGATAGTGGAGAAATCCATTAAAACAACCATCAATACAATAAGGAAAAGATTCATTTTCATTGCCCCCATTGTTGACCTTTTCTCAAAGAGGAAGGAGCAAGCATAAATGGTTCAAAAGAGAGAAATAGGGCTTTGTAATTCCTCTCCCAAAGACAGGCCAAAGAAATTATAAAAGCAATAACAATAAAGTAGTCCTTGATGGCAATATGCATAATTAACTAGATTTGCTTATGACGGATCTCGGTGATAGTCATCGTAAATGGCTATTAAAGACAAGTTTTTTGAAGGTATAATATAATAGTGGTGGCACGTAAAGATGCAGACTACAATAGTACTAATCAAAGTAATTGTAGTAGAGTTCAAAAGACAAATGACAAAATACCTACAACTTGCGAGCTTCAAAATTCAAGCTACCCATAAAAAATACAACCATATTTCACCCGAAAACATACCCATATTAAGAAACAGGAAAAGAGTATATCTCAAATGGAGAAATCAGAGCACAAAAGACGCAAAGGCTAAAAATGAATACAAAGCGGTGAAGGTAGAGTGAGGATGGAGAAGAACACAAAAGATAGTGAAGATATCGAGATGTGTTAATGTTTTTATGACAAAAAAACCTGTTTTAAAAACACACAGAAACATCTTTTCTATGCTTCTGTAAAATTATTGTGGTTTTTTATTTTTAAAAACAAAAATGACAATAATACTTGACAAACACGTTTCAATGGCTTGTTTCTTTTATTGTGGCAACTATAACAAAAAAGGAAGAAGAAACATAATCAAACAGGCGCTTAGCAACTTAGTTTTCTTGTATGAAAACTTTTGAATAATGAAATTACCTTTAATTTATAAGAAAAATAACCTTTCAGTGATGTATATGTGATGCTTATTACTATATACAAATGGAGTTAAATGACTAAATGAATCTTTTCAATTTTAAACCTTAATTAAGGTTAATTAATAAGATGAAACATGATGTATATATGACTTTTATTAAATAAATATATGAAATTAAATTCTTCATGTAATTTTTTAACACATCAAATTAAATAAAAAAGAACAAAATGACAAATATATTTACTTAATAGTGGATAATTTAATTTCAAATATGTTCTTAATGAGTGTCACTACATATGATTAGTAGATAGTAACTAACTTTTAGGACTTGAACAATAAGTCTTTTAATGTTTAACAATTTATGGAAACTTTTTGAATCAAAATAATACAATGTCAAAAAATTTAGGGAAAGCTTTGGTCCTTGTCTTTTGACTTTTTTCTTAACGTTCTTATTTATTTCACTTCTTTAATCATTTAATAACACTCATTTTTTTTTCAATTTAACTTGTTTTGTTCAATTTTAAATCAATTTCTTTAAGCAATGTGGTTATTCATATATTCTTAACGTCAATGTATGATGGAAATGATCATATATAAAATAAATTTAAGCATTTTGTTCAAAATAAAATACTTTGTGAAATATTTCCATTTCTTTTATATTTAAAAATAATTTGTCATATGTCCATCTTAAAATACTAACAAATTTACCTAAATGCATTTTTTATTTTAAAATTTTTGTGAAGAGAAATATTATTTTTCTCATAAAATATGTTTTTAATAGATAGAGACAGAAAGACTAGATTTTGACATTATACATATATTAGAATTTTAATCTTTTTTTTTTCCAAAACCAATTGTTGATGAACTCCAATTGAAAGGGAAAGGTGCGAACAAGTGGGGACCGGGAATGAAGAGAACGAAATATAAAGGGCCAAAAAGTAAAATAAAAGAAAATTCAAGGCCTAAAGGCAGTTCCACTTCCATAAGCGAAAAAATGTTTATTGTAACACATTGTTAAAAGGAGAAAAGAAAAGAAAATTAAAAAAAAAGAAGAAAAGAGGAGGACCCAACAAAAAGGCGAACAGATTATGTAACTGAGAAATGTTACGAGGATGCTTGGCATTGATGACAAACCAGTAAATCTTTTGAAGTCAAAGCCAAACCAAACTCTTTCAGTCACTCATATATAATACCATCGATCAATTGTACAGTTGCGAAATTTCCTTCTTGTTTTGCTAAGTTTAATACAGCTCAATAAATAAAGAAAAATATAATAAAAAGATAATAAACGTGTTATATGTGAGCAATTGCTGTGCCTTTCTTTGTTTGTAGAAAGAAAATCAGATTTATCGCTCCTCTTTTGTTGGTTGAACTGTAAATGGCTGAATTGGTAGAGCTACCAAGTCGACTCGCAATCCTTCCCTTTAGAAATAAGGTTCTTTTACCAGGAGCTATAATTCGTATTCGCTGTACTTCTCCCAGCAGGTGATGAATCATCCTCTTAATAATTACACGTTTTCTTTTTTTTTCCCCTCCACTGCGGAGGAGGAGGGGGTTGTTAGTGATCTCTTCTTGTTTTGATCTAAAACATTTCAGTGTGAAATTGGTGGAACAAGAGCTATGGCAGCGAGAGGAGAAGGGTATGATCGGTATTCTACCGGTCCGAGATTCTGCTACCGAGGTGACATCCTCCGCGTCCACGCTACTACCACAAAGTAAATATACATATGTGTGTGTGTATTTTGTGTTTTCACTGTACCCATTGACTTTGTTGGAATTATTATTAATTTCTTATTTGAAAATTTTGAGATTAGGTGTCGGTGTTGGTGGTGGTGGTGGTGGTGGTGATTCTGGTGACAAAACCTCCAGAATTCAAGTGGGGTCATCGGATGGGAAAAATCAACAGGAAGTTATTCATTGGCACAACAGGTTACCTTTAATTCATATTATCTTTTGACTTTTGAATTTGGCCACTTTTTGTAATCTTAATTATTATGTTTTTTATTTGATTTGGTAGGGGGGTAGCAGCTCGAGCTTTGCATCTGTCAAGAGGGGTGGAGAAGCCAAGTGGGAGGGTGACTTACATAGTCGTTCTTGAAGGTTTGTGCAGATTCAGTGTTCAGGAGCTTAGTACAAGAGGGACTTATTACACTGCTCGGATATCTCCACTTGAAATGACTAGAGCTGGTAAGCTTGAAAATCGATACTTTCTTCAGGCAACAAAGGAGTGTTTTGGTGGTTTGAAACTGCTTAAGTTCTGGAATTCTTGATTAATTGACTTTAGATAAACATTGTATAAGATAAAATCTGATTCATCTTAATTTTATGATATGTATCTTCGTTGGCCAATTTTCCTTGTGGTTTCCAATTAACTCATTTTCACTTATTGGAAACTATTTGTTGTTAAGACTTTGCCCTGTATATGAGTAGTTACATGTGAAACTCAACTCTTGCCTGATCACACTTTTGTCTTACTATAAGCAATAAGTATTATTGTTGAGAACTCTACTTTGAACATTATATAAGAGTGATTATGGGTCAATTATTTTAAAACTAGTGTCACGGGGCTTACATAAGGTGTGAATATAACGGTTGATACTGAAATGAATATTTGGATATGTTTCAACCATTTGGAAAAGGGAGTTCTTATTAATTTGCTAAATAGTAGAGGTCTTGCCTTTAGTGATGTAGGAGGTACGTGCCTTAATTACAAGCTTAATATTTTTTTTACAAGCCTAATATTTTTTTTTTGGTTGATACTAAAACCTTGAGGTGAGTAGCTGTAGTTTAATGGCAGCTAATGCATGCATTTCTACATAGCTCAAATAATTTCTACTTGATAGACTGATATCTAATTTAAAATTTGTTGTTTAGTTTAGATGCAATATTAAAGCTTGCTTAATGGTTCCATTTCTTAGCATGCTGACATTGTTGCCTCATCTTTACTAGAGATGGAGCAAGTGGAGCAAGATCCTGATTTCATGGCACTCTCTCGTCAGTTCAAATCAACTGCAATGGAGCTTATTTCTGTCTTAGAGCAGGTAGTTTTATGTTGAGATTGTTGGAAGATGAAATTTTGGATTGCATTATATATTTCTTTGTTTTGCAAGTGGTTACCTTTACATTTTAGAGCAGAGTGTCAAAATTTTCATATTTCTAACTCTAGTTTCTTGGTTCTTTTCCTTTGCAACTTTACTAATGAACTATCTTGCTTTTACATATGTGTTCTTTGATTTTCTCTTTCTATGATGCTACAAGTAAAATATTTAGAGTTCTTTATTGACATTAATTGTTTATTCAACATTGATGTTGCTTACTTTTTAGGATGATAGATACTTATATATAAATGGTATGTGTGTAGCTTTGCTATTGTTGATGAATTCCTGCAAAAGTAACATGGAGCACATTTGTAATTATGGTATTTAACCTTTAAATTTGAAATTATTTTGATGTAGATTGGTATATAAAATGCCATAGGTTTTTGGTTTAGTTCAATTTTGTTGTTGGAAAGAAATCCCATTTTTGGGTATCATGAAACTATAATTTTGATTGGGAGATAGTTATGTGCTATGAAGCCTTTGCTTTGATGTTGTTATATGATATGCCCTCTGCAACTAAACAAGAATGTTAATGCATTGCAGAAGGACAACTTGATGGTAATCCCATTTTAATTTGTTTAAAATTCTTTTGGTAGGAAAAAGCTAATATCCTGACTTGAATGATCTTTAACCAATTTATATGTGCGTTGTTGTTTTGCTAGAAAAAATCTTGAGAAGCTAAGAATTAGTTTTATGGTCTTTCTTGGGTATTAGGTCCTATATGTTTTGTTAAATATGGGACCTAATACCCGTATTTATTATGTATTGGAAGTGCAAAAATGCATATGGCATAACTACTTACTCTTTTCTTATCATTTCTTTCTCTATTGTGATTTACAAAAAACTAATTTTGTTTAGAATCTAATTATATTCTTTTCTTAGTTGGAAAATTTTGATTTCATATAGCTTTGATGCTTAAGTTGCCATTATTTTATTTATTCATGCTTTCTTTCCTAGAAGCAAAAAACTGGCGGCAAGACAAAGGTTCTTTTGGAAACTATTCCTGTTCACAAATTGGCTGACATATTTGTTGCTAGTTTTGAGATAAGCTTTGAAGAGCAGCTAGCAATGTTAGATTCTATTGATATGAAAGTAAGGCTCTCAAAAGCTACTGAGCTGGTTGACAGGCATTTACAGGTGGTTATTTTGATACTGCTAGCTAATCTTTGTGGCATTTAAATTTAGGTATCTACTGTATCTTGGTCCCTGGCCTAGTTTTTATGGAGTCACTTTTACTTGTGACAGTCAATACGTGTGGCAGAGAAGATAACACAAAAGGTTGAGGGACAATTATCAAAATCACAGAAAGAGTTCCTTCTACGTCAGCAGGTAACTTTCCTACAGCAGAAGTGATCTTTTTTTTTTAGAAGGATTTCTATTTGGCAGTTTCTTCGAAAAAGGTTGGTCTATTAGGGTGTATAAATTGTGGACCTCTATTCCTGGTGACTTTAACATTATCTGTCTCCTTAGCACATAGTCACTTGTTGAAGCATTTTTGACTTTTAGATATGTCGCTATAGTAATTTCAAAGTTTTCTTTTCTCTTTTGGGTTAAGCATATGTTTATCATCTGTTTATATTTTTGTTCAGTTGTTGGATATATAATTTTAAGAAAAAAGAAATAATTCCTGTGGATCTCCTTTGTCTTGTCCTTATAAAGTTAGGAGGTTAGAAAGTTAGGAGGTTAAGTGCATACTTTTATATTAGCTTTGGAATAGAGGATGAAGGAAAAAAATGTTGAGCTTTTGTTGATATGGAAATACTAAAAACACACAAATTTGATGATGGGCTTCAAATTTGTCATTGTAATTATTTCATTTAACTAAGAGGTGATGTTGATGGTTTATTTTAGTCATGAGGTATTATGGAAGTATGTCCATTTAGTTGAACTAGGTTTTGGTGGTAGGTTCATGTTATAGATAAATGTGTCAATATACATTTTTATGACTTGGAAGTTTGTTGATGCTTTGATGCTTACGATCTACTGTTTGGTTTTTTCCTAGTTTAAAATTTGGTTGCTATTAATTATTCCACTTTTTTGGGCCAATCCATTTGAACTATATTCTAGATGAGGGCTATAAAGGAAGAGCTTGGTGACAATGATGATGATGAGGATGATGTGGCTGCCATAGAAAGAAAAATGCAAAGTGCAGGAATGCCTTCAAATATCTGGAAGCATGCTCAGAGAGAGTTGAGGTATTGTTTAGAGTAGAAACGATTCTAAATATTACAAGAAGATGTGGTAGCTGATATTTTATCAAATGCAATATATTTGTAGCATGAAGAATTGCAGGAAACTTTCATGAAACAATTGGACTATCAGGATAGTTAACTAGATTTGGAAGTAATCCTAAAGAACAAACAACAATTACTTTCAAAGAGCAAGAAGGACTACAACCTAGACGGATACTTAGATGTTTACTTTGGAATCCATTTAATAGGTGTATACTTTCAATAAATTACTAGCATTGGTGAAAAGTATACAATTGACAACAACCTTATTGAAACTATTTAGATCTACAACAACTTAGTGGTTTCTCTAAATAACTTGAAATCCAATGGTTGATTTAAATTGGAGAAGTGCTACATTGGGTGCATGGTTGCAAAAACTCCTTGCATTATTATCAACATATATTCCAACATATCTTGGTCAATCCATTTCATCTCGATCGATAGTCTGATCAATGATCTTCCACCTAGTGTTTTGTTTGTAAGCTAGATTTGTGCCACTCTTGTGATTCAGATTGTTTTTTTTCCTTTCAGCCCATGCTGTTCTTCGAGTGACTAATAAATGCCAAATTTTGGTGAATGTGAAAGTAGTGTTGTAGTGTGTGTAGAAGATTCTTTCTTAACAGAGGTATATCATTTTTAGCCTATGTAGATAGGATAGTAGCACAAGTCTGCCTTGTGTTAATCTATAAAAGGATGTCAACCCTACTTATGTTGTGAATGCATTTTCTATAATAAAAGAATTGTGCTGATAATCTTTTCTACTTATGTTTTGAATGCATTTTCTTTAATAAAAGAATTGTGCTGATAATCTTTGTTAGGTTGTGTGTTTGTTCTTGGAGCACTACTTTGATGTGATAGATAATAAAGTATTTCATACCTATTATTATTTTAGTATTGCTAATGATTTCTGCTGGGATGGATTTTACGAATTTTAGGAGGCTTAAGAAAATGCAACCTCAACAACCTGGCTACAATAGTTCACGTGTTTATTTGGAGCTTCTTGCTGATCTTCCCTGGCAGAAGGCTACTGAAGAAGAGGAATTGGATCTAAAAGTTGCACAAGAACGTCTTGACAGTGATCATTATGGTCTGGTCAAGGTTAAGCAACGGATCATTGAATATCTAGCTGTTCGAAAGGTTGAGTTTATTCTATTGGTTGTTTCCTTAAATATCTCTAATGTTAGTTTCAATTGATGTTTGTACTCATTGAATCGATATTACTATTGCAGCTAAAACCAGATGCAAGAGGGCCAATATTATGTTTTGTTGGCCCACCTGGTGTTGGGAAAACATCTTTAGCATCATCTATTTCTGCTACCTTGGGCAAAAAATTTGTTCGAATATCCCTCGGTGGTGTTAAGGATGAGGCCGATATAAGAGGCCATAGGAGAACGTATATTGGAAGCATGCCAGGACGCCTCATAGATGGACTAAAGGTAGGTCTTGTTTCATATATAATACTTATTGAGCTCTTATCCATTCTTTTTTTTCTCCACCTACTTCCAAGTGTGACTATTCTTTAGGCTTACACTCATTAGAGGAAAGTGGACCTACTTCGTTACCTAGTCTTGTATTGACATCAGGTGGAGTATTCTTTAGGTTTACAATCATTGCAGGAAAGTGGACTTATTTCTTTACCTAGTCCTTTATTGACATTTTTCATTCTATAGGAAAAGGACTATTATGATTTATAATTGTTAAGCAATCGTTTCACCACAATAGCTTAAGCTGTTGTGTGAGGCCAACTTAATTGGTTTTATATATTTACTAATACACCCCTTCAAGTGAAAGCCCTTTCGGCTTGAAACTTGCACCGGCTCACTCTATCTTGTGCTGAATAATAGGTGAGTGGTAGGATTTGAACTCATGACCACTTTGTCATAGAGGCTCTAATACTATGTTAAGTGATCTTTTCACCACAAAAGCTTAAGCTGCTGTGTGAGGCCAACTAAATTGGTTTTATATATTCACTAACAATAATATTGAGCCCTCAAGACGCAATAATGTTTACTAGCTTTGATAAAGGACATATAATTGTCGCCTAGTTGGTGTTTGTTGGAAAACATTATTTATGGCTAAATTAATTATTTTTTATCTTTTTGGGATGTTTGTAACTAGGTAGTTACCTATTTAGTTTATGTGGGAAAAGAACACGACTATTTTAGGATTTTTGTATCCTTTTATGATTTCTTGTTTAGTTAGGATATCCCATAATCGTGGGATCTGATTATCCTATTTGGTTATAATATTCTAGGGATCTTATTATTTTTATTTCCTTTTCAGTTGTTAAGGTAACATGTATATAATTGATCCTCTTGTACACCTATCAGCAAGCAATGCAGAAAATATTCTCTCAAATCTCAAATTCTATCGTGTTATCAAACTTGTAAGGTTTTGAATTCCTAGGAAAAATTAATCCGAGTGTCTAGCCTTCATTGCCGACAGTCTTAACTAGTTACAGTCTATCTATATCTCAATAATCTAATTTACAGCTGTATAGTATCTTAATAGGAATATTACTCATAATATTCCACCGACACTCTCCCTCAAGCTAGTGAATAGATATTGATCATTTCCAGCTTGTAACTAAGTTCTTCAAGTTTGACTCTTGCAAGTGACTTCGTAAAAACACCTGTGACTTGACTGCTAGTGGGCACATAGGCAAGATCAATTAGTCTAGATTCCACTTTCTCTTTGATGAAATGACGATCTATCTCCACAAGCTTGGTTCTATTGTGATGTATAGGATTCTTTGCAATCCCTATTGTGGCCATGTTGTCACACCACACTTTCATTTGAGGCTCTATTGTGATTTGTAGTTCTGCTGTGAGCCTCTTGATCCATATTCCTTCATATATTCCAAGTGCCAAGGCTCTATACTCTACTTCGGCACTGCTTCTTGCAACCACTGGTTGCTTCTTACTTCTCCAAGTAACTAAGTTGCCCTATACAAAGGTGCAATAACATGTTGTGGACCTTCTATCAGTTGCAGATTCGACCCAGTTAACATCTGTGAAAACTTCAATGTTCCTTGCCCCCCCTTTCTTAAAGAATAACCCCTTTCCAGGTGTCATTTTTAAGTACTTCAGGATTCTAAACACTGCCTCCATGTGTTCCTCTTGAGGATTGCTCATAAATTGACTAACCACACTGACAGGAAAATGATATCTGGTTGAGTATGATATAAATAATTCAGTTTTCCCACCAGTCTTTGATATCTCCCTGTGTCCACTAGTGTACCATCTCTTTAAGACTTAACTTATATGTTGATTCCATATGAGCTTTTGCTGGCTTTGCTCCTAGCATCCCAATTTCCTCTAAAAGATCAAGAGTATATTTCCTTTGAGACACTGAGATACCTTTTCTAGATCTGGCCACCTCCATTCCAAGAAAATATCTCAAGTTACCCATATCTTTGATTTCAAATTCTTGAGCCAAAGAATTCTTCAGGTTTTGTATACCTTCCCAATCATCACCTGTAATGACAATGTCATCAACATAGACAATAAGGATAGTTATCTTACCACTAGTCAAACGTCGAATAAACATGGTGTGATCATTCTGGCATTGATAGTAATCAAGATTCTTCATGGCTTTTGCAAATCTCCCAAGCCATGCTCTAGGTGATTGCTTCAGGCTGTACAGAGACCTTTTAAGTTTGCATACTCTTTGTGGGTGGTTGTTTCCTTCTAATCCCAGTGGCAACTTCATATACACCTCCTCTTCAAGATCACCATTCAATAAGGTTCGATACTAGTGGAGCCACACTAGATGAGCCAGCTGCAGAGATCTCCTCTGACTCGACCTGCATGGTTCTGATCGACCCAAACGTAATCATTCCCCTAGTATTCTATAATGCTCTGATACCATGAACAGAAATGGGAATGATATTATGATATTTTGACTAGAAAATTGCAAAATTTTGAGCAATGGCTTAAGGTGTGTGTGAACTACTTTGGTTGAAAATTATCTTAGAATACTTGAAGATTAGTTGAGATGGTCCAATGAGACGACTATGATAAGAAATATGCAATTAGTAGACCTCATAACTTGATACAATATGACCAAATGAAGTAACATCAAAGTTGATAGATGCTTCATGAAAGAAAAATTGGAGAGTGGTTTGGTTTGCACACCTTGTGTGGTTACAAAGAACCAATTAGTTGATATACTTACCTAAGGGATTAAGTAGCTCAAGTTTTGGGAATATTGTATTTAAGTTGGGAGTGGAAAATACCTATTCACCAGCTTGAAGGAGAGCATGAAAAAATATGACTTATGGCTAGGTTAACTAATTTTCAAAAATCTTTTTAGGATATTTTGTAATTAGGCTAGTAATTTCCTATTTAATTAGGATATCCTATAATCGTGAGATCTAATTTTATTTTTTTTCTATTTAGTTAGGCTATTCTGTGATCCTGAGATCTTACTATTCTTGTTTCTTTTTTTCTGTTAGGGTAACTTGTATAACTGACCCTCTTGTACACTTGTAGAATATAATATAGAAAATATTTTCTCAATCTCAAGTTTTGTTAGTGCCATTTTTTTTTCCCAATTATTAAGTCTGAAGTCTAAATCTTTAGGTCATTTGTGGTATAGATATAAACAATTCCTTTTTATATTTAACCTAGAAGTTCTACATGTCTCTTTGGAAGATTCAAATGTCTTGTATTTTTACTTTTGCCTATGTCTCTCTGTAAGATTCACGTCTTGTATTTTTACTTCTGAAACTAAATAAATATTGTTACATTTGGTTAGGTTTCAGTTTAGAATGCATGGTAGTGATATTAAAGTTTGCATTAGTAATTTCAGTTCCTCTTTCTCACCGTTATCTTTACTTTACCTCGTGGAGACTTCCTTCCTTGTGGTTGCCTAGACCTTGTACATAATTAAAACAAATTCGTGATGATGGGTATTTCTTTTGGTCATTGATACATTGTGATTAGATGCTAATTGGAAAATTTTGAAGTTTATTAGCTTGGCATGTTGGATATAATTTTGAAATATATACAATTAGGAAAATATTTGTCCAATGATGTAAACTTCGTTACTTACTTGATATTTGTTGCATAGTTTCTTTTTGTGTGGTTATTTGTTGGGTGTTTAGGTTGGCGCATTAATGTATCTCTTTATGACCTATTTGCTCTAGAGAGTTGGAGTTTGCAATCCAGTCATGCTTCTAGATGAGATTGACAAGACTGGCTGTGATGTGCGTGGCGATCCAGCTTCAGCTCTGTTGGAGGTTCTTGATCCTGAGCAGAATAAAACATTTAATGATCAGTATCCTTTTTCTGCTGGATGTCTTCAGTAGTCTTAATTTTGGGGTAAAATTGCACTATGTTTTAGATAATCATTATTTTATTAAGAATATGCATCACCTTTATCTCAGTTGATGAATCTTATTTTAATTTCTGAATCTCCCCAACAATTTCACTGAAGGAATCATTAGTTACGGGTTCATATGTGTAGCTTTCTATTTGATTTATTTGATTACATTGGTCATTTCACCATTCATTGTCATAAGCATGTTTGCAACAGTGTTACCTTGATTTAATTTCTATAGCTATTTAAATGTACCCTTTGATCTTTCAAAGGTAATCTTTGTTGCAACAGCAAATAGGGTGCAACCTATCCCTCCTCCACTTTTGGACAGGATGGAAGTGATTGAGCTTCCTGGATATACACCTGAAGAAAAACTAAGAATAGCCATGAGGCATTTGATTCCACGAGTTTTGGATCAGCATGGATTGAGCTCTGAGTTCCTTCAAATCCCAGAGGTACAAAACTAGTATGGTATAACAATTTAGTCATTCACAACAAATTGTTGTAGTCTAACTTCTTTTTATGTAAAATCGAGTTATCTCCTTATTATGGTGAGTCAAACTGAAAAGTACTTTGAATTGTAGTGAGAATGTTTCTCCTATTATTTAATGATTGAAATGCTCATCAATTTATTACTTAGCATGACTTTCTTTTTGAAAGCTAAAAATGGACATTTAGTAGGATATTTACCAGATATGTAGGTCGTCTTTCCACGATTAGATGCGTTTATCGTGCGCTTATGTTTTTATGATCTTGACTTTTGATCATTATGCCACAGATTTGTGACAAAGCCACATCATAATGCTTTAAACATGAAAATAGGGATGTGACAACGGATTTGCATTTCTTTGTCACCCACTGAACCTAACTTCCTCTGCATTCGGTTTGATGCTTCGGTTTAATTACATGAAAAGAATGATTATTCAGTTTTTGTTCTTTATATTTATCTCAAACTCACATCTATCATTATTTGGTTGCATGTTTATGTTTCTGAGCCGTGCGTTTCTTACATATAATACACTTAAAAATATCTCCTCGACTTAGCTCCATGCTTTGAGAAACAAACTACTGTAAATTTTACGTATTTTTTCACACATTACGCATGATGTCATGAATGATTATTTTTTCACATGTTACGCATGAATGGTTTCTGTTGTGGTAGGCTATGGTGAATCTTATCATCCAGGGATATACTAGAGAGGCTGGTGTGAGGAATCTAGAAAGAAATTTGGCTTCCTTAGCTCGTGCTGCAGCTGTAATAGTTGCAGAACAAGAACAAGCTACTCCATTGAGTAAAGATATTCATCGAATTACTACCCCATTGTTGGACAACAGACTTGCTGGTGGGGCTGAGGTGGAAATGGAAGTCATCCCCATAGGTGAAAACAGTCACGAAATCTCCAGCACATTTAGGGTTCGTTCACCTCTAATTGTTGATGAAGCTATGCTGGAGAAAGTGCTGGGGGTAAGTATTCTCATGCTTAATTATTTTTTCCCTTAAATAGAATGCCTTGAATTTGTCAGCGAGATTTTTACTGGGTTGTTTTTGTTGTAGTAGACTGATTTGAATTTGCATTAACACATCTCAATGTTTTTGAAACGAGAACTAATGGTGCATGGTTAAGACTTGTACTTAAGGATCAATTATCTTTGTCTTTCTGGAACTTAATTGGGACTGCTGAAACACTTGGATGATGACTCATTTGATTGTCAAAATGTTTGGCTTAGATATGCTTGCAGAAATGAAAATCCTTAGGTCCTAACTAATTTATCATTGTATTGAGAAAAAGAAAAAACACTTTTAGTTAATCAAAATGTGGTGAGAGCTGTTTGATTGCTTTAAATGTTCTTATCCAATGTTGACTTTGTCTTTAGAACTGATTTAACCAGAAATTAAGTTTTAGTGCTCCAGAATGGAGCTCTAAACTGGTTCTATTTGAGAAAAGCTCCTTTAGGTATGCGACAATCATGATATCATCTTTATGTTGAAGGGATGCTTCATTTTTTGGAAACAAGGGGTACTTGTTTTTGTAAAGAACTAGATTGAAGAGCCACCTAAATTCAATGGTGCATAAAAGGGATAAGTTGGGTGTAGAGTTACTATTGGGCCTTCTTAGCATATGTGAAGCAGAATTTGTAAACCAATGCTTTTAGTATTGTTGATATTATAGAAATAATCAGCTAATTATCTAGAGATAATTAGCCGATTCTCTTTAGATAATTAGTTGATATTCTATTAATTAGTTGAGATTTTATTATTAGTTGAGATTTTATTAGTTAGAGAATAAATAGATTCTTCTTAATTAAGGAAGTAATTACGGCTGTATTGTTCTATACATTCCTTGTACTATTTACAGAAAAATTAAGGAAGAATTATTTTGTCTTTTTTCTTCATGATATGAGAGTCACGACTCTTCTACAATATTTTTTCCTTTCTTCATTCAAATCAGTCCTAAACGGACTATCGCTTAGCGATGACTGGCCAACGGAGAAACTCCTCATCCTCCAATGATGATTTCAACAGTTCAAGTGTGACTAATCCCGATCTTATGATAGTAACTTACAATGTAACTATGATCTTCTTGTCTCAAATTTGCCTTTTCAATTGACAAATCATAAGTTGAATGGTTAGAATTACCTTGAATGGTTGCAAACAATAAAGTTCACCATTGATGCTAGAGGAAAACTTGGGTGTTTGACTAGAATGGCAATAAGGCTGACTTCGGATGGTCCAAAAATGGCAATATGGAAGTCCAAAAATTCATTGATGATAGCTTGGTTGATTAATTCCATGGAAACTGCAATCGGAAAACTTTATATGTTTCTGCCAAGAACTAATAATATATGGGATGCAGTTCGAGAGATGTATTCTGATATTGAAATTTCTCAAATTTTTGAGCTAGAACGAAGCTATGGAAGGCCAAGCAAGGAGATTGGGACATTACATTGTTTTATAACGAACTTGTAACTTTGTGGCAAAAATTGGCCTTATGTTATGAAGATGATTGGGACTGTCCGAATGACAGTGTTCGACATAAAAAAAGGGAGGAAAACGATAAAGTTTATGTTTTTCTTGTAGGATTGAATCAAGAATTGGACAAATTCAAAGGCTGAATTTTGGGAAAAAAGCCTTTACCCTCTATTAAAGAGGTTTTCTCGGAAGTAAGGAGAGAGGAGATGAGGTGGAAAGTGATGATTGGCAACACCAAGTTAGAGGCTGAAGATTCTGTGCTGATGTCAAAAGGAATAGAGGCTGAGGAAGAGAGAAAAAACAACAAAAAGACATGGTGTGATCACTATAAACATGATTCACACACCTGAGAAACAAGCTGGAAAATTCTTGGGAAGCTAAAAAATTGGAAGAAAAAACAATTCGGAGATAACTGTACTTCCTAAGCCAACACTATTGAATCCGAGTCTGATACATCTTCTAGCACGCAGCCTTTCACAAAGGAACAGATAGAGCAAATTTGTAAAATTCTTCAGTCTCAAAATTTCTCTAGTCCAAATCTTGCCTGTTCTTTAGTTCAAAAGGTAAATATCTAGTTGCCTCTTGTTTCAATGCCAATTCAGATCATTCTTCGATAATTGGTTCTAGGGCAACAAATTATATGACTGGGTCCTTTAAATTGTTTTCTTCCTATAGTCCTTGTGCAGGAAATCAAAGAGTAAAAGTAGAAGATGCTTCCTACTTAGCAGTAGCTGGGAAAAGATCAATTGTTCTTTCCCCTGATCTTACACTCCATAATATTCATGTTCCTAAATTGTCCTGCAACTTGTTTTCAATCAGTAAAATAACTATTGATCAAAATTGTCGAGCTAATTTCTCTTCGTGTGATTGTCAATTCTAGGATTTGAACGTGGGGAAAATGATTGGCAATGCTAAACAAGTTGGAGGTCTCTATTTCTTTGAAAATGGATATGACTCAACTAGGCAATCCCAGAGGATTGTCTTAATTCTATTTCAATACTTTGTGAAAATAAAATTATGTTATGGCATGTTAGATTTGGACATTCAAGTTTTCATTATACGAGACATTTATTTTTGAAGCGTTTTATAAATAAAGATCTATCTTCATTTTAGTGTGAAATTTGTCAAATTGCTAATATCATCGAATATCTTTCCTAGCACAACCTTATAAGGCATAATGCCCTTTGCTAAAATCCATAGTGGTAATTGGGGACCTTCAATAATAAAAACAATAACTAAGATGGTTAATAACTTTTATTGATGACCACACTAAAATCAATTGGTTATTTTTACTCAATGAGAAGTCATATCAAAATTTTTATAACATGATACAAACTAGAATTCATGTTTTTAGATGCGATAATGGAAAAGAATACTTCAACAACGTTTTAAGGAATATTTTTGTTGAAATATGTATTATTTATCAAAGCTCATGTGTTGACACCCCACAACTGAATGGAATCACAAAGAAAAAATAAACATCTATTAGAAATTGCAAGATCTGTAATGTTTTCGCCTAATACTCCTAAGTACTTATGGGGTGAGGCTATCCTAACAGCTACATATTTGATCAATAGAGTGCCTTCAAATGCTTTAAAATTTCAAACACCTCTTAATTGTTTTAATAAATGTTTTTGTTGATTGCTGAAGATTTTTGGAGTAATTGCTATAATTTTTCCTTTATTAATACCTAATTATTAAACCTAATTTCTTTCCTTTATTAGTGCATAATTGTTGGGGACTAATTTCTTTCCTTCTCTATTTGTACAAGGTTCCTGTTTTAGGGTTTACTTATGTGTATATAAAAATGGTTGTTGCTGTAAGGAAGAATACTGTAGGATTTTTGAGGTTCTCTTATCTATATCTATGATAGAATACATTGAATTTATAGGATACTTTGTACCACAGAAATAATCTAAATATAGTAACTAAAATATACACTACCTTATTTCTAAGGATCCTTAACTCCAATTTAGAGATTTGGGTCCTTTATTCAAAAAATAGAAACAACTATAAATTAGGAAAGTAAATCAAACCAAATCTTTTATTTTCTAACACTCTCCCTCAAGTTGGTGCATAGATATCATGCAAACCTAACTTGCTAATAAGGATGTCAAATGATGGCTTGCTCAGTCCCATTGTGAGGATATCTGCTAATGGCATACAGATTAATCCTCCTCCTAGCTTCTCTTTGATAAATGTCGATCAACTTCAACGTGTTTAGTTCGTTCATGTTGCACTGGGTTATTTGCTATATTGATTGTGGCTTTGTTATCGCAATATAACTTCATAGGAGTCTCTAAAGGCAACTTTAACTCTTTTAGTATTCGCTGCAGCCATAGTAGTTCACAAACACCATTGGCCATTGCTTTATATTCAGCCTCAGCATTACTTCTTGCTACTAAACTTTGCTTTTTACTTCTCCAAGTTACCAAATTACCCCACATGCCGGAACAGTATCCCGTTGTTGATCTTGGATCAATAGAGGACCCAGCCCAATCTGCATCAGTGTACATATCGATCCTAAATTGATTATTTTTTCTAAAACGCAAGCCTTTTCCTAGAGATTTCTTCAGATACTGTAGAATACGGTAGGTAGCCTCAAGGTGTTCCTTTGTAGGTGAGTGCATAAATTGACTCACAAGGCTGACTGCGAAGGCTATTTCTAGCCGAGTGAGAGATAAATAAATTAACTTACATACCAGCTTCTGATATCTTGTTGTATCCACTGAGCATCTTCCTTTTCTATCCCCCAGTTTCACATTTGGATCCACTGGTGTATCTACCTGTTTACATCCACGCATCCCTCTCTTTCAACAAATCTAGTACATACTTTCTTTGGCAAACAACAATCCTCTTTTTTGATCTTGCTACTTCCATTTCTAGGAAATATTTGAGAGAACCTAAATCTTAGATTTCAAATTTAGTAGCCAAATTCTTCTTTAAGCGATACATCTCTTCTAAGTCATTGCCTGTCAAGATAATGTCATCGACATAGACTATTAAGGCTGTGATTCTTCCACTTGGTGAGTGCCTAAAGAACATTGTGTGATTTGTTTGAGATTGTGTATAACCTTGCCTTTTCACCGAACAAGTAAACTTCTCGAACCAAGCCTGGGGTGATTGCTTCAAACCATAAAGGGACTTAATTAATCCGCATACCTTCGAGCCAAATTTTTCTTAGAAACCCAGTGGAGGATCCATGTAAACTTCTTCTTCCAAGTCTCCGTCTTAGAATGCATTATTGACATCTAATTGTTGTAAAAGTCAATCTAGATTGGCAGCCAATGAAAGAAGCACTCTTACAGTGTTAAGTTTTGCTACTGGAGCAAAGGTGTTGGGAAATATACAGGTAGATATTTCCTGAATAGTATTGACTCCTAAAGAGTCAGCAAATCTGATCTGATATTATGTACAGATATTAGGATATTATGTATAGATATTAGTTTCCTAAATTAGCTCTCTCTAGTTCTATATATACTTGTGCCTATGTATTGATCAGAGATCATCATCATCATCATCATCATCACCCAGTCTGAAATCCCGCATTGAAGCGGGGTCTAGGGAGGTCCGATAGTACGCAGCCTTACCCCTACACAGTAGAGAGACTGTTTCCGGTGGACCCACATGCAAATGAGACAATATATGAATGAATGCAAAATACAAAAATAAACAGAAAATAAAAGAAACTACAAGGAAATGGTGGATACCTGGCGGGGGAAGGTTGAGCGAGCTGAATAGGCTACCAATTCCCATCCCTCCTTATCTCGAAGTTGGTAAGGTGACCGTCCTCAGAACCCCTATTTGGGGTGGCCCCTTAGTGATCCTCCGCACTTGGCGTGCAAACGGCACAGCATGCCCAAGCAATTCCTTGGCAGTACTGTACAGCTTAGGAGAATCGGGTACGGTTAATCCTTTACCCTTATTCGGTCTCTCCAAACTTTTCTACAACTAGCTACTACCTCATTAAGTGCCAATACAGACATATCCTCTCTGATCACTTCCCGCCAATTCTTGTAAGGTCGCCCTCTTCTCCTCTTACATTCATGAAGAGTAAGTCCCTCGCAGCTTCGTACCGGATCGTTTGCAGGCCTCCTAAGCACATGCCCATACCACCTAAGTCTAGTCTCTCTCAACTTGTCGGCAAAGCGGGCTACCCGCAGTCGATCTCTCACCACCTGATTCCGAACCTTATCCCTTCTTGTAATGCCACACATCCATCGAAGCATACGCATTTCCGCCACCAACAACTGTCTTATATGCCTACGTTTGATAGGCCAACACTCTGCCCCATATAGCATAGTGGGACGAATCACCATTCTATAAAACTTTCCCTTGAGCTTTAAAGGAATTTTCCTGTCACAAAGAACCCCTGATGCACTCCTCCATTTGGCCCAACCTGATCTAATACGATATACTATATCGGCATCTATATTACCATCATTTTGGATGACAGACCCGAGATACTTAAAACTCGTCCGCTGTGGTATGACTTCTGTCCCAATTGCTACCGCCCCCTCATTTTCCATCAGGTTCCCAGAAAAGTTGCATGCTACATACTCCGTCTTGGACCTGCTCATTTTAAAGCCTTTCGACTCTAACGCGTCTCTCCAGAGGTCCAACTTGGCATTGACCCCTTCCTTGGTCTCCTCCACTAGGACAAT
>JANZXR010000171.1:26257839-26277108 GCA_027575705.1 Erythroxylum echinodendron
CAGCTTCGTACCGGATCGTTTGCAGGCCTCCTAAGCACATGCCCATACCACCTAAGTCTAGTCTCTCTCAACTTGTCAGCAAAGCGGGCTACCCGCAGTCGATCTCTCACCACCTGATTCTGAACCTTATCCCTTCTTGTAATGCCACACATCCCTTCTTGATCAGAGATATAAAAAATAAAACCATTCAGTATTTTCCGCAAAAGGTCTCCATGTAATTGATTCCGTACGTCTAGGTGAAGCCTTTAGCAACTAACCGGGCTTTATATCTCTCTAGGGATCCGTCCGAGTTTTATTTTATTGTAAATACCCATTTATACCCTACGGTGCTCTTGTCCTTTGGCAAATCCACTTCTTCCCATGTTCTGTTCTTCTCAAGAGCTCTCATCTCTTCTAGAATTGCTTCCTTCCAGTCAAGAACTTGTAAAGCATCTTGAACATTTTTGGGAATCTCCACAAGTGACATTTGATTAGTGAAGAAGGAGAAAGCAAGATATAGGTTTTTATAAGACACAAATTTTGACATTGGGTGTTTATTACACGACCTAACCCCTTTCCGAAGAGCATTAGGGATATAAAGATCTGTAATGGGTTTTTCTTCAGAAATAGAATGTAAGGAGGGAGTATCACTTGGCGAGTTTTGAACTGAAAGAGGCATACTCGAATAGTTTTGGTCCTACCCCAAGTTGGAATCTTGACCTTGTTGGGAATTTTCATACATCTTTTCCTGAGTGAAGTTTTTCCGGTGTAAACCAATTCGAATTTTTTCTTTCTTTCATCTCCTTCAACGGAATCATTATTTTCTGACTTGGCCCATCTTCTTTATTTTCACTATGGTCTTGTTCAGGTTGAGTTAAATCAAACTTTGTTGGTGGGATGTTTAATTATTCTGAACCTGGAAAGGATCTTCATTCGCCAAGGTTTTGATTTGATCCCAAGTCAGATCTTCATTATTTTCTGCCCCTGAAGAGGAGACTTAAAAAAAGGTGTCGTTTCAAAAAAGGATACATCCATGGAAACAAACATTTTTTTCAAAGTAGGATCATAGCATTTATAGCCCTTTTTAGTTGGTGAATATCCTACAAAAACACATTTTCGAGCTCTAGGATCAAGTTTACTTTGGTTTGGGTCATGATTGTGGACAAAAACTATGCATCCAAAGAGTTTAATGGGGATGAATTTTTCCTTTTTGAAAACCTTGTAAAGGAGTTTTGAAATCTAAAATCTGAGGCATTTGATTTATAAGATAGGTTGCTGTGAGAATAGCTTCACCCCAAAGGTACTTGGGAACATTATTTGTGAAAAGTAATGCTCTTGATACTTCTAGTAGATTTTTGTTTTTTCTCTCCGGTGGTTGGGGTATCATTGCATGAACTTTGATGAATAATTCCCTTCTCAATAAAAAAACTTCCCAAAGTGTTATTAGAAAATTCCTTCCCATTATCACTTCTAAAAATCTGAATTTTTTCATCAAATTGTGTTTGAACCATGGTATAAAAGTTTTTAAAAACTTCTTCAACCTCAGATTTTTCTTTCAATAAATATAGCCAACTTATTCTAGTGTGATAATCTAGAAATGAGACACCATTTTTTCCCAAGAATCGTTGGTGTTCTTGAAGGACCCCAAACATCATTATGAACTAAGGAAAATGGTCCAGAGGGTTTGTATGGTCTTGGAGGATAAGAGGCTCAGTGTTGTTTTGCAAACATACAAATCTCACACTGAAATGAAGATGGATTTTTGTTAATAAAAAGAGGAGGAAATAAACGTCTTACGTAATGAAAGTTTGGATGACCAAGTCTATAGTGCCATAGCATTATTTCATGATTGCCGGAAGAAAATTCAGATTCAAAGCATAAACTACTGACTGGTAGTTTACTTGGGATTGTTCCATCTTCAAAGAAATACAGTCCTCCTTTTTCCCTAGCACTGCCAATCATCCTCCCCGAGGCCGTTTCCTGAAACTCACAATGAGTTGGATGGAAATTAGCTTGACACTTTAGATCAAGGGTTATTTTACTGATAGGAAGAAGGTTACAAGACAATTTTGGAACATGAAGCACATTACAAAGAGTTTTAAGCAGGGAAACTTTGATTGAACCAATCTCGGCTATTGCCGAAAAAGATGCATCAGCAATCTTAATTTTTTTGGTTTCCTGCACATGGATTATATGATGAGAACAGTTGGGAGCAATTTGTCATGTGATCTGTTGCTCCGGAATCTATAATCCAAGGACTAGGAGAAAGACCAAAACTAGAGAGGGCTGTGACACAAGAATTACCTTGGGCTGCAAGAGAACATGAAGGAGTAACAGAGAATTGTGGAGGTTTAAAAAGTTTGTGCAGATGCTCTAACTGTTCCTTTGTGAAAGGTTGCTCATCTGAGTTGATTAATTGCTCTTGAGAATCATCAGTTGTGGTTTGAAGTGCCCTGCCATTCCTTTCCTATTTTATCTTTAAATGTGCTGGCTTTCCATGAATCTTCCAGCATGTTTCTTTAGTGTGCCATGTTTTTCTACAAAGATCACACCATGGCCGTCTCTTCCTTTCTCCGTCTTCATCAGGAGGAGACAAGAGCTGAGTTCTCAGCCTCAGCTGGTGCAACATTGCTGGGCATGATTCTCCTTTTGTTTTCTTCTTCTCATAACTCCGATAAAACCTCACGAATTGAGGGAAGGGGTTTTCGGCCTAGAATTCTTCCTATTTACCTCATCTAAGCTCCTATTTACTCCTGCAAGGAACATATACATATGATCATTCTCCTCTTTTCTTATACCTTGCACAATCATTTGGATTCTCCCATTCATCTTCATAACATTGATCTAGTTCCAACCAAAAAGCCACCATCTCATTGTAATAGAAGGTAATCTTACGATCTCCTTCCTTGGATTGCCAAAGCGTCGATTTTAATTCAAAAATCTGTGAAGAATTCTCCAAGTTTGAGTATGTTTGTCGAATGGAGTCCCACACTGCTTTGGCTGTTGACAGGAACATGTTCGGCCTTGCAATTGTTGCCTCCATCGAATTTAGAAGCCATGCTATTACCAAAGAATTTTCTGCCCTCCATCTTTTTAAGCCAAGCTCCTTTTCTTCTGGCTGCTTCTCTTCCCTAGTGATGTACCTGAGCTTTCCTCTGCCTTCGAATAGAAGTTTGACAGATTGAGACCACTCAAGGTAGTTTCTTCTGTTTTGAACGAAAATTTGTAAAGAAGAACTGGTGTTTATATTATCAACATCAGTATAGAGAGAGCTGTCTGGGTTGGTTTTAGAGGTAACCTCTGATGTGTTTTGGGTTTTGCTTGCACTAGTCGTGGCTATCTTTGCCATTTTCCAGATTTGAATCCCATGGCTCTTATACCATGTAGGATTTTTGAGGAAAACTTTATTTTCTCTCGTCTATATCTATGATAGAATACATTGAATTTATAGGATACTTTGTATCCTTGGAAAAGACTAATAAAAACAGAAATAATCTAAATATTGTAACTAAAATATACACTAACTTATTTCTAAGGATCCTTAGCCCCAATTTAGGGATTCGAGTCCTTTATTCAAAAAATAGAAACAACTAGAAATTAGGAAAGGAAATCAAACTAAATCATTTATTTTCTAACAAATACACATAAGAAAATAAAAAAAAACTCCTTTTTTCTGTGGTTATTTCTTACAACAATTTTTTCTGTGGTTGCCAGTACTTTTTTCGCCATCAACAAATACGGGAAGGAGACAAGATTAGTCTTGCCTCTTTTCACTTAGAGGGCCATGCCCAACTCTGGTTTATTCAACTAGGGCAGACATGCGACAACTCACTTGGGAGGAATTCTCCCATCAATGTCACAAGCGTTTTGGTCCTCTCATTCGTAACCATAAACTAGGAGAACTGGCCAAACTTCAGCAGCGTGGTACAAATGGCAAATACCAGGAAAAGTTTGAGCAACTAGTTTCCAGAGCAGGAGAGTTGACGCAAAGGCAAGAGATTGATCTATACATAAGTGAGTTAGCTGAATATATTGGAGTAAAGGTGGAACTTCACTAGTGATCTGGCAACCGCGATGAGCATGTCTAGATTATATGAGCGCAAGAATAAGCTTAGCTGAGGGCCACCAGTTGAGGTAGGACGTGCTAAATCCTTTGAACCCTTACCTAACACTCGACCTTGATTTGTTAAACAATTGACCAGGGATGAAATGGATGAAAGGCGACTCAATGGTCTTTGCTTTAATTGTGATGAACCTTATGGTAGAGGACACCAATGCAAAAAACTTTTCTGGATTGAAACTGTGGAAGAAGAAAGTAATGATGAAGCACAAGAGATAATTCAGAATCATGAATCACCAGAGATTTCGTTAAATGCCATCACCGGCTCTAGTTCCCCTCAAACTATGCAGCTGTGTGGCAATATTCAAGGATGTCCCATGTTGGTCTTGACCGACTCTGGTAGTACTCACAGCTTTATAAATGCCGAGATTATTTCGTCAATTAAATTGCCGATGAAGAATCGAGATGAGATGCAGGTGAAGGTAGCAAATGGTGAAAGAATTAAAAGTTTGGGGCAAAGTGAAAGTGTCCTACGTAGGTTAGGAAACTACATATTTCCCATTAATTTATTTGTTTTATCTTTAAGTGGATATGACGTAGTACTGGCTGTGAATTGGTTAAAAACTTTGGGCCCCATCCTATGGGATTTTTTGACTATGCGTATGTGTTTTACTTATGATGGGAAACAGGTGGCATTATATGGCCTTAACAATCCTAAGCAAAATCAACTTCTTTCTCTTGACATCAAAGCAGATAGTGATCGAGATATACACCTATTGCTTCGTGAGTTTGCTGCAATTTTTAAGTAGCCATCTGGACTTCCACCTTCTGGAAGCTGTGATCATAGGATCTTCTTGGAACCTGGCTCAAAACCAGTGGTGGTCCGTCCGTATCGATACCCACATGCCCAAAAAGATGAGATTGAAAAGCAGTGTGCAGCGATACTGCAGTAAGGAGTCATTCGGCCTAGTCAGTCTTCTTTTTCTTCATTAGTATTACTCGTTCCTAAGCCGACAGAACTTGGAGGCTCTGTATCGATTACAAAGAGTTGAATGCTAAAACCATTAAAGACAAATTTTCGATACCAGTGATTGACGAATTGTTAGAAGAATTGTTTGGGGCAAGATATTTTTCTAAACTCGATTTACGTTCTCTGTATCATCAAGTGTGCATGTGCGCCATCGATATGGAGAAAACTACTTTCTGAACACACCAAGATCACTTTGAGTTCCTCGTTATGCCTTTTGGGCTCACTAATGCCCCTTCAACTTTCCTAGGGATGAATCTAATTGAAATTCTTAAAAAGAATCTCTCAACGGAGTTTGAAATCAAAGTCATGGGGTATCTTAGATATTTCCTAGGGATGGAAATTGCTAGATCTAAGAATGACACAGTAGTCACCCAATTGAAATATGTCATGGACCTTTTAGAAGAATCTGAGATGAGTGGATGTAAACCATAAGATAATTCAACTCAATGCTAGGTGACGTTAAGTAAGGAGTTTTAATAGATACAGGTCGATATCAACATTCGGTAGGAAAGCTAATATATTTATCTCACACTAGACTAGATATTTCCTTTGCTATTAGTGTGGTAAGCGAATTTATGCATACTCCCTTTGGAGAACACTTGGAAGAGTGTACTAAAGCTTAAGACACTTAAAGGGAACTCAGGGAAAGGATTATTCTTCAAGAAAAGTAATCAAAGGAAAGTTGAAGTCTACACTGATGCAAACTTGGTAGGGTCTCTTACTAACATAAGATATACTTCTGGGTATTTGCACATATTTGTTGGGAAATCTAATAACCTGGAAGAGTAAAAAACAAAATGTGGTAGCTAGAAGTAGTGCGGAGGCAGAATATAAGGCAATGACTTAAGGAATTTGTGAAATAAATTTACTTAAAAGAGTAATGGAAGAACTTAAGAAACCAGTGGAGCATCCAATGAAGTTGTTTTGTGATAACAAAGCAGTTATCAGTATTGGCAACAATCTAATTCAACATGATCAGACGAAGCATGTAGTGATTGACAGACATTTTATAAAAGAAAAACTTAGAAGTGGACTCATTTGCATACCATTTGTACCTACATTACATGTTGATGTCTTCACAAAGGGCTACCAAGACAGAATTTTGAATTATTTGAATATCTATGCCCCGACTTGAGGGGGAGTGTTGGTATTATAGAAATAATCAGCTAATTATCTCTAGAGATAATTAACTGATTCTGTTTATATAATTAGTTGATATTTTATTAGTTAGAGAATAAATGGATTCTTTTAATTTAAGGAGTTAATTAGGGTTGTATTATCCTATATATTCCTTGTACCGTTCACATAAAAATTAAGGAGTAATTACTTTGTTCTTCTTTCTTTAGGTATCTGGTTTCTGGATCTCAATAGATGATTATCGTGTTTTTCTAGTGCCAAATCATAAACAAGTGTAGTGTCGATCAAATTCTTTTGTTTTTCCACTCAATGAAGAAATTAGGTGGACTCTCCCAATTTTTAATTGATTTTAAGTCTTGATCGTCTGTTTCATAGTGCAGCCTCCAAGGTATGATGACAGAGAAGCAGCAGATAGAGTTGCAACTCCAGGTGTATCAGTTGGGCTTGTTTGGACTTCCTTTGGGGGAGAGGTTCAATTTGTGGAGGCTACAGCAATGGCAGGAAAGGGTGAATTGCATCTCACGGGGCAACTGGGTGATGTCATCAAGGAATCAGCACAAATAGCACTGACTTGGGTAATTTGTAATCTACAAGATTGGTGTTCCATCAAATAAAAATATTTGATTCATATTTTTGATTGTGTAATGATTCTGTTTTTGTGCATTTTGCATTATATAAAATTCATATTCAATTAATTTAGAACAAAAAAGTTGTTATTAAGTTTCTTAAAAGTTTAGAGTTGGTAATTTTGTCTAGTATAGCATTCGTGTTTTGTATTTATTGTTTAAAGGTGTTACAGATCTGTTGAAATTGAGTGTGGTCTTCTTTAATTTTGTTCCTCATTTTTCTTTCCAAGAAATGAAATACAAATTTTCTTGTTGAAACTGTACTTTTTACTTCGATAGTAGACTGAATTCTTCAATCCTGAATGTCTTATTTCTTTTGATTGCTTCTTTGGTCAATTTTTGAAGTTCTACTATGTGTACTATTTCAAATGTAAGTTGCAAAATTCACTCGTAATGTAAGAAAGCATCTTATTGTTCTTACGAATGGTCTGTCTATAGATACTAACAGCTTTGAGTTTCACCATGATTATAGGTCAGAGCTAGGGCAACTGATCTTAAGTTGGCTGCTGCTGAGGGGATCAATCTTCTTGAGGGTCGTGACATTCACATACATTTCCCTGCTGGGGCTGTTCCTAAGGATGGGCCCTCTGCTGGTGTAACATTAGTAACAGCTCTAGTTTCATTGTTTAGTCAGAAAAGAATGAGGGCAGATACAGCAATGACTGGTGAAATGACTTTGAGAGGACTTGTACTTCCTGTTGGAGGCATAAAGGAGAAGGTACACATACTTGATCTCTCACTTTCTTCGATATACAAAAGGATGGACTTGCCTTGTTTACTATATTACTTCTGAATATTTTTGTCAATACAATCAATTTTTAACTGTTCATGCCAATTGCTATTGGGAATCTCTTTTTTGACGCGCTTGAAATTGGAGATTTACTAGTGATTTTGCATGTTTAACATAATAGATCGAATCATGTTTGTATCTCTTTTTTCTTTTTAATTTTTTTCCTGACATGCCACATGCTCGAAGTTTTATTTGTGTTCTTTATTTTCTTGCAGCTGTCATTGCATTATTAATTAGTTCCTAAAACAAGTGATCATCATTGGTTTTTGCTAATGGAGTTGAGATTTGAAATCTTTTTTCTATATTATCTTGATGAAGTTGAGCCCTTTCGGAGTGGGACATTGATTTGTCATAAATCAACCCATTTAGCTTGTTCATTACTGTTGCCAATCTAATATACATCTTCTTTTTTGCCATATATATGTATCTGATGTGCAATCCTGCAGTCTTTGATTTATTTAAAAAAAGTATAAAGTTTTAGTCTTCCCGTGTAGCAGGACTGCACTCAGCTATGAAGCTATGAATTAGAGCTTCTACATTGGCTAAATGATTTCCATGAATTGATTGCTTATACTGTTCAAAATAAGGTATAACAATAATTGAATAAACATGAGGGCATGCATAGGTCTGAACTGTAGATTACCGGGTGGTTTCCTTGCAGATATTGGCGGCTCATCGATATGGTATCAAGAGAGTTATTCTTCCTGAGAGAAATTTGAAGGACTTGGTTGAAGTACCAGCACCTGTACTTAGTAGTATCGAGGTTAGTTCTGAATTGTGATACTGCATGCCTTGTTCCTTTTTTTAAATGCATTTATTTTGCATATAAATGCTCAAGCTCTCAAGTTTTTAGGTGCTTGGTTAGAGTTTTCCTCATTCCCTCTCTCTCTCTCTCTCACACACACACACACACACAGATACACACAGAGTTCTCACGTGATTAAACTGAAAATTGCTTTAAAAAGATGGGCGATTTTCCTTCAATTGGGTGGTTGAAAATCCGTTCAAGGATGTCTCAAGACTTTCCATGGATTTCTGATCTCCCGTCTTTCAACTTTTAGGTGCTTCATTCACTATAAGACAATCCATTACTAGGCTGACACAGTGGGGAGGTAGCCCTCTCATTTTGGAAATTGTCTCAGCTCTTTCTTGTAGGATCTTAAATTGAGACCTACTTTATTTGGATGTCAAGTTATGTCGATTCTCCAGAAACAGATTCTTTATTCAAGTCAAATATTGGAATAATTTTTAGTTGACAATTTACCATTAAGTCGAGCATTATGTAACTGATAATGGAATGCCTCTTGGTTGATATTGGAGCTATGATATCCTATACGTTATTCTTGTTTCTCTGTGGCGACTCACCATTTGTAGTTTTTTAACAGATTTTACGGGCCAGGAGAATGGAGGATGTACTGGAACAGGCATTTGAAGGGGGTTGCCCATGGAGGCAACATTCCAAGTTATGAAATATATGTCTCGCAATTCGTGGCTCCTTCTAACCTGTTGACGACCTTGTTTTCTTCTTTTTCCTTTTTCTCTTTCCCCTATTTCTTCTTGTGTATTAATTATTACTCTTCAAATTATTGTACAATTTGTTATGTGTTTTAATAAATAGCAAGAAGTACATATGTCTTGTCATTTTCGATGGATAAACTTCGAAAACTCTGATGTCTGGCATAAGCAAAAATTTAAGAAATTATCTAGGTCTTACATTTAAGAAAAAAATTTCTTGTCCTCACCATTATGGGACGTAAAAAGACGACATAAATGATTTTTTTAATATGAAAAATTGCATCATAGTTTTTAAGAAATGGAATATTACATAAATGGTATGTGTAACAAATTAATTTATTGATTTATTATATATATAATTATATACATTAAAAATTATAATAATATGTAATATGTATGTTAATTTATTTCATTAATAATTAATAAATATTAATTATTAGTTTTATATGTTTATAATCAATTGCTTATTTAATTATTACATTAAGCTTCCATGGTTTTTGCCCAATTCAACTAAACTTAGTTTGAAGTCAATAAGTTTGACACGAGTTGACTAGGTTTCGTTTTAAATTAGGACCTTTTAAAAAAATTTACGCCTAAGATTGGGTAGTTGGATATAATGCTCACATTTTTTAAGACAATGTATTGTTTTCTATTTTTAAAATTAAAAAATATATAATCGAACTTAACTTGGGTATGATAAGATTTCAAGTTAAATTCAGGTTGAAACTCAAAATTTTGGATTGGACTTGAGCTTTGGAGTAGTCTGAGCTAGCCCATTGCGACTCCCATATAATAATGCTAATAAATAAGATGATTTTTATAATTTATTTATAATTTTAAAAAATAAATATAAGATGATTTTTATAATTTATTTATAATTTTAAAAAATAAATATTTGCTTGTGAAATTAAAATAGAAATCTACTTGAGAGTTGAGAAAATGTATACATTTAAAACTAGTTGAATTCGAGTTTACAATAACAATTTTTTAGTTCTTTTATGTGTTTATTGTCGACGGCTATTAAATATCTTTTTCTTTGAATTTGCCAATTGCTATCTTCACAAGTTGTAAACTAAATTGTCATGCTTTTGATACTATTTATAGACAAACATAGACACAAACATAAATATCAATCAAATCAAACAGAAATACCTTGATCACAAGAAGAAATAAAAGATTTTATCATATCTAAGCTAAAGAGATTTGAAGCAAATGTTTATCCTTTAATTTATCACTTTTTGTTATATTATTAATAACTTTTTGTATTTGTAATTTTTTGACTGTAATTTACCAACTTTTTGTCGAGTCTTTTAACGAGTCGTTAAACTCCAATCTTAGAGTTAGGTAACTACCCCTGACGCTCCTTCAGTAGAGTCCAATATAATCTTATTTCGCTTCCTACCTTAAGGTGTATACTAAAGACTTTTAGAGAAGAATAAGGTTTTAAAATGGAAAGTTTGAAATACATTTGCTGAAAGGATAGTTTTTTATTTCATAGTAAAAGATAATACAAAGATGAGATATATAGAGATTGCTTGTTGCTTCCCGTTACAATGCTCTAAAGGTCTTATTTATACTAGCAGACTTAAAGTTTAGATTCAAAACTTATCAAACATTACATCATATCAACTTTTTAAGAAAATATATTCTATCTTTACTGATAGTCGATTCTCTTTTATCTGAGTGGTTGGACAGATTTTCATGTTATCTTCTTATTTGTATGTTTCAGAATTGTCACTGTATGTTTAGACACCATATGCTTTTGCTTTATCTTTTACTTTAAACATCTTCCAACCACTTGCACAAGAAAGACATATATTTTATGTATGTTTTTGGAGATGAAAGAACCTTTTCTATAATTTAGGACTAGATCTTATCTTGCCCATTTCAATCATGCCTATCTTTATTTTTTAAAAAATTTTTAGTAGCCAATGGTTGCTTTTTGACAGGAGCTATCATTAAAGAAGAAAATTTTCTTTTTCTAGTGTAAGTTCGAAATTTCTTTTTAAATGTTGACTCTATGCTAGAATTAACAATTTTCATCTAGATTCCTTTTTTGTAATGAATTTCATTTTTCAGTGTGTTTAGAAAATTATTATCTTAACTTAGTGTCCACAGTAAAAGAATAATGTTCTACCTTTCCTAAAGTAATTAAATGACAATAATCATATTGTTCATCTTTACAAAAATCTGGACCAATAGATAATATCTTTAATACTAAGGTATCTTTCGAAGTCAATGTACAATTATTTAGATAACAATACTTAACCCCTTCGTGAATCCATCTAAAAGTAATGGTATCTAAAGAAACTCTGGGTTTGACATTTATCATTCCAAAATCATATCAATCTTAATCGCTTGAGGATGAGCTTGATATGTACTTGATCATTGATATATTTAATCCATGAAAATTAATGATTAATGATTTAAAATGCTTAAGACATATATTTTAGTTCATATTTGGTTTTACGTATAATTTGGAAACAAAAGAGCTAAAGTGAGTCGAAAACATAATCTTTGAATGGTCTTCTTGAGATTTGCACTCACTTATCTTTATAGAACAAGAAGGAGAAGGATTAGAGCAAGAGGAGGTAAGAAAATGCATAAAATGAAGAGTATATGATGCAAAAAATAGCTCACAACCATGTACTGGTCACAACCATGACAAATTAGTCATGGGCGTGACAACTTGAGTTATGCCCATTGCACCAAGTCACACCCGTGACTTTTAGATAGCTGTCTCAAACCATAGTTTCACTATAAATATAACATGTTGTGACGGTAGAAGGTAAGAATTGTTTTGGGGTTTCGGGAGAATAATGAGGGGTGGAGCTCAACTGGTATTGTTAACCTACGATTAATAGTTGCTAGGAGATATATGGGATTAATTCAATGAAATATTTGTAATTGTGTGTAGGTCGAGATTGATTCGATGATCAGGTCTTAAACGTATTCACCACTTTTCTCATGTTTATGTTGTTTGATTTAATTTTCTTTTGTTAGTTTAGTTTCATTTTATTTTCTTATTTGAAGTCAAATCAAACCCCCCTCCCCCAAAAACCAATTCTTTTCATTTCAAAAGCTTTACACTCTCTCTCTGTAGAATTGACCTAGACACATCACTTATTATAGTGTTATTTTGTATAGTGTTATGATGCGCTGCTAATTTTGGAGTCGTTGCTCTATAGTGTGGTGCTTTAGTTTTTGTTCTTGATTTTAATTGGTATTTTGTATATATTTTTTAAATTTATTTCTACATTTATTTCTTTATCTTTTTACTTTTTTGTGTTTTTATATGAAGAAAGAGCACATGGAAGGGAGTATATCAATGCTGGATGTTATTAATGCTCTTGATGGAAAATTTTTCCTACAACTCATATTCTTAATCCTATAACCAAGTTTGGAGTGATCATACGAACTTTAGTTATGGATGAGATAACTAGCAAAATTACTTCCTCGATAGTTTGTAGGATATACAACAATTTCTGTGTAGACCAGAAACTTCTTGTTATGAACTAGGTCTATCTTTGGAAGAATTGCTTTATGTTATGATTGCTAACAATATTCAAATTCAACAGTGTAAAGCAGTTTCAGTAGGATATGCTACAATTCCAGCTAGATACAAAGTCCAGAATTCAGAACTTGGTAAGCTAGATGGGTCAGATGATGAAAGCTATCAACCGTATAGAATCACAAAGCAGAGAGATGCAACCATCTCAACCTAAGGTGAACCTAAGGGATGTTAGTGGAGAGACCTTACAGAGTGGAAAGGAGCTTCAGAATCCTAAGACAACTACTTAAGGAATCACCTGAGAAGAAGAAGTGGAGATGGAGCTTGAAGCAGAAAAGGACATATTATTTAGCTCAAAGGTAAATATTGAGTCCTTAATTGTTTTCAATACTAACCCTTCACCTTTAAGTAGTAGATTTGAGAAATTAAACGAGGAGGAAAAGGGTGAAGAGACATTTGAGGTATTCTATAATAGTGCAGGGACTCAGTAGAGATTAAGATTCTAAAGATAGGGAATATGCTGAAAATGAAAGGTCATCAACTTATGCCCTATCCTGAACAACCTCAAGTTGAGGAAGCGCATGTAACAGTTGAAGATCATAACTTTGTCACATGATTAAGAAAACAGAGAGTTAAACCAGCGACAATAAACAAATACACTTCTTGGGAGGCAACCCAAGGAAAGTTCATTTCTTTTCCTTTACATTTTCACAATTCTTTCTTATATGCATGTGTTTTTTCAAATTTGTTTGTTTCAAAGTTCATTTCTTTTCCTTTACATTTTCACAATTCTTTCTTTTATGCATGTGTTTTTTCAAATTTGTTTGTTTCTTACTTTTTTTTAAGTTTTCAACCAAAAAGAGAGAGAAACAAATAAACAAACAAACAAATTTTTTCTCTTTTTCTATTGATTCTAGGACTATATAGTCATAATTAAATAGTGAATTAACTAGAAAAACCCATGGCAACTTAAGCATGTACTTTTACTCTTGTGATTGGTCAATATGTATTAATTTTAGAAGAATAGTGACTAGTAGTGGACACAAGCCAGTGAGATTTTTAGCCTTTTTAGACTGACATATCCATATCAGTCTCATTGTGTTTTGTTTATGTGTGATCTTCATGACATGTACATCCTGACTTTGCTTTGATTTTCTATTCAAGACCACATTTTTATCACAAGCATTAACATGGAAATGATATAGGCATTCTTTGTCTTATAAAATACATTAGCCAATGATAGGTGTAAATTATACTATGTTTTGATAGATTTGTTTTTGAGTATTTCTTAGATGATTATCATGTATATAGGCTTATAATTATGTTATTATTAGTGTTTGCTGATATTCTAAGTGTTTGTGTGGTTTTAAGCATGACTTGGATCTTAACTTTATTTTTCAAGTGGTGTGTGATGTGTGTTTGAGTGTATGGAAGTATGAAATTGAAGAAAAGAGAAGAATTGGTGAGTGCACTACAAAATTTACTTGACTTTGCATACTAAAATTTGTAGTCATGGTGAGTTGGGATTAAATCCATAGGGAATGTTTGGTTAATTTTTGTAATGAAATTAATTGATGCAAGGAAAATATAAAAGGGGGATTTGAATTTTAATCAATTTAGAACATAAAATTGAAGCAAACTATCGATAAGCAAGTATTAATCTTCGAAAAAAGAACCAAATATCATGCTTTTGACTCACTTTAATTTCTTTACTTACCTAAAATCATATATGAGTCAAAATGAGTATCTTAAGCAATTTCATGTCATTAATCGCTAAGTGTTGTGGCATAATTATTAATATGTGCTTAATTGATTATACATTTATTTCATAACATTTAGTGATTAATGATATGAAAATGCTTAAAACATTCACTTGGGTTCATATTTAGTTTTCGGTACAATTCAGAAGCAAAAGAGCTAAAGTGAGTCGAAAGCACAATCTTTGAGCTATCTGTTTGAGATTCAAACTCAGTTGTTTCCATGGAAAAAGAAGAAGGATTAGAGCAAGAGGATACAAGAAAATGCATGCAGATGAAGAGTATACATTGTAGAAAATCAAGTGAAGTCATGAGAATGCAAGTCACGGCTATGACACAAAGTGTCATGGGCGTGATTAATGATGCATGACCATGACACAACATATCATGGTCTTGACTCAACTTTCATTGGCATGACTTAAAGTCATGCCCATGATTCAACATGTCATGGCCATGTTTTTCACACATATGTTGTTTGAAATCCTATTTTTTAATACAAATAAACATGTAATGGTAGAGAGGTTTACGAAATATTTTGAGTGTTTTCGACTGGGAGAGTTTTTGGAGCCTTGAGAGAGCATGAAGAGGGCTACAAGATCTCAGCTGTGAGAGACCCATGGAGGGGTAGATGTCTCGATGCTGGTTCGGAGGTGCAATCGATGCCAACAATCTAGTTAAGCATTTCTTTCATTGTTTGTTGTTCTTTCTTTTATGGATTAATTATGTTATCCTATGTTTAATGGTTAGGTCTTATGTAAGAATGATTGAATGCTCTATTAGATTATTTTTATGTAAGAACCCATTGCTAAAATCGAATACAATACATAATCATTGTTTTTTCGATTCATTTGTAGTGACTAATGGTTTGTAATCAATAGGGATAACATAACCTAGGCTAACTAATCCGAGCTTGTGTGATTATTGCTTAGACTAGCTTGTTTTTTTTTGACTTGTAAGGTGACCGTCTGATTAAACTTAGCGAGCATCTTCTAAGTTATCTGATTGTTAGGGCTAATTAATGAGCTCTTTTTAATTAACTATGACCTAAGGAAAAACTAAGATTAACAGAGATTGTTATTAACCTACGACCAATAGTTCAAAGAGAGATGAAAGAACAACAAATCAAGGAAATATGTTTAATTAGGGTTCAGGTCGAGATTAAACTAAAGAAGTAGGTCCTTAATGAATTCATCATTTTTACAAAGTTTTCTTTAATTTTCTTTTATTAGTTTAGCTTCATTTTACTTTCTTGTTTGATAAACCCACCAACCCCCCATAACCTAAACACCGTGAATTTCATTTCTAAAACTTTAATCACATTCTCTATGGGATCGACCTAAACTTACCACTGCTACAGTAGTAGGTGTAGTTTATTTTGACTAGCATTATGACATGCTACCATCAATTATACAATCAATTAAGCACACATCAATTGGAAGTATGGAAGCAGGTCACGATCATGACTTGTCTTGCCACGATCATGAAAGAGAGCGCAACAGCAATTCCAGCGAATTTAAGTGTTTCCAGCATGTTTTTTGTAATTTCAATTTTTCTAGCACTCTTTTTGTAATTTTAACGTTTTGGGCCTACTTTTGGAATCAAATTAAATGGGCAAACCCTAGAAACAATTATAGAAGCCTCAAGAACTATTTAATAACATAAAACATTCAACAAGGGTAGCCATCATCTTCCGAAGTGAGAGATCAATAAGGAGAAGCATGAAAAACAATCCACAAATTCCAGATTTCAAGTTTGAGTACAAATCAAGTTCTTTCTTTCTTTCCTTTGTTTATTTCATTAAACTTGATGTGTAACTTGGATTTGAATATGTTATTCACATTTTAGAATGCTCTAATTATCAAATTTGGATTTGTTCTTGAGTTGTTTTGTGACTGATTGTTGTTAATTTCAATTTAATTTCCCACTGTTGTGATGTTTAGGTATGCTAATACTTCGATAATAAACCGAGAGTGCAAGTTGAAAGTGATCTGACTAAGATGGATAACGAGAGTTAGTGACCTAGTAAGTCTCGCTAATGTCAAATTGGTAATCATACGAAGAGAGATCTATGTGAAAACCCAATTATTCAGTAGATCACTTAAGAACTAGATGAAAATGTCAGGTAGATTTTGTGAATCGAGAGGTTGTAAAATCTAGAATTTTGTAATCAATTAGGGTTAATTGATTAGGTATTAAGAAAGAATAGTCAATCCATTAGAAGATCTAGAATCAACATATAATTGAATCAATAGCAGTTACTTAGCAAAATAACGATAAAAAGAATCATAAGCTTCATCCTTGATGTTCCTCGCATATTTATGGTAGCTCATTTGTTATTTGATTATTTGGTTAGTTTCATTTAATTGTTTTAACATTATGATACTTTATTTAATTCATATCCCGATACCTTAGACAAAGTTAGTTTCACTTAGTTTTAACCATTTTCTCATGGGATCGACTGGTTTAATACTACAAGTTTACAATCCGTATAGCTGCGAATATTGAGGGTTTTATTAAAAGTAAAACTTGCTTAAAAAAATTTTGGCGCCATTTTTGGGAAGTAGTTTTGGACATTTTAAATTTCTTTGATATAAGAAATTGTTACCCTTTCTTGTGATTATGGTACCTAATCATAAGAAATTAAAAAAAAGGATTTTGGATGTAAAGTGGAAGACACATCAATCAAGACATCACAATGTAAGAATGAGACATCTGAAGAGTTAGACACCAAGAAGCGAAAGAAAAAAGAAGGTAGAGGAAATAAATTAAAGGACCCTTATAGGCTTCATGAGACCAGAGTTTAATGCCTATCATCAAGGAAATATATGAACACCATTGCAAGCAATTACGTTTGAGATCAAACCAATATTATTGAACATACTACAAACCAAAGCGTAATTATATGGATTAGCCAATGAGGATCTCAATGCTCATTTGGCTAATTTCTTAGAGATTTGTGACACCTTATGACATATTGGATGTCGGAAGATGTTTTTAGGATGAGATCTTTCCCTTTACATGTAAGGATAAAGCCAAGCGTGGTTTAATTCTCTCAACGTCACGACTTAGAAACAGTTGGTTTAATTTTTTCTAGATAAGTACTTCTCTCTAAAGAAGACAACAAGACTGATAAAGGAAATTATCAATTTCCGGCAAAACGATGGGGAATCTTTATATGAAGCTTAGGCATGATATATGGAGTTGCAAAGGAGCTATCTTCATCATAACCTACCTAACGAATTCCTACTACAAACCTTCTACAATGGAGTTTACTCCACCTTCGAGGAGCATCATATATGTAGCTACTGGAGGATCAGTCATGAGGAAAACAGTTGAAGCAGCACACAATCTGTTCAAAAAGATGACTTACTATAGTTGTCTTTGAATTGCGAAACGTAATAGAAAACAGTCAACCTTCTGGGATCCAAAAGAAATGATTATTGTAAATTCAGTGACAACATTACAGGTTGAGATTGACCACCTAACCAATCAACTGAACAACCTGAAAGGCACCTCTTCCTCTGCATTCAAAGCAATTTAGCACAAATGCGAGTTATGTAGACAAGAGAGCGATATCACACGTGATTGCTTCCTAGTGGAAAACAATAGTGAGAAGTAATTTAACTTTAATGGAGCACAATTTGGTTTGGGAAGTAATCATCCTTATTTAAACATGTACAATTAGGGGTGGCAGAACCATCCAAAATTTTGTCAGCCTAACAATGCAAGGATTCATATGGGACATCAAGACGTATTAAGATTTCAGTAAGATGAGTCCAATTCGTAGAATTCTAAATTAGAAAAGATCATAGACAAGCTCATAAACATAGAAGAGGCCTAAAAGAGACTAGAAGGAATGTTATAAGAAGTAATGGAAGATCATGCCTCTTTTATTCCCAACCTAAAGGTACAAAGGGCTAGTTTTCCAAGGAATTATATAAGGATAAGTGTGGAAAACCTATCTGAGCAATATAGAAGTAAATACAAGAGAGCAATGTAAGGTTATCACACTCAGGAATGGGAAAGAGCTAAAAGAACTAGTGGAAAGACACGCCTTGTAGAAGACTAAGAGAATAAGAAAAAGGATGAAGAAAAGAATAAAGACCCTTCCTATACACCTCCTCTACCTTACTCACCAAAAATACCATTCCTACAAAGACTTCAGAAGAATGAATTGGATGCACCATTGGCATAGTTCATGAAAAAGCTAAAGAAATGAAAAATTTACTTATCTTTCGTGGAAGTGTTGAAATGCAGGGCCTAAGTACGCAAAGTTCCTTAAAGACATATTATCTGACAAGAAAACTTGGGAAGATGACCAGACAATAGCCATGACAGAAACCTGTAGCTCTTTAATTACCAACCATACGCCCTTAAATTTGAAAGATCCAAGGAGTTTTACAATATCTTGTGTAGTTGGTAATTTAGAAATTTCAAAAAGTTTATGTGACTTAGGTGCAAGTATAACTTTTATTCCTTTTTCAAGTTTTAGGAAATTGGGGCTAAAAGATGTGAAGCCAACTTTTATACTTATTCAATGGGCGGACCAATCGATAAAAAAAAACATTAGGCTTGGTGTTGTGTCTAGTTTCTGTTGCTTTTAGTTACCTTCATATCTTGATTTTAGTTATAAAATCCTTGGGTTTTTATCTTAATGTGAAATGAATTGAGTGAAAATGGTGTGAATATTGCATGAATGTTAATTTGGTTATCTTGTGAATGTTGCGTGGAGATTAGATGTAAGATCCCCTCATCTATGGGAAGGGTAATTTGGTAATTTGGCACATATTAGGAGTGTTAAATATTGCATTGCTATATTCATGCATCCATATATGCACATAAGTAGCAAATAGTGAATTTTTGC
>JANZXR010000171.1:26297170-26328024 GCA_027575705.1 Erythroxylum echinodendron
ATGTTCTCTCTTATATAACACTCTATACATATTCTAAGTAAGGCAACTAACTAATATTAGGAAATATACAACTAATGTTGATTCTAAGGAGCTAATTCTAGGGATTCTAGCCATTATTCCTGATTTATGTTCACATGTAACAGACATTTACGACATATTTAAAGTTCAATAGTCAATGCACATCTGCCATGACCCATCCTTCTTTTTGACAAGGATGACAGGACTTGAGAAAGGGCTAATACTAGGCCTAATAACCCCGGTTTCCAATAATTCCTGAATCTGCCTCTCAATCTCATCCTTGTGTTGATGCGCATGTCTATATGGACGAATATTCACAGGTTCTGCCCCCTCCTTCAAGTTAATTGCATGGTCATGAGCCCTCCTAGGTGGTAGCTCCCTTATCTCTTGAAAAACCGACTCAAAAACTGAACAAAACAACTGGCAACTCCTCTTGTTGCCCTGTGTCCAAGATCCCCTTCTCTTCAGATAAGGACCCACTGATTCCTATAGACCACAACCACCCGTCTACTTCCACTTCTTGATTCTTTAAAATCTATTGTAAAGCAAGAGAAGAAGAGGCTTGCATGTTAATTCTTTGCAAAGTAACCTCTGCACCCCTCCTGTTAAATGACATGTACATCTTCTTCCAATCAACCTTCACCTCCTTAATGTTTCCAACCATGCAACACCTAGGATTAAATTGGGTCCCCCAGTGTCTAAGACATAGGCATTTACACTAAACTCTTCTCCATTTAGCTCCAATTTTATCTCCTTGCAAATTCCTTATGAGAAGGATTGATGTCCATCTCCCAATCTTACCCCGAATGTTCTAGTAGGAGTAATGGAAATACCCATAGCTTGAACCAACCTGTCGGACACAAAGATATGGCTGGCTCCACTATCAACCATAATTATGATAGTCATTTCATTAAGCTTACCTATCAAGACCATGGACTTCGTGGGTGAGGATTGGTCCCTTTTTGTTTCCCTGAACTCAACCAAATTGCACACAAGCTCCCAATCTTCTTGCTGCTCCTCAACCACTGTTGCTTCTTGATTATTCATTCTAATATCTTCTTCGTCACCCTCCCAAACAATTAATTTATATTCCTTATCTGGACATTGGTGGAGAGGAGCGAAGGTTTGTCCACACTTAAAACACAACCTCTTGGCCCTTCTCTCCATAAGCTGCTCGTAGGATAAATTCCTTGTCCCCTTCCATTTTGTACATCCTGGCGATTACCATCTGTCATGATATTTCAGTTATTATTAGGTAACTCCCTTGCATCATTCTTAGACTTCCAGCTATATTATTAGGCTGACCCAGACGCTTGATATTAAAAGTACCCAACCGAGACCCATAACTTGAAGGAAACAATCCTGGCTTGTTCTTCAATTCTCCTAGTCTTATTACCCCCTCTCTGATTAACTCTCTTTCCACCTTCCTTGTGACAGAGATGAGTCGAGCTTGAGTTGGTGGATCATGGGTTTCAACCCTGTTCTTTTTTTCCTTACATAGCCCCCCCAAGAAGCAACTCATGTACCACTCTTCGGGAAAATGGGCTATTTGCGATGCCACCCCCTCTAATTCATCAAATATATACGTCCACTGATCCTTGTTGGGTAACCGAATTCAGCTGCTCAATCGGGTCACCCTCATCCTTATCCCCATATTGATCAAACAACGAACGCTTGAATCGCTCTCACGTCATGTAGTGGTCGAACTCACGTAGAGTCATGAACCAATACAGCATAGTACCCTCCATACAAATCTGAACCACAGGCAAAAGAAGTTTAGAAGGAATTTCGCGAATCATAAAATACGATTTAGCTCGCATGACCCATGCAAATGGGTCTTCACCGTGGAATGCTGGAAGGTCGACCTGACGTGCTGCGTTTCTGTACTCTTCCCATGCATGTTTTGTAGCGGCTGAAGAAATGTGGTCCCCCTGTCGGTGAGAACCAGACCCCTGTAGGCCACTTGCTGGTCTATCGCCACTAGCAGTGTTGGATGCGTGGTGCGCGGGTCTGTCGCCGCCCCCAGAAGAGGACGTTGTGGTGGGTAAACGCCGGTGGTCCCTCTCCTTCACCTCCCACATTCTGTTTCTATGGGCTTTTTGTCAACAGAGTCTAAAATCCATCTCTCAACTCCGATTGCAACAGATTCTGGGATTTGGCCAGAGTTTTTACACTAGCCATCAAAGAACTAAGCTGTGTTCTTAAGTCCTTCAAGGTAGTATCGTGTGACTTAACCATTCCCTTTTGGGCTGAGAGGGATGATTCCTGTCTCCTAAGAGACGCTTCCACTGCAGGTACTCTAGCCTCCATTCTAGTTTGCGTACAATCTCTACCCACTTGACCCTCTCAATGAAATCACCAATTGATAGGAAAAAACTATAGAGATTGTATTATTTACGTATGTAATAGAGAGTTACAACAGTAGGCTCCCTCCTGATAATATTCTAGGCCAAAACAATTTCTTTGCAATAGGAATAATGACTCCTCTCTCTCTCCCCTAGATTCCATCTATATTCTCTCCTCAACAATCTCTCTCTGTAACTAACTCATAACAACATGTCTATGTGGCAATTTTTCCCTTCCCCATCTTACCCCTACGAATATAGGTTTGAATGGGCTTTGGTCGCCGTACTATGGGCTGATCACTAGGGGGAATGCTAACATTTTGATTGTTAGGAGGAATGCTAACAATCCCATAACTCCTTAGCTGTATAGTAGCACATATAATTGGAGCTGATGTCTTCCTCCATTGAGTTAACCAGCCATGTCATCACCATAGAGTTTTCTGCATCCTATATTGCATGTGCAGGACCATCTACAGCAGGTTCCTTCTTGTCTCCAGTTCGGTGGCCAATCTTGCCTCTTTCATGAATGTACATTCTTATGGATTGAGACCAGCGAAGAAAATTTTCTCCATTCAACCGTTTAGAGGTAACATGAATGGAGTGGGATTCAAAGGTAGGATTATGAGTAGTAATAGGTTGAATAGGGTGACTGGAGGATTTTGTAATGTTGGACATAGATATCTGAGAGGGATGAAGGCTAGGGTTTATTCTTGTTTAGGGTGCTCTGATACCATACAGAAAATAGAACCTGAATAGAGGAATAGTTATTACTCTCCTTTCACTTTACATTGCCGCATATTTTATAGACATTACAAATTTCTATTCTAGGAATTTACAGCAGGACTTAGCTAATTACAGTTGTACATGATATGATCACTATCTGATTTAGCTAACTTATTGGAATCAAATATTCACCAAGAATATCTCTCAACAAATTCTCTAGCTCATTTCTACTTGAAACAACAAGGGATTCAACATCAATCTTCCTGCTCACACACTCCTTAACAAAATGGGAAAACTGAGCGAAAAATCCAACATATTATTGAAACAACTTGTACCATGTTAATCCACATGAATGTACCCAAAAGTTTCTGGGGGAGATGCTGTACTCACTGCTTGTTTTCTTATCAATTGAATGCCATCTTTTGTGTTAACGGGTAAAACTCCATTCTTAGTTCTCTTTCCCTATCAAGATCCCTTTCCATCAATCCTTGAGTATAGATCCAAAACCTATAAAGTGCATTTTTCTCGGGTACTCCTGGTTGCAAAAAGGGTATAAATGTTTTAGCCCTTGTTGAATCATTTTTTTGTGTCTGCTAATGTTACGTTCTTTGAAGAGACACCGTACTTTTTAGATGCCCAGTTTATCTCTACTGACACTGAAGAGTGCCTACCAATTCCTTTTGTTCCTTCCCAAACAACTACCAATTATGTTGCTCCTGATACTCCTTTGGAACGTCTATCTCGTCCTGATTTGCAGGTTTATAATCGACGCACTCATCATGAAGTACAACCAGACGATTCACGCTTGTCCACTTTGTCTTCTATACTTGTACCTAAGTCTGTCTCAGAAGCTTTGGATCATCTTAGATGGGAGCATACGATGGTAGAAGAGATGTTGGCTTTGCAAGCTAATAATAAATGGGACTTATTTTCTCTTCCACATGGGCAGAAATTGTGGGTTGTCATTGGGTATTCAATGTTAAGGTCAATTCTGATGGCAAGGTTAATCGTTTAAAAGCTCGTTTGGTAGCTAAGGGTTAGACATAAGTGTATGATATGAATTATACTGAAACCTTTTCTCCTATAGCCAAATTGACATTTGTTTGTGTTTTCATTGCATTAGCAGCCACCCATGATTGGCCTCTTCATCAACTCAATGTAAAAAATGCTTTCCTTCATGGTGATCTTTAGGAGACTATTTTTATAGAGCAACCACTAGGGTCTCAGGGGGAGACTAATCTAGTTTGTCGCCTTAACAAATCTTTGTATGGTCTAAAATAATCACCAAGAGCTTGGTTTGGGCGCTTTAGTAATGTGGTTATGGAGTTTGGTTTGCATTGATGTGATGTTGATCACCCTGTGATTTATCGTCACTCTAAGGGTGGTAAAATTCTTTTGATCATATATGTTGATGATATTGTTATTATTGTAGATGATAAAGTAGGAATCCAGTCTTTAAAGTTATTCTTATAGACTAAATTTCAAACAAAGGATCTTGGTTTACTAAAATATTTTTTGGGTTTCGAGATAGCAAGGTCGAAGATGGGGATTTGTCAATCTCAAAGAAAGTATGTCCTTGATCTTTTAGAGGAAATAGGTCTGTTGGATACAAAACTAGTTGAGAGCCACATGGAACCAAATGTAAAACTTAATGCTAATAAAGGAGATCAGTTGGAAGATCCGAGTAAGTATCGAAGACTTGTTGGTAAATCAAATTATTTGACTGTTACTTGTCTAGATATTTCGTTTGCTACAATGTAGTGAGTCTGTTTTTGGGATCTCCGTGAACTAGTCATTGGGATGCAGTTATTAGAATTTTGAGATATTTGAAATGCTCTCCAAGGCAAGGTCTTCTTTACCAGAATCATGGACACATTCAAATTCAAGGGTATACAAATGCAGATTGGGCAGGCTCTTATGATCGACCGTCTACTTCAAGCTATTGTGTATTTTTGGGTGGAAACATGGTGTCATGGAAAAGTAAAAAGCAGTCAGTTGTTGCACATTCTAGTGCTACGTCTGAGTACAAGGCTATGGCGTATATTACATGTGAGCTAATTTGGTTGAAGCATCTTCTTGGAAAACTTGGTTTCGAGCACTCCACTCTGATGAAGTTGACGTGTGATAATCAAACAACCATTCATATTGCCTCGAATCTGGTCTTTTATGAGAGAACCAAACACATTAAAGTGGATTGTTACTTTGTTCGTGAAAAGCTTCAAGAAGGATTGATTGAGACACGATATGTCAAGTCAGAAGATCAACTTGCTGACTTACTCACCAAAGCATTAGGGAGTCTCAATTGAAACCTACATGTAACAAGCTCGGAGCTTATGATATGTATGCTTCAGCGTGAGGGGGAGTGTTAGGAAATATCAATATTAGATCTTAGGAAATATCTATATTAGGGAGAGTACGATCTCCCTCTTTATTGTGTGATTTCCTCTTTATTCCAAAGATCTTTTCCTTACGTAATTACCTCTATATAAAGGATACAAGGGTCTTGAGTTTGAATCAAGCCCTTAGTTTAATATTCTCTGAATTTTAAAAAAGTAAAGGACAGTCGACTAAAATAACAAAACAAGGAGCTGTAGAGATTAACCAATGGCTACTTGGGATTCTAGAGCTTAGTGGCTCAAAACTTGATGATATCCTTAGTATTGCTAATGAAGATTATGTTGTAGTGGTTGATGAAGGAGAAGCATAATTGAATGAAGATGTGCAATTAGTACAACATAGAAATAAAGAAAAAGTTGTGTGTGCACTTGCAAAGTCAAAATTAAAAAATGATGGCAAGTTGGTGCATCTGACTACAAGAAGTAACAATACGTATGTTCTTGATTCCTATGTTTTAGAAAAACCATGTGGTTTAATATATTGGCCAAGACTTATAATGTTGTCCATACTGCTAAACTATTATTCAAAGAGATTGTACATCTACATGAATTACCTTTAACCATCGTTTATGATCGTGATGTTAAGTTTATAAGTTATTTTTGGAGAATTCTATAGAAAACAATACATTTAGCTTCAATTTTCAAGTTTTCTCTATCCCCAAATCGATAGACAAATAGAGGTAGTGAATAGAAGCTTGGAGAACTTGTTAAGATGCTTGGCTCAAGAAAATGTAAAAAATTGGGACCTAATTCTCCGTGTGGTAGAATTTTCATAAAACAGTTCTATAAATAAGAGCTCTTTTGAGATAGTTTCGGGAGTTCAACCAAGGAATTCTATTGATCTAGTTCCTTTACCACAAACATCACGAGTTAGTGTTGAAGTTGAAAGTTTTGCACAACACATGAGGGACATCTTTGATGAGACATGATGAAAGATAGCAACCAACAAATTGTCTTATAAAAAACATGCTGATCAATATCGTCGATTGGTGGATTTCGGTGAAGGGGGATTTGGTGATGGTTAGGATTCATCCAGAGCGTTTTTCGAAAGGAAAATATAAGAAGGTTCATTTATGGAAAGTTGGACCTTATAAGATCATCAAGAAGATAAGTGCTAATACTTAGTATATAGAAAAAATAAAAGAGCTTAAAGTATATGGAAAAAAATAAAAGAGGAATAATTAGTCAACCAGAAGCCTTAATTTGGCGGGATGAGAATTGAGAATTGAGTTGACATCAAAGATCTGGGCTGGAATTTTGATTTTGCTAGAATTCCTTATTAGATAGGAAGTAGTAGTAAGTTAAATATATTATTCTGTTTTAGATATGTTATCCTAGTTGTTTAGGACTTGTATAATTTTTATTAGAACAAGATTTAAATTTGTTAAGAACCATTTTCTATTAGAATAAGTGTTCTAAAAACTTCTCTATAAGTATGTGTATATTCAGTCCTTCAATGATAAGTAATTTGAAATTTTCATACAAACTTGAGTTTTCAACTATTAGGTGTGATGATTTTTCCTAAGAGTGATTCTCAAACCCCAAAAATGATTCCTAGTTTCCTATTTTCCATTGTTTTGTTCCTCACTAAAGTTCCAACAATCAAAATCCTATATTATAGCCATACCAACCTCAAATTCTATCCATATTAAACCCAAAAATTCTAGCCTAAATTTTCAACATACAGACCCTAAAAACTCAACTATACCTAATATGAGATTTTAGCATTCTTAACCAAAATCTAGCCTTGAAAATTGATATTCCAGCTGTCTAATATCAGCCATATATATCTTAATTTTGTGATTTTTAGCTACTAGTTAATACTTCTTCTATTTGTCCTACATCATATTTGTTGCACGTAACATGCCTTTGCTTTATTTTTCACTGTGATTTTGAAGTTCATTAACATATTTCCCCCATGCTGTAGTTAGGGCCAAAATTTTTCTTTAAAATTCTTGTTCTTTTCTAATTTAACAGATATAATTCTATTGATGCTGTATAACTGTCATTTGTAGATTCCAAGGATTGTTTCTTAGCCATAGTGCTTCTAGCAATTCTCTTCCCATGCTTTATGAGCTTAGCATTTTAGTCAAGAAAAATAACACTTTCTCCTTTTGAAAAACCTACAATTTGTTAGGTTATAGTCATGTGGAAGCTGGATGCTGGAATTCTATGTTAATGCTGCTTTCCTGATGTATTCTGGCGCCAAGTTATGCGGCACACTTTTGTGTTTGAACTTGAACAAATTGTCATTTTACCTCAATATCTTGTGTAGAATTGCGAACAACAGCTAAACTTTAAGAAATCTTACAATTTTGCAAAAAGTTTCTCTTAAATCTCCTGATATTACTCAAATAATATAAAAAATAAAACTAATACTAGATTATATGCTCTGCAGAAAATTCAAGCTCGGGGCTTCCTGATCATGATATAGAGAGGTGTGGGGTATCTTTCTAAATTCTTGATTAGCAGTCATTGTTAATTTGACCTTTTAATGTATCAATCATGCCTGATATAAACTCAAATTTTATTAGGTTCATATTTGTGGTTCAGGGTTCTGCAAGTCTTAAGTATGCGACTGGTGAAATCCATCAACTGAAGGTTAGAATTTTTGTATATTAGATACAGCAGAATGCATTTCACCATCTTATACCTTTTTTATCTGAACAGCAACATATCTGTTTGTCAAAACAATTATGACATGGTTCCTTTTATTTTGGTAGGTTGATTCATTTGCTTATTTACCTCCTAACTTTGAACATTCATTGGAGTGTGGTACATCTGCTGCCATTGTTACCGTAGAGCGGAGGTTAGTTCATATATCAATTATAATTAACTGCAGAAGTTTCTTTCGGTTATCTTTATGGTATTTGAATGTTGTGTATATTTGAAAGTTTTAACATTAGGAAATTACTAAAACCTAGAAAATCTGTCCTGAGCTAACATTTTGGTGAATTACAACAGTTAAAGCATATGTTGTTGTAGCTGTTACTTTAATTTTATAATTATTAACCTAAAAGACTTTCTGGGATTCTTAGATATGCTTCACTGGGAACTAGTACGACTGAGCCAGTGGTTGGTTCCACAGATACACAACCACTTCTTGAAACTCCTGGTGAGGTAAGTTGGGTTGGTTTGATCAGTAGTTCAAAAGGCTAGGGACAGATTTTGAAAAAAACACATGACTACATGCAAATACATATTCTCTCCATAATACATATCATATTGCATGTGTCGGTGTGTATTTCTGTATATGTGCATACATTATAGAGCAAAACTGGTTTCATACAAAAACTAATCCAAACACGAAATAGAAATTATTTTTGTTGTATTATTTCCAAATTTAGAGAAACCTGACATCATTATTGCCATCCTTTTCCCTCTTTCCTTGCTAAGATTAACTTTTGAACTTACTTCTTTATAAATAACAGGAAAGACGAGGAAAACAAAATGTTTCATGTTGCACCTTAATATGCAGTTGAAATAATTGAAAGATGGGTGCTACCAAGGTCCTTGCAAGCACTAGAAGACGATGTATTGACTTCGAGTTGTCTTCTTCTCTTACCAAAAGATCACAGTTCCTAAATTCTTCATAAAGATCATAGGGAAAAATATTGATCATAATATTAAAACAAAGAAAACCTGAATTAAGATTAGAAGACATAGCCTACTGGAGTAGTGACCCATACACCTTGCTCTTCTTCTTTGATGCTCTTGTTATAAATTATAATAGCTGAATGTAAAAAGCCCATCTTTTTTAGAGTGTAGGTTATTGTTTAGTTTTCCATTATACGTTTTATTTGGATCATGCATATTAATCATTCTATTCCATTTAGAAACATCTTGTGCATAATCACCCCTTAATTTTCACATATCATCCTTTTGTGCTACTGACTAGACCTCTGTTCTGATATCTCTATTCTTATGAACAGTGTTTGACCTTTATTATATTTCCTATATATTATATCAGACAACACACATACATACAAAGAAACATACCTAATGGTTTTAATGAACACACATAACCACTTATTGGATGTTCTTCTTTATTTTGTTAGTTTTCTTTATTATGTTTCATATTTTGATGACCATTTTTTATATTTTGATAGGTCTTTGATCTAAGGAAACTTCTTCCCGAATCATCGACTTATGACTTCAATATCCATGTAAGTCATTATTTTGTCTTCAAATTTTAAAGATCTTTTTGGGAGAAGCCAATCTCAATTAATTGTTTAGTTGTCATGAATAAGTGTTTCCTTGAAGGGATTGCTCCAATAGTATTTATTTGAATGAGAAAAGGATCTTTAACCAAATGGATAACTTCTAGTTGTATTATCTAAATATAAAAAAAGAGAGATCCCATGATTAGGAAGTTTGAAGATGAAACGTATATGTTTTTGGAAGACATTTCATCTCCCTCATCTTCTCTCCTATATGCTTTGTTACTAACTAGTTCTATCAACTACAGATGATGAGAACCAAGTTGGCCTAAGTAGAGCTCCAAAGGATGCATTGAGCATTTAAGGAGGCCCAATTACAAGAGCTAGAGCCAAGAAGATAAAGGAAACTATAAATGGGCTAACTAAAGGGATATGGACTAGACAAGCTCTAATTAGTTTGGAGAAAATTCAAGACCCAATAAATCTGATTCAAGCTGAGTAAAGGAGCCTAATGAGTATCTAAGTTATTCAAATCTGTTCCAAGCATTCCAAGACATATTTAAACTGACCAAGGTTTGGGGAAGACATTCAAAAACGTGGGGAAGTTATCCCAACAAATTAGGAGTGGTTTTAGGCATCAAATAATATGTTTTATGCATCAAAATGTTTGCAAGCTATCCCAATAAATTAGGAGTGATTTTAGGCATCAAATAATATGTTTTCCCCTTGTTTCTTGTCCAGACCAGTTGTTAAGTTTGTTTTCGTACTATGATTAGCTTAAATCATGGGTGATTTTTTATTCTAGTCAAATTATTCAATTAAGGTGTTTTCGTACTTTAATTAACTCAAAACTAAATGCCTATATAAAAGGAAGCATTGTATTGCTCAAGACACTTCAGAAAAATTCGGAATTCATTTGAGTAGTGTGAAATCCATGATTTAAGCTAATCATAGTGTAAATACAATTCTAACAGTTGGTTTGGACAAGAAACAAGAGGAAAATACATTATTTGATGTCTAAAATCATTCCTAATTTGTTGAGACAACTTGCAAATATTTTTTATGCATAAAACATATTTGATGTCTAAAACCACTCATAATTTGTTAGGATAGCTTGCACAAGTTTTTGAATGTTTCTCAGAAATCTTGGTTAGTTTGAACGTGTCTTGGAATTCTTGGAACATATTAGAATAACTTAGACACTCATAGGGCTTCTTGACTCGGCTTGCATAAGATTTATTGGGCCTTGAATCCTTTCCAAACTAATTAGAGCTTGTTTCGTCCATATTCTTTCAATTAGCCCATTTATAGCTTCCTTTATCTTATTGGCTCTAGCTCTTATAATTGGGCCTCCTTGAATGCTCAATGGATCCTTTAGAACTTTGCTTAGGCCAGCTTGGTTATTAAGGATTCGTCCTCGAATCATCACCTGCATTAAAGAGAGATAAATCAGCAACATGAAAAGTAGCACTTACATTACCATATTCGCTTGGAAGATCTAATTTGTAGCATTGTCATTGATCTTTGCAAGCACTTGAAATGGACCATCTCCTATAGGATGCAACTTTGATTTTCTTCGTCGTGGAATTCTTTCCTTGCACAAATGAACCTAATCCCAAACACTAGGTTCTAATATCTCTTTCTTCAGCACCTTGTTAGTTGAGTTTTATATTGCTTAGTCCTCTCAATATTCAACCTTTCTCATGCAATGCCTTGATCAAATCTGCCTTCCTCTTTCCATCCAAACTAACCCTTTCCTCAATTGGTATTGGTATCAAATCCAATGGCGTTAATGAATTAAACCTATACATGTTGATTTGCAAAACTAATTACTTATTTTACGCTAAAAATTTCAAGTATACAGGTCGTTACTTGTAGTAAAAAATAGATGTCGTCCCACAGAGATTGTGCTTAGGCACCACTGAATTCAGGTTATGCTGTGTTTAAGACTCAAATTTGAATAATAACTGAAAAGTAAACTTAATCAAAACAAACTAGCAAAAATCGAATAATGTAATAATGGAAATTCATAAAGAGAATTAATCAAATTATATGAGAGAGGATTTTACCTATCATCAATGCTAATCTCGTCTTTTATGTGTTTATTGGATGTTGGTTCTAGAAGATTGTAGGATTGATTACTCTCTCTCGAGTTATAACCATTCCTTAAATTGTAAACCCTAATCGAATTATGGACTTGTAATCTCTCAATTCACAAATTACCTACATTTCTAGTTAGTTCTAAAGCTCTCTAATAAACAATCAGGTCTTACATGGGTTCTCTCTCCATGAAATTTCCGACTAGATTGATTAAGTGGTCAATTAGATCGCCTAACTCTCGTTAATCAAATCTAATCATTTTTATCTGATTAACCCTCTTAGTTTGTTACGAAATATGCAAATATATTAATCAATCACAACACTCAACTCAAGTAAGCACAAATAAACTATATTAACATTAAAGATAAGCAAAATCCCGAAGATAAAGTTAGAACATCATGAACAACTCAAAATTTATATACATACAACCTATCTTAATCTTACACATTAAATGAATAAAATTATAATTGGGTAGGAAGTGAAACTTAGATTGGATGACTTTAAGAAACAAAAGGTTAAAGGCTCAATGGGGCTTGTAAGGGATAATAAAAAGGTAGGTCATTTAGGCCAAAGATTAAAGCAAGAAGGCTTTAATCATTTCTATTTAGCCTGCATTAGTAGATTTTAACCGATTCTTGAAAGTTATTACCTAAGGAAGCATCAAACAAACAAATACCCCACCACCAAATTGTATTTAGGGAAAAGAATGGCATTCCCCTACACCACCTATGAAATTGTATTTTCCTCTCCAGGCCTGTCTCTCTACAATGAGTTTAATGAATCTTTATTTATGAGCAAATGGCTTTGACTCATCACCGAATAGAGAGTGTTAAAATGAGGCAAGGCCCAGGGTGGTAGCAGTGATCTAATACATGTCACCGCGGCACCTATACTAAGGAAATATAAACTTAAATAAAAAAAGAAATATAAAATAAAATACCCCACCACCAATGTTCCCTTGATAAAAATACCTATACACGAAAATGACTCTTCTATGGTTCAAAGAAATGAACAAATTGACTATAGAATGGAACCATAAAAGCTCAATTTCTCACATAAGCTTAAATGAAAATCCATTATGCTTCTATACATTGCCTCATTGTTCAAGTGTTAAGTTTTGAGTAAGCTTATGCGGATAAATACTTTCATCACTCAACATAGTTCACTCTTCACTCAAGTAGCCTAGTTTAAGTTCACGCATGCATTTAATCTCATTCTAACTAGCATGATAGAATCTCATGGCAACGCATTCATCACAAATATTCAAATGTATGGGAAATGACATACCTAATACTAATAACATAACATGCATCCTAAATAATATGCAAAAATGCAAACATAAAAGTAAAGACTACCTCTCTACACTTGAAAAACACATTGTCCTCAATGTGGAAAGGAGAACACCCAGAGCCAACAACATAATGAAAAAGAAAAAGCGAAATCACAAAAAGAATAATAGAACAGATTAAGAGCAAGATGGGCTCCCCTCTCTCTAATTTCTCTTTCTCACCTTCCTCACACAAATCCTCTTCGCTCACACTCTCGTCCCTTTGCACTTCAACAACTCTCTCAATTTCCTTTTTACTTTCCTTTTCAACCTCCTTTATACAATCATCCAAAATTCAATCTTCATAAAAGCACTTCCATCTACCAGTTTTTTCAAAGATTTAGTCATATTAAATTCATCCTGCTCATCACCAATTCTCAAAATCAGTTTTCCTTCATACACATCAACTAATGCCCTATCAGTATTTATAAAGAGTCTACCCAAAATCAATGGACAATTCCTATCTTTTTTAAAATCCATCATAGCAAATCAACAGGAATTATAAATTTATCCACTTTTACCAAAACGGCTTCGATTACCCCAAATGGTCTCGTGATGGATTGATCTACTAGTTGTATAAGCATCGATGTTGGCATGACATCTCTTAGCCCCAATTTCCTAAAACTAGACAAAAGTATCAAGTTAATAGTTGCGCCTAAATCATATAACCGTTTAGAAAATTCAAAATCACTAACAACATATAGAATAGTAAAACTTCCTGGATCTTATAGTTTTGAAGGCATTGTGCTTGTTATAGTCAAGCAACAATTCTCTGTCAAGGTCACCATTTAATTGTCCTCTCAAGTGCATTTGTGTGTCACTATTTGAGAAACTTTGCATACTTGGGCATACACTCCATGCTTTCACCAAAGACAAATAAATCTAAAGTTTCTTCAACTTCTCTAAGAATTTGGAGAATTGAGTATCAACTTGATGTGTCACCCTCTGCGGATATGGAATTTTAGACTTGTAAGTTTGTGGTGGTAAATATGTCTTTTCTTCTTCTTTTTTTTTCCACATTTTCCTTTTGTTGGCTATCTTCTAGAACACTTGGCTCCTCTAATTGCTTGCCACTTTTAAGCGTGATCGCTTTGAATTGTTCCTTTGGATTGACCTCAGTGTTACTTGATAAACTTCCTGTATTCTTAGAAGACAAAGCATTAGTAAGTTGACCTATCTGTACCTTCAAGTTGTGGATGGATGAAATGTGGTTATTCGCAATTTGGTCAAACTTTGCCTTCATTCTGTTATGACTCTTTTCTAGTCTTCTTTGACTTTCCCCTTAGCTTGAGAACTTTGAACTCAATACATCTATTGTTCTCTAAAGATCCAAGTCAATCTTGCTGAAATCTGGGAGGTCCTTGTGCTCTCACTTGGCCACCTACATTATTAGTACTTCATAAAAAATTTAGCTCAATTTTCCACCCAGGATTATAAGTATTAAAGTATAGACTATTACTTCGTTGAAGCTGGCTCAAGTAATTTACTTGTTTTGTACCACTCGCTCCTAGCAAGAAACATTCAGCTGTGTCATAGTTGTTCTTTCCACATAATTCACATTGTACTTGCATGGTCCTAACTGTGAATGAAGGAAGCTCCTTGCATGTTGCGCAACTTCTTGGCAAGGGTAGCAATCTGTGCTTGCAAGGCTCTCACTGAGTCAAGTGGAATTATTTCTTTTTGCTCCTTGGACCCTTGTCTACTCCTTTCATTTGACCACATACAGCTATTATTCGCCAACTCTTCCAAAAGATTATGAGCTGCATCAATAGTTTTCCTCAGTAAAGATCCTCCTCCAGTTGCTTCTATTGTTCCTCTTGAGCTTTGAGTCACACCATTGTAGAATGTTTGCAAAAGAAACTCTCTCAGAAGGTTATGGAAGGGGCATCTCTTTTGTAATTCCTTGATCTTTATTGAGAGTTGGTGATCTCTTTAATGATTCTTCTTGTCTTAGTCAAAGGAAAGTACTTAGCTATGAAAGCTTTGGCTAACTGCTCCTAAGTAGTGATTGGCTTGTAGCGAGTGAATTGTACCATGTCTTTGTCTGATCCCTCAAGGTAAAAGAAAACAATGTCAACCTCATAATATCATCCGACATCCCATTAACTTAAAGGTATCACAAATCTCCAAGAAATTTGCGAGATGCGCGTTGGGATCTTCATTGGACAACCCATAAAACTACACATTGCTCTGAAGTATGTTGAGGAGTGCCGGCTTGATTTGGAAATTATTGTCTCGAATCGCTGGCCTTGCAACTCCTTGAGGACTGAAACCTGGCCTCATAAAATCCATCAATGTCCTCTTAGCTCCTCCTTGCTCTCCTTCTTTTGCCATATTCTTTTGTATTTTGTCTTGGCGTCTGACTCCTCTTAGCTCTCTTTTGCGCCTTGTAATATCCGAACGCTCTTCCTCGCTAAGCTCGTTGGATTTTCGTGTGTTCCTTACGTTCATGCACTTGTAAAAACTCAAAGAAAAGTATCAAACACTCTTAAATCAAAGTTATCTAAACTAAATAGGATGTTAAACAAAACAATCACCAGCAACAGCATCAAAAACTTGTTGATTTGCAAAACCAATTACTTATTTTAAGCTAATAAACGCAAGTATACGGGTTGTTACTTGTAGTAAAAAGTAAATATCGTCCCACAGAGATTGTGCTTAGGTACCACTTAATTGAGGTTGTGCTTTGTTTAAGACTGAATTTGAATAATAATTGAAAAGTAAACTTAATGAAAACAAACTACCAAAAATCGAATAATGTAATGGGGGATTTTACCCATCATCAATGTTAATATAGCCTTTTATGTGTTTATGGCATATCGGTTTTAGACGATCGTAGAGTTGATTACTCTATTTTGAGTTATAATCATTCCCTAAATTGTAAACCCTAATCAAATTATGGACTTGCAATTTCTCAATTCACAAATTATCCGCAATTCTAATTATTTTTAAAGCTTTCTAATAAATAATCGGGTCTCGCACCTGATCTGTCTCCATGAAATTACCGACTAGATTGATTAAGTGACTAATTAAATCGCCTAACTCTCGTTAATCTAATCTAATTATTTTTATTTGGTTCACTCTCTCGGTTTATTACCGAAATATGCTAATACATCAATCAATCACAACATCCAACTCAAGTAAACACAAATCAACTAGATTAACATTAAAGATAAGCAAAATTATGAAGGTACAGTTAGAATATCATGAACTAATTCAAAATTTATATTCATACAACCCATCTCAATTTTACACATTAAATGATAAATGGGGAGGAAATAAAACTCAAGTTGGATGATTTCGAAGAGCAGCAGCATCGGGAGATCACCTATTCCGGAAAGCTTCGGAATCGAAACCCTCTTCTTCTTTGTCTTATTCTTCTCTCTCTCTTCTTTTCTCTCTCTTTTGGGTTTCCAAATGTAGTCAACATGTAAGCTCCTTTCTAGGGTTCCATCCTAATCCTTTATAGTCTACCAATTAAGGTACCTTAGTGTCTTTTTGGGGTCCGAAATATCCCTCGAATACCCGAATTCGAAAGTGACTCCGCGTCTGTCTACGCGCAGGCCACGAATATAGCCCTTGGTGCATGATCGTGGCCAGTTTACCTGCTCTCTATCACGATCGTGACAGATTCCCCACGATCGTGGCCCTTTGCTTGAGCTTTTGTCATGATATTTGCCACGATCGTGGCCGAATGTTAGTGCTTCGGTCACGGTCATGGCAAGTCTCTCACGATTGTGGTTATGTGTTTTGGCCCGGTTCTCCTCTGAAACTCTTCCAAATGTCCTGAAACACTAACAAATTCATCACGACACTTCATATATATATAATTGAAGCTCAAAAACATGTTCTCACCCAAAAAACACTTAAAACACAAATGCTTATGAACTAACACGAATCTTAAACTAAACACACGCTAAACAATCAACTTAACCACTAAACACATATCAAATTACTTGTAAAAATACAATGCAATCTATACCTATCAATGCACAACTTTAAAAGGAGAGCAGTTTGTTGCCGAATGGACACTCACATTGTAAGCAAATTCAACATAGGGCAAACACTGCTCCCGATTCTTCTAATTCCTGTGTATGAGGCAAGCAATAAGGTAGATAAGGTCTTATTAACAACTTCAGTTTAACCATCGATTTGTGGATGACAAGTTGTTGAAAATAATAACTTAGTTTTCATCTTTGCCCATAAAGTCTTCCAAAAGTAGCTTAAGATCTTCATACCTGTGTCACTAACAATACTCCTTGGAATGTCATGTAAACGCACAATCTCTTTGAAGAACAAATCAGCTATATGTGATACATCATCAGCTTTATGGCATGGAATGAAATGAGTCATCTTTGAGAATCCTTTCCCCCTTTTGACCTTGGTAAACCTAAAACAACAAAAATTGAATCCTTTCCTCCTTTCGACGTAGGGAAACCTAAAACAAAATCTATAGAAATATCAACCTAAGATTCATTAGGTATAGGGAAAGGAGAATACAAACCATCAGGCATGACTTTAGACTTAGCTTGTTTACAAGTAATGCACTTCTCGCAAAGTCTCTCTACACCCCTTTTCATATGTGGGCAAAAAAAGTGATCACTTAAAACATCTAAGGTTTTTTCTAATCCCAAAATGCCCCATTAAACCTCTACCATGTGCCTCCCTCACTAATAATTCCCTTAAAGAAGATTGAGGAATGCACAACTTACTTTCTCTAAACAAGGAACCATCATGCTTAGAGAACTTACCAAATGTGCCATTATCACATGCCCCTAATATGCTAGAAAAGTCACGGTCATTAGCATATAATTCTTCTAATGTACATAAAACCAAGTAGGTTTGCATCAAGTTTAGAGAGTAAGGCATACCTCCTTGACAATGCTGCAGTCACAATGTTCTCTTTACCTTGCTTGTACTTGATGACATTTGAGAATGTTTCAATGAACTCCATCCACTGGGCATTTCTTTTGTTCAACTTACCTTGTCCCTTGAGATGTTTCAATGACTTATGATTTGTATGCATCACAAATTCCTTAGGTCAAAGGTAGTGTTGCCAAGTTTGCAATGCCCTCACTAAAGCATACAACTCATCATAAGTCGGGTAATTTAAAGATGCCCTATTGAGTTTTTCACTACAATAGTTCTCTTGCGTCGAAACAGCTCCAATACCTATTCCTGAGGCATCACACTCAATCTCAAAAGTTTTTGAAAACTTAGGCAACGCTAAACAAGGTGCTGAACACAACCTATCTTTAATCAAATTGAATGCATGCTCTTGATCACTACTCGACTTAAAACCAATAGTTTTGTTTATAATTTTAGTGAATGGTGCTAAAATCTTTAACAAAAAGCCTATAAAAGCTAGCCAACCCATGCAAACTTCTTACCTCTATTATGGAATTAGGTGTTGGCCATTCTTAGATAGCCTTTATCTTTTCTTCATCAACCTCAACACCTGCCACTTACAACAAAACCAAGAAAGACAATCTTATCCATGCAAAAAGAACACTTTAAGATTGGCATAAAGCTTCTCTTTTCCCAAAACATTCAATACAGATCTTAAATGTTCTAAATGCTCATCCATATTCTCACTATAAATTAAGATATCATCAAAATAGACCACAACAAATTTGCCTTTGAATGCACGCAACACATGATTCATTAACCTCATAAAAGTGCTTGGTGCATTAGCAAGATCAAATGGTATTACAAGCCATATAAACCATAGTTAGTCTTAAAGGCAGTTTCCCATTTGTCACCTTCTTACATCCGAATTTGATAATAACCACTTTTCAAATCATTCTTACTAAAAACACGTGATCTATGTAATTCATCCAACATATCATTAAGCCTTGGGATAGGATGTGTATACTTTACCTTTATGTTGTTGATAGCTCTACAATCAAAACACATCCTCCAATATTTATCCCTTTTAGGCATAAGAAGTACTAGCAACGCAAATGGACTCGTGCTCTCCCTTACATACCCTTTTACCATCAACTCCTCACCTTGCTTTTGAAGCTCCTTTGTCTCCTCAGGATTACTTCTATAAGCTAGTCAGTTTGGAATTGAAGCACCAGGAACAAGATCAATTTGATGTTCTATTTTGCTAATAGGTGGCAATCCCCGAGAAACATCTTTAGGAAACACATCCTCAAATTCCTGCAATAAAGAAAAAGTGACACTGGGCAAAGAAATGTTAAGTTCGTTAGTGTTAAAATAAGCCTCTTTATACAATAGTACAATATTGGCTTATTTAAAAACACAACCCTCTTGACATCACTCTATTTTGCATAAAGGTTGCATGCCTCCTAGTTTTTCTCTCACCCCACTCTTGATCTTCTCCTTTTTCATCTCCACTCAAAAGTTACTTCTTTTCCTCTCCTCTTGAGTTCAACCACTTCTTTCAACCACTCTTATTTTGTTTCTTTTTACTAATCTCAACTTCACTCTCTTTTGCTGTGTCACTCCCACTTTTAACTCTTATTTGATATCCATATAGTTGTCTAGGGGTTAATGGTGCTAGAGTGATTGGTTTCCCATTCATTATAAAAGAATATTTGTTCTTGAATCTATCATACATTGCATGCCTATCATATTGCTAGGTCTCCCCAAAAGAATGTTTCCGACGTGCATGGGCAATACATCACACAAAACCTCATCTTTATACCTTCTAATTGAGAATGAAATTAGCACTTGCTTCTCTACCTTAAGTTCCTCACAATCATTCAGCTATTGAAGTTTATATGGCCGTGGGTGCTTTGTGGTAGGTAAACTTAGCTTCTCCACCAATTGCTGCATTTGTGCAACTACTTCTATCAATGATCATGCCAAATACCTTATCTTTGATGTGGCATCTCGTATGGAAGATATTGTCACGTTGCTCATCATTATCTTCCTTCACTTGTGTACTTAATGCACGCCTAATAACCAATGCTTCTCCTTCAACAAGGTACTCCACGTTAGTAGCATCCTCCAAAGGTGGCATGGATTAATCATCTAATTCACTTTTAGTCTCAACAACTCCATTCTCCCTCGAAATCGTAGCATGTTTGTTTGGACATTAAGAGGTAATATGACCTGTTCCCAAACATCGAAAACACTTAATATCCCTATTTCTTTTTTGTTGGGGAGAATCGTTACCATTGGTGGATCTCATGTCCGTGACCTTATAGGATTCATCTTTGTGCTTGGAAATAGTCGTGCCTTCCTTTTTTACCCGAATTCGGTTTCCATGATGAAGAGGAACCCGAATTTTGGTCAAACTTTGTGGGACCCTTCCTTTTGAGTTGTCTTTCTACTTTCCTGGCCATGTGCAACATATCTTCTAGCTCCACATAATGTTGTAGCTCCATCACATTGGCTATGTCTCTATTTAGCCCCTACAAGAAACGTGCCATGGTTGCTTCTCTATGTTCCTCAACATTGGCTCTAATCATTGCAATCTCCATCTTCTTGTGGTAGGCCCAACACTTTTAGACCCTTTATTAAGGCCTTGCAACCTTTGATACATATCCCTATAATAGTGATTATGGATGAATCTCCTCCTCATTTGAGTAGTGTGAAAACCATGATTTAATCTAATCATAGTGTGAATACAATTCTAACAACTGGTCTAGACAAGAAACAAGAGGAAAACACATTATTTAATGTGTAAAATCACTCTTAATTTTTTGAGACAACTTGCAAATGTTTTTTGATGCATAAAACATATTATTAGATGCCTAAAACCACTCCTAATTTGCTAGGACAGCTTGCACACGGTTTTGAATGTTTCCCACAAATCTTGGTTAGTTTGAACATGTCTTGGAATGCCTGCAATAGATTGGAATAACTTAGATACTCATTGGACTTCTTGACTCATCTTGGATAAGATTTTATTGGGCCTTGAATTCTTTCCAAGCTAATTAGAGCTTGTTTAGTCCATATCCCTTCAATTAGCTCATTTGTAGCTTCTTTTATCATCTTGGCTCCGACTCTTGTAATTGGGCCTCCTTGAATGCCCAATGAATCCTTTGGAGCTTTGCTTAGGCCAGCTTGGTTCTCATCAACAGAGATTGGTGATCTACATGGAATATATTATATACTTGCATCTAATACTACTTCCAAAAATTTTGAGTTGAACCCATGTCCTTGGTTGCCTATAATAGCCTAATATTTGTACATATCTAAGCTTTCTTTTTCCGTTTTGTATGCTAGCATGTCTTGGTCTCTATGTGATGCACTAAAATGAATTAAATAGAACTTGATAATTAAGAGGCTTGGGTGAATTTGTGCGAGAGACAAACTAGGAAGAAACAGTGACAAATATGCATTGATTCCTAAAGCATCCCATATAAACGAAAGATTTCACTATTTATAGCCCAAATGGTAGTAACCATCAATAACTACATTTAGGCTATTGCTAACTAATTTATAGTGTTAAAGTTTGTAATTTTTTATTTTAGCGGAGGAGAGGTCTATACACGGAGGTTCATATATCAACCTAAAATTTTATGCCATTAGGTCATGTTCCCATATTTGTGCACAAGTCCTAATAATTAAATAATTTTAATTATTGCTTCTAGTTCATTCCTAAGAATGGACAGTTGACATATAAAGTTTTTGTCCGTAGGTAAATTTTTATATTGCCTTTTTTGAAGTGGTTCATATGTGAGATTCATATTTTTACCCAAAACCTTTAGACATTTGGTTATCAATCAGTTATTGTATACGAATCACTCTAATCCTTTATTTATTTCTAACGTGGACTTAGTATGGCTTTTATTGGAAATAGTCTCTCTATAGTTAAGGGTAAGTTTGCGTACTACTGAACCTTTCCAGACCCCGCGTCTCAGCATAATTTATACAGAAATGATGTTGTTATTGTTGACATAGTAAGACTTTTAATGCTCCCCTTTTACGTAGTACATTCTTGTTCCTGAACGTGTAACGCCATCGGCACACCATTATGCAAATCAAGTTTCATGATCGATAAATCTCCAGTCCATTCTCATATTTCACTAGCCATTTGCGAGCACATTACTCTCAAGCATCTGGCTCAACCAAGTTTTCAGTCCTATTATGGCCTTATAACTTGTCATTTGTAAGCATATATTTTTTTAAACTGAACTTCTTGTTTGAGAAATTGTATTGTTTTACTTGGAAATTGGCTGAATTTCATAATTTTTTAAGGAGTGGTTCACGCACAGGGAGGTTTATATCTCAATTGAAAACCTTAAGAGATTATGGTCCCATTTTTCATATAAATCCTCTTTCATTAAGATACCAACTAACTTCAGATAGCAACCAACTAAGAACTGTTGTCTCCTCTAGCTTATGACAACTGTTAATTCCACAAGCAAGCCATTAATTCTGGGTTTTCGTATAAATAGTTTTAAACTCTGCACCATGATATTTGCTAGGAACTACTGATTGAGGAACTTAGACCTTCCTTCCATTGCTTCAAAGAATATAACCAAATATTTTTAACTTTCAGCTCTCGCTATTTGGTATTAGCTGGTATGCAGTTTATTATTACTTGGGAGTTTCAACTGCTCTATTTAATTTATGAAATGTATGCTGTGTGGTATTTTCTCTATGATGTTAGTAAAACTTGTTTTGAAGACCCTACTAGGTTAAGACAAGCTGAAGATACTCATACGATTTTACTTTTTGACAGATCATGGATTTTCAACCTGGAGAGTTTCTTAATGTGAAGGTATGCATTTATATAACTAGTTGAAGACATTCTGCTGGTACACTGTTGATTCTTGAATCAAACCTACATGCAAGAGGTTTTCATTTTTTGCACTATTCCATATTTTATGATCTGGACATTTATAAGTTCTATTTTGTTTGAGTAGGTATGTCAATATGATTTCAAAGTATGGCAATATTTTCATGTTAATGTTTTTAAGCTTTTCTTGTATCTTGGGGTTTGCTTTCCAACTTGACTGTTGTAAGCACGATTCTGAGAATGTCTGAATAGTTGTCAATGTTTAAGGCTTCTTGAGCTGCTGTCCTGGTGGACCTTGTGAGAAGAATAATGAAACATTCTCTGGTTCATCTCGCAGGAAATCCATTATAATCAACATGGTCTGCTGCTATTGGAGGGACAGGGTATTTACCGCTTGGGGGATAACTGGTAAGACTTTATTTATGAGTTGCTTGCTAGTGTTGCGTTAGTCATTGTCTTGACCAGTCTTTTGAAATGGCAGCTGCTAGTTTTTTTCTTTTGAATGTCCTGTTAAAGAAAGATTCTATGAGAATTTCTAAGAAAATTAATCTTATTTTTATCACTTGAAAGCTTATTTTCACATTAATTTAGTATAGACTGCTTGGAGTAACTTGCATGTAAATCCATAAACTGCCTCTCTATCTTATATAAATTTCCTTTCTGGAAATAAAATGGTTTGGAGAGTATGCTTTTGACTGGTATGCAAAAGAATGACACTTTTCGCTGATGACATAGTAACTCTGTCTAGAGCATGATAAGGTGCACTAAATTCACGCCAATGTTTGACTGGACACTGAACAGTGATACTATTAAATTTGCGTATCCAGAAAAACATTAAATTTTGCAGTTGATCCACGATTTCATATTAATAAAAGAACTGCGGAATGCTGGAGGATAGCCCTTACACGGAGGCTTGTCATGAATAGGTTGTTTGCCTATCATGAGAAAGACCAGATAAAAACAATGAAATGCTTGAAGTAATAAGTGAAGAGTCGTACTAGTTTATAGCTGTATACGATCTGCTCCACCGATTTTGCAATTTTTTTGTCGCAGGTATCCAGTTCAAGCTGGAGATGTAATATGGATGGCTCCATTTGTGCCTCAATGGTGAGAATCTAAACTCTGTTTATGTTCACCTAGGAAATGCAGACATTGGCAGGATAATAATAAACTGCCTCCTTTTCAGGTATGCTGCACTTGGTAAGACCCCTTCGCGATATTTGCTGTACAAAGACGTAAATAGGGATCCATTGTTACCTTAAAGGGGGCTCCAAATGGTGTAATTCAGCAGCAGCATCGATTTAAGAAGCTAGAAAAGGCAACTTGAGAAGCTCGTAAAAGTTGCATCTAATATTACATTGAGCTGAAAGACCTCACAATTTATTCCACTCTAAAAAAAAAAAAGGAAAATTGTTGAAATGGACAAATGTCATTGGCAATCAAAGTAGGCAATAAAAATCAACATAATGAGTATGCACAACTGCATATCATGGATGCTACCACCGCTCTGGTAGCTTAATTAGAGGCTTTCACGAGCAAAACGGATTAACCTAAGTGGAAAAAAAGTCCAAAAATATTATGGTACGAGCTGAGTTGTATAGGGTAGAAATCATAATAATTATTGTTAAGTGTAGGGATGGTAATGGGTCGGTTTTGTTAATTTTTTAAAATAATTTTTTAAAATTAAAAATATAAAATATCGTTTTTTTAATTAAGATTGATTTTAGACCAGTTTTGTTCTTTTTTTAAGTTAGATTTTATACCAGTTTAGGCCTAGTTTGGCTAATGAATTGGCTTATTGAATACACTTGAATTTAAACCGTTGAGTTAGTCTATTGTCATCTTTAGCTAAGTGGAGAGTCATTTAGCCAAGTTAACGAGTTAATTATTCAAGGTACTATTGGCAATATCAAACACACCCCCACTGCAAAGCAGCTAATTCGGTGTGGGGATATTGTCTATATGATGGGATTGTTAGGCAGTTCAAGTGCTTCCGTCTAAATTTTATAGGAAGCATTAACAAGAGAGGAAAAGGAATCATTGTTTCAAAATTAGAAAGCTTTAATACATAACCATAAAAACTAGATTGACCAACTTGTTAGGTTGGCAGAGAGGAAAAGGAATCATTGTTTCAAAATTAGAAAGCTTTAATACATAACCATAAAATCTAGATTGACCAACCAGTTAGGTTGGTGGTTGTGAGATCTCTGTGATGCTACTAAAAACATGATGCCCATTCCTAAAAGAAGAGGAGAATGCAAAGGAGAATTTTAATATATTCAATGAGATAAACTATAGATTTTCTTTTGAAAATTAGTACTATCGTCCTTATTTAATACACATTAAAGTCTACAAAATTTTTCAGGATATCATTAAGCAAGTTATGAGGATGCCACAAAGCACAAGAATATATAGATTTGAGGAAACACAAATATTATGAGAAGACCTTCATATAGCATATTGAAACAAGGGAGATTATAAACGGTGTTTTGCAAATAACAAAATATAATTATTACTAATGAATTTATTATTTTGATAAAAAGTAACATGAAAATAAAATGAAGTCATAAATTTAAGAAGATAACTTATGAATTTGATAGAGAGAATTTGAAGTTTATAATAGTCAAAATGAAGGTCAAACTAAAAACAAAAGAAAATTTAAGATTTATCAAAGTCATTTTTTAGTTTTTCAATATTAGTTGTAATCTCATTTTGTTAGCTTGATACTCTAAAAGGCTGATCATGTATAATATTTCGTTTCACTTCATTGTATAAGTTATTACATTCATTAAGAGGTATTAAAGCATTTGATTTTAAAAGAAAAATCTCCTGATCTTTCAAATGCACTTTAAGAAAAAATTTGGAGAACTGCTTAAATCATAATTAGACTAAAGAAATTAGTTTTGAGCATGTGAAATTAAAATTATATTTTGGGCTAATCGGTATATTTATATGGGTTATTGGTCTTCGAATATAGTTTTAAGTTATTAAATTTTGATATACCTTAAGTGTTGTTATATTGGTTGATGTATTAGTCGACTAATGTGTCATATTAGTTAACAAATATGCCTAATAGTTGACCAGTATTTAAACAATCGACGAATCTTGTGCTTTTAATGCATAATGGTCAACTAATTTGTTATATTAGTTTACCAATACTTTGTAAATAACTGTTGTGATGACTAGTTTTTGACTCCAACAATTAATAGTGGTCCTAAAATACTATAAATAAGTGTTTTCTCATTATTTTTAGCATCAAGAAGCATTTTAGTGCCTTTTATACACATTTCTAAGTATTTTTTAATTATTTGAATATTCATTGTCACATTATGAATATGTGAGCCTTTTGTGATTATCAAAATAATCAAGTAAGCAAGTTTAACTTGTAAGGTATTCTTGGGGTTTGTGATCATTGTATTGGGAGTACCTAAAGTTGTTTGAGGATCTTTTTTACCTTAAAAAAGGATTAAAAAGTATGTTACTCTTTGCCAAAAATAAAAGATTGTATAATGGTTATTCTTCACCTTAAAAAATGAATTAAAGTGGCAATCTAAAACAAAGTCTTTTGAATGGATGTAGGCAAGGATTGTTTTTTGAGCCACTATAAAGTAGTTTGCATTACTCTTCCTTTAATCTTTACTTTACTGTTTACAAGAACAGTCAAATTCTTTTATGTTTATTTCATTCTTGAATTTATAATAATTTATAGGCATTGTTTCTATAAGTTAGTATCATTTAATTAAAATTTTGAATTCACTCAATTCATCCTTCCTTTTGGGTGCCATTAAAGGATTACAAGTGGTATCAAAGTAGGTTGATGGAGCTAGTATTTCAATGAACTCCTATAGAAATGGTCATAATGGCTTACGTAGGAGCATATTCATTAGCGTTTAAATAAGAAGGTTGAAACATTAGTAGAGACTCTTTCTTTGATAAAAATGACTACCTTTATTAGAAACAAGAATAGAATTTTTTAATGGCGCCAATTTGTAGACTTATAAGAATATCCCAAGTTGTCCATACATCCTTACTAAAATTACAAATGATAGTAAAGTTTCCAAATTGAAATATGAATGGGATCCTCAAGATAAAAGATTAATCTCCTTAAATAGCAAAGTTGTCCACATTTTATTTTGTGTAGTGGGAAGAAATGCATTCAATACAGTTCTACGTGTGAAATGACTCTTAAAATTTGATGTGAAATGACTCTTAAAATTTGACATACTTTAGAAGTCATTCATGATGGAACAAAGCTAGTGAAGGAAAGCAAAGTTAGCATCCTAACTCACTAATATAAATTGCTCCAAATGAAACATAGTGAAAGCATTTCTACTATATATATTAGATTTATTAATATTATCAATGCTCTAAAAGATTTTGGAAAGTCCTACACTAACGTTGAAATGGTAAGGAAGTTATTTAGGTCACTATAAAAACCATAAGAAGCTAAAGTGATAGCCATACAAAAAGCTAAGGATCTAACAACTCTATCACTAGAGAAGCTTGTCAGATCTTTTCTTTCATTCAAAATAAGGATCCAGAAGACACAAGAAGAAATGACACTTTCAAAGAGAAAGAATTTAGTTTTAAATGCTTTAAAGGAAGACTCAAGTGAAGAGAAAGAGAAATCTTCTAGTGAAAGTGATGAAGAAGATATTTCTTATAACTAGAAAATTCAAGAAATTCTTGAAGAAAAACTCCTTAAGGAGAAAGGACTGCGAAGGTGGTAAAATAGATTCAAAATGTAAATCAAACAACATTATTTGCTTTGAATGTCGGGAACTCGAATACATGAAGTCTCAACGTTCTTTTCTTAAAGAAAATGACAAATACGAAAGAAATAACAAGAAGGAGAAAAGGGACAAAGAAAAAAATAAATCTCTCTAAGCCTCCACTTAAGATGACAAAAATGACTCCATAAGTGAGCATTCGAAAGGAGATGTAGCTCATATGTACTTTATGAAAAAAGATAATGATGAGGTACTCTCTAACTTTAAATCACGTTATAATAACAGTGACATTGATCTAAAATATGATGAACTTATTGAGAGTCTTGAAATTATGAGCATGAAAAAGAGAAAAGTTATCTTCTAAAACACATTAAATTACATCAAATTCAAATTTGGTTATTTTTGGGTTTCAAATTTGGGAATTTTCAATCCTTTCTTAATTAAGAGATATCTTTCTAAATTGATGCCTTTATAGTTAATTGTATAAGGAGTTATGGTTATTTCCCTTTTAATTATATCATTACATCTTTAATTTTATTCTATTTTTGGTATTTCAGGAACTTTTTTCATGTCTCAATTTTTGAAATTTTGAGGCTTTATCGTTACATCTTTAATTTTGTTCTATTTTTTATTTTAGGAATTTTTTTCATGTTTCAATTTTCGAAATTTTGAGGCTTTGTAAATTATACATTTTTTATGAAATTAATTGTTATATATGGAAATTATGCTTTTATTATTACAATTCCAACCTCTAATTTTCTCAAAATTTGCCCCTTAAATTCTTTAATTGAATCTTCAACTTAGGCACAATATCAAAATTGTGGATTTTTGAAAGTAGACACAAATAGGTGCATTTCTATCAAAATTGACATTTTGTTTTGAATTTTTAAATATTCAACAGAACTCTTTAGTGAGGAATTTATCATTCTTAATGAAATATTTTTTGATTATTTTTACCAAGTTAGTTTGAAGCATGGCACTATATATTATGCATTGTCAAATAAAGATTCTTTTTGATGATGCCATAAAGGGGGAGAAAGATTGGTGATATTATATTGATGAAATTTGAGGGGAATATTGTTTTTATTTTTTATTTTTTTCATTTTAAGTAATACGCTTAAGGAATTTATGTTATCTTCATGTATGTATATTTCTTTGATTTTTGATTATCTCCTTTGTTCTTTATATTGAATTACGCTCTTCATATTGAATTATGTTTTTTTGCATGCATTAAAGAGGAGCTAATCACTAATTTGATATTTGTTTGTGTGCTTAGCTTTATTATTGTTCTCTAATATCATAAATACTTTGTCATCAACAAAAATGGGAGATCGTTGAATCAAAGGAGGTTTCAATAAGTGTTTTGATATTAACAAAACACAACTACTACGAACAAGTTTATAAAAATTAATATAAGAACAAAATAGGGTTGTAAAATTAAGAAAATAGCGTATGAAATTGATAAAGAGAAGTTGAAGTTTATAACTATTGAAATGAAGATCGAATCAAGAAAAACAGAAGACTAAGACTGAGACTTATCAAGGTTAATATTTAGTTTTTAATATTAATTGTAATCTCACTTTGTTAATTGGATGTTCTAAATTACTCACCATGCATAAATATTTCATTTCACTTTATTGTATAAGCCTTTACATTCATCAAGAGGAATTAAAGATTTTGATATTAATAAAAAAATCTCTTGATCTTTAAAACACCATTTAGTTAACATTTTAGGAAGTTTTTAAACTATAATTGGAATAAACTAATTAGTTTTGAGCATTTGAAGTTATTAAAATTATGTTTTTGTGGTGATTGGTTGAATTATATAGGTTAATGGTTGACCAATATAGGTTAAAGTTGTTAAATTCGATGTGTTGTGAGTTTATTGTAATATTGGCTTATTTATTGGTTGACCAATGTACCATATTGGTCGACCAATATGCCTACTAATCGACTAGTATGCCTACTAATTGACTAATATTCCCACAGCTAGCAAATTTGGTATCTTTAATGTATATTAGTCAATCAGAATGCTATACTGGTCGACTAGTGCTTTACAGATGGTCATTGTAATGACTAGTGCTTTGCTACAATGATTAGTAGGGGTCCTAAAAAACTATAAATAGGTGTTTTTTCATTGGTTTTAGAATACTTTTTACACACATTTCTAAGTATTTTTAAATTATTTGACATTCATTATCTTATTTTGAGTGTGTGAGGCTTTTTGTAATTATTAAAATGATGAAGTGAGCAATTTTGGGTTTTAAGCTATTCTTAGGGTTTGTGATCATTGTGTTGGGAGTACTTAAGATGGTTTAAGGTTCTTCTTTACCTTGAAGAAAGATTGAAAAAGAGATTCCTCTTTGCTGAAATAAAAGAATGTACAAAAGTTATTCTTTGCCTTAAAAAAGGAATTATAGTAGAAATCCAAGAAGAGTCTTCTTAGAGGTAGATATAAACAAGGATTGTTTACCAAATCACTATTAATCGATTTGTGCTCTCTTCCCTCACTCTTTACTTTGTTGTTGACAAGCATAGTTAAATTCTTTTACTTTTATTTCATTCTTATATTTCTGATAATTTATACGCACTGTTTTTATAAGTTAATGTTAGTTAATTAAACTCTTGAATTCATCTAATTCACTCCACTTAGATGTCGTTACGGAATAATATAGCACAAAATACTAAAGGATGAGGGTTAAAAGTCTTTCATAGTACCTCCCTAAATTTTTTTTAGCGTACCAAATAGATAGAAAATATGGACCCTTCAACTCCTTCTAAATTTTCTCAATCTCTTCACTCTCCCTTGTTTAATCACGTTTTGAAATACTCAATCATCTAAACTTAGAGTTCACATATATTTCCTGGAAAAATAGTAAAATTTTCGAACTAAAGAAAATTATGTTCAAAGTCAGGGTTTTAGAAATTTTATGTAAAGTTCCTTCTGACTATGGAGAAAAAAATTGAAAAAGATGATAAGGAAAAGTTCTTTTATAAGCATAAGACAGGAAGTTGGTCAAAGCTTGTCGGCCCCTGAAAATTTTTTTTCATTAGCTTAAGCGTAATAGCTTATGGAATAAATGCATTGAGAGGAATTTGAGGGTATTTTCAGTATATGGCTTAAGTATCAAGGGTAAAGTGGACTTTTAAGAGAGGTATGGAGGACTTGTCTTTATTGACAGAATTGGTGGCGTGAATGAAAGAAAAGAAGAACAGAAAGAAGAGAGCTTCGGATGAGAGTGAAAGAATAAAGTTGTGAACTAAGTTGCAATTTCGGTAAAGCTTAAAGAGAGGATCCGAGTGCATGCAAGAGGAGAAAAAGAAAGAAGAAGGA
>JANZXR010000171.1:26331093-26355422 GCA_027575705.1 Erythroxylum echinodendron
GAAGAAGTACAATTGGCGACCCGACTTTTAGCATCATCGATCAAGATCCTGAGTTTATACCTCCAGATGTATTTCAAGATGTCGAGGTAACTCTACACAAGAAGACATTGAAGAACAAAGAACTCGAGAGATGACAACTATTCGTGATAATATTGCTTCTAGTTTAATGGCAGCTAGACGTCGTTCTTGAATTGTATTTTTAAACTTCATTTGGATTGTTATATTTTATGTTTGGATGTATCGTTGACGTCGTCGTCGTCATCATCATCATCATCATCATCATCATTATTATTATTATTCTTGTTGTTGTTGTTGTTGTTGTTGTTGTTGTTGTTGTCGTCGTCGTTGTTTGTCGTCGTCGTCGTCGTCGTTATTATAATTATTGTTGTTGTTGTTGTTGTTGTTGTTATTATTATTATTATTATTATTATTGTAGACTTAATTTTTGTAGAATTAAATATCTAAACTCTAAATTCCTATCAAAATATTCATACCCTTATAAATTTTTTAAAGACATGTTCTTATAAGTCATTTTACATAAACAGCCAATACTAAACAACTAATTTTGCCAAACATCTCTAACAAACAGTTAATATAATCCGTTGGTCAAATCAGCTGATAGAATCAGCTGACTGCAGCCTATATCTTATTATTATTAACAATAACTAATAGTTAACTGAATTAATATCTGCAAGAGGTACTAATAAAGTAATAAGCAATGCGATTGAATAAGCAAAGAAATGACGAATATTCAGATCTGAAAAGTTGCAATCTCTGATCTCCGAAATGGCGATCTTCCCTCGATCCTCTCTGCTTCTTCTTCTACTCACTCACATACTTGTCCTTCTCATCTCTCTCTGCTCCGCCGAGATCCGATCCTCGAAGATCCGATCCGACGATCGAGTCATAATTCCCCTGGATGAGTTCGGCTTTACCCACGCCGGCCGCCTCGAGCTAAACGTCTCCAAGATCGTGCTCTCCAACAACAACCCCGATCTCGACCGCTCCAAGCTTGGCTTCTTCCTGTGCACTCGCGACGCATGGGCCCACGTCTACCAACAGCTCGAAGACGGCGAGATCGCCTGCGCTCTCCAGTCCGATCTGGTCAAGCCCGTCTTCACCTTCAGCAAGCTCCAGCCCAACCAGGGAAAATTCTCAGTTGTCTTCTCCGAAAACGACGCCGATCAGTACACTCTCGTCTTTGCTAACTGCCTCAGCTCCACTAAGGTCTCCATGGACGTGGGCTTCGCGATGTATAATCTGGACAAGTCCGGTACGAGGGACTATCTCTCTGCTGGGAGGACGGTGTTGCCTAGGGTTTATTTCTTATTCTCTGTTGTTTATTTTGCGCTCGCGTGTTTGTGGGTTTACATTCTTTACAAGAAACGACTCACCGTTTTTAGGATTCATTTCTTTATGCTCGCGGTGGTTGTTCTCAAGACCTTGAATTTGCTCTGTGAGGCGGAGGATAAGGCGTATATTAAGAGGACTGGCACTGCTCATGGATGGGATGTGTTGTTTTATATATTTAGTTTCTTGAAGGGGATCACTTTGTTTACACTGATTGTATTGATCGGTACTGGATGGTCTTTTTTGAAGCCGTATTTGCAGGATAAGGAGAAGAAGGTTTTGATGATTGTGATCCCTCTTCAAGTTGTGGCTAATATTGCCCAAGTTGTGATTGATGAAACCGGGCCTTACGGGTATGATTTTATCTGGAAACAGGTGTTCTTGCTGGTGGATGTGGTGTGTTGCTGTGCTGTTCTATTCCCTATTGTTTGGTCCATTAAAAATCTCAGGGAGGCCGCCAGGACGGATGGGAAGGCTGCCGTGAATTTGATGAAGTTGACTTTGTTTAGGCAGTATTACATTGTGGTTATATGCTATATCTACTTTACAAGGGTGGTGGTTTATGCTTTGGAGACTATTACTTCGTACAAGTTTCTTTGGACTAGTGTAGTGGCCGGAGAGTTGGCTACACTGGCGTTTTATGTATTTACTGGGTTTAAGTTTAAGCCCGAGGCACACAATCCGTATTTTGTTATTGATGATGAGGAGGAGGAGGCTGCCGCTGAGGCATTGAAGCTGGAAGATGAGTTTGAGTTGTGAGGAAATTTTTGTGTGGGGTGTGGGTAGAGAAAGTTGGTCCCTTCAATTTCAGGTAGAAAATTAATCATGGGTACAAATTGGGACTTTCTGTTTCATATTCAGGGTTGTGGGATTAAATGGAATAGGTCATAGCGTTAATTTGTTTCTTCTTCTTCTTCTTTTCTTTTTGTTTAACCATGTGGGTTTAATAGTATACTTGCATAAACTATCTTTGTCCGTGAAACTGGACATCAGGTAGCCTGCACAAGTTCTCAAACTAAATATTTTGAACCACTAGATAAATGTGTGTATTGTTCTGCGTTAATATGTTGGAGACGAAGTAACATAGTTATCCATTCTCTTTATGATTTTTGTTCAGTGTGCTTGAGGTAAAAATGACTTTGTGCTGCAATGGCTTTTAAAGTTGTTACGTTTAGGGAAATGAAGAAAATACGGCTTGAAACATCTACGCTGCAAGTTTGTCAGCATACCCCGTTATAAGAATTTTTAGATTTGTCATGTATTTGAGAAGTGATTGGTCCTTCCGTTACAATTGAATGGAAGAAAGGTTATTCGATGAGATCCTATATTTATGTTGGTAACAATTAATATTTCTCCTCTTCCAACTTGCAGTAGTTGGATTCTTCTCATGTGAGAAATGGAATTTCGACTGGTTCTTGGAAGTTGGAAGTTGTAAGTTTTTCTGATGAAAAAAAGATATTTCTTGGCTACATTGTTTTTTTTATAGCAATGCATATTATATTATTCTGGATCCTTGTTAATTGAATCAATATCTTTAAATTGGCTTCTCATTGAACAAATTGGCCGCTTGATTTGGGAGTTAAGAAGCTGCTGTATTCAGTTTTAAAAATTTGGGTTCCAAAGTTGAGATGGACTTTTCTGTTGTGTTCTGTGACGTAACCAGAGGGTAAAGGTTTTCAAATTAAAGAAGATTTTAGTGTATCTTTCAATTTAAAGAAGATTTTAGTTTATCTGCTCACTAGCTGGTATTGTGGCCTCAACTAGTGAGCTGTGCAAATAATACCATCTACATATGTCATAATAATATTCTGAGATGATGTTTAACGTTTGATTGTTTAGGGTTTTGGGATCACTTGGACATTCTTTGTACATTTAGTTGATGAAATATCTGCTTCTTTTGTCTATTTTCTTATTTCTAGCTTAAATTCAGACGCAGGTGTGACCCAACATAGTCGATGATCCAGTCAATGATACCATATTGCTAAGTCTGTTATTTATTCGTACTATCTTGTTATGGTTGGTTTGGTTCTTTTCACTACATCTTGTAGATAAGATCTAATATATATGGAGATTGATTTATTCGAAAGTAATAGAAATATTTGGAAGGAGATCAGCTTGCCTGGGGCTAAAGCTGTTTTGGATCTGGCTTTGTTAATTGCTTACTTTGCCTATGTATGAGTATTGATGGTGAATTAAAAAAGGGATAATTATAAAAGAAATTAAATTTCCAGGGCTGAAGCATTTCGATTGGAATTTGTAAGAGAAGGAAATATTTTAAAAGAAAACTAATACAATAGGAAAATGTACTATTTCTTTACAAAGGCTTCAACTATGTGAAATAGATATATTTGAATATTTTTGTATTTTCCTAAACTATTATTATCGTATTTATAATTAGGTTGATAATACAAACTTTATCTAAAAATGTTTTATTCAAAGGTACCTAACCCTTGAGGAAGTAAATTAAAAGCAACTTAACAATCCCGGACTTCGTCAATATGTTGAGAAAAAGAATCTTTTTTAAAAGATAAATGAATGTTGTGATGACGATATATTATTAAAGAAAGCGAAGGGATAAAGAAATCTTCTTTATGTTGTTATGATTTTAAAATGCCTACGATTGGATATAATAATTATTATAAAAAGATATAAAAGAACTATAAGAAGAGAAAATATTTGAAAAAAAAGATATTTTAAACAAAAAGCAAGGTATTATAAAAAGAGAGGGATGTAAACCCAAAAAACCTATGTTCAAGAGAAATAACACGAGAAATAAAAAGATAATTTAATGTCAATTTTATTATTGCAAAGAAAAAGGATTATATGCAAATGAATGTCCTAAAAGATTTCATAAAAAGAAATTGAAATAGATGATGAGACAAACTAGGATAGAAAATAAAGTGTTTATTCAAATCAATAACTTTGAAGATTGTTCTTTTGAAGAAATTATTTTTATAATTATTATAATTACAAATTCACAGTAAGAAGAAATCTTAAATTCTGAAATAAACGAGTAAAATAAGATAATCTTCTAATAATCAAAATGAGTAGAAACATTTGAAAAGTATGGTGAATATAGTTAGGAAGCTTTGATTGATAGAAAAACACTTAAAAAGATTCAGAATACAACTTTTTTTTATAAATTCTTATAGTGGATTTAATACAATTCTTTTAGATAAATTTAGATTTAAATTTAGAAAACATCATATGTTTTATGGAATTAAACTGAAAGAAAAGGCCTTAAATATTAGTATAACATCAAACAAAGTAATGATTCCCTTATTGTCTAAATGAGATATTTCTCAAAAGCTTGATCACTTGCTTAAATAAAATCGAGATAAAATAGGATGGGTACATATCAAATCAAGTCAAATGATAATTAGATCTACTTTTAGAGAAGGAATTGATAGTCCCACTAATATAGCAATCATAGACAACATAATACATAATTGAAGAGAAGTATATATGAGAGGCAATCTTAGATGTCAAAAACTTTTTTTTTATCATCTATCCTAAGATATCATATGACATACAAGACAAAACACTTTCTTTGATACAAGATTTCAAAAGAAAAGATTTAATCAAAGATGGAAATAGATCTTATTCTATTACCTATATGATATCTGACTCATTGTCCAATACTCATCATAAAGAATGCTTTGCAGATAAAGATATAATTGATTTTCCAAAATCATTTTCTGAGGTAAAAAGGAACTATCCTCTATATATAGCAAATATAGAGGATCTTAAAAATGAATTTCATTATATTTGTAACAAAAGCCTTTGCTAACTTCTAACAATAGACTGTTAGCTAGATTATCCTATTCTGATACTGGTGTTTCAAGTACAAGATATAATAATAATATAATACATGTAGATAAAAAGATAGGGCAAATTATAAAATAAAAGGAGAATATTTTGATGGTACAACCTATATTACTTGTAATATTTTAATTGATATTGGTGCAAGTGGAAGTTATATTAATCATAATTTGAAAAACAATTTGATAAAGTTTCACCTAACAGTACCTTATCAGTATATAAACTTTAATGGTGATGTACGACATATCGATACTATTGTAGAAACAATTATTAAGATTGGAAATATTAAAATACCTATAAGGTTGTTAGTAGAAAATGAGGAATTTAATTTAAAGATGATAATGGGAACTGGTTTTCTCGAATAAGTTCAACCATATAAGATAACTCAACGTGGAATACAATTATCTTATAACAATAATACCATATATATTCCTCGATAATGACTAGTCCTATTAGTATATATATTCCCATTGGAATTACCTATAAGGAATATAAAGCTGAATATTTTGCAACTTATATAGATAGTGATGCAGGTTTTTACCTATGCAAATTGATTTGTTTTCTTTAACAATATCATGAAACCTTATAGCCTATCATAGGATTAGATATTTCTAATCATCAAATTCATTTATCTACCGACATACATCAACCTTAAATCTTGTTAGGATCATTTTAGTTAAATGCTCACCCTTTTATTTCTATGATACTATTACTGCTATTCTTCTTGGAAATGACTTTCTTCAGTTATTCTATAAAATCTTATCTGATACTATTAAACAACAAATACATTTCAAAACTCCTTGTAAACATTGGATAACTAATAATTGCCATAAAAATGCCTTATAGTTGTTCTACCCCTATATCTTTTAAACCTCATACAACCCAGTGTGGAGTAAGTTATAAAGAAAAATAGATTTTTCCAAAAGGAAACCTTTGTCAAAACTAGAAAATCTTCTAGAAAACAAATATTAACAGACAAAAACTATCAAAGATGGACTAGAAATAGTGAAACAAAAAAATAAAAAATTATTTTGATAATCCTTTGCAATTTTGGGATAAAAATAGAGAAGAAAAAAATTTAGAATGATAGATAAACAAAAAATTATTAGAGTTACAATCATGAGATATAATCCAGAAGATCAAGAGGAATTGTGAAAATAACTTCTGGAATTATACAATCTAAAAATGATTAAGCCTAGTATATATCCACACTCTTCTCCAACTTTTATGGTAAGTAGTCAATTATAAACGATTAAATGATAATACAATCTTTGATGGATATTTTTTTACCTCATAAAGAAACCCTAATAAACTTAATGAAAGGAAAATAAATTTTCTCTAAGTTTAATTGTAAAATTGGATTTTGACAAATAAAAATCAATAAACAAAGCATTCCTTATATTGCTTTTTCTACTCCCTAATGTCATTATGAATGGTTAGTAATGCCCTTTGGTTTAAAAAATACCCCATAAATATTTCAAAGAAAAATGGACAATATTTTCAAGTATTATAATTTTATACATTGTTATGTAGATGATATTTTAATAGCTAGCGATACTATTTCTTAACACATTATACATATTCATACATTTGCAGATTTATGTGAAAAATATGGTCTTGATCTTTCTAGGAAAAAAGCCAAGATATTTCAACTGAAATAGAATTTCTTGGAATGGATATAGATGGTAAAGGAGTTAAAATTGAACCCTATATTCTTAAAAAGATTTCGCAATTTCCAGATAAATTATAAGATTAAAAAAGTTCAAAGTTTTTTAGGTGTGTCAAATTATGCATTTGATTTTATTCAAAACTCAGTTGAGTTCCAAATGCTTTTAAAGAAAGGTAAACGATTTAAATTTTTACCTTATTTGATTGAGCAAGTAAAGAACATTAAACTTTTATGCTTTACTTTACCTAGGTTTTCTAAATGAAAGAGATAAAACAAAGTATAAGGAACTCAAATAGCTAAAAGATATCACCCAAAAAAAACCAAACTCTGCCTTACGTCTACCTTATGACAATGATAATTTAGTACTTGAAATCGATGCTTCTGGTCATGTATGGAACAAAGTATTAAAAAAGATAGATTATAACAAATTTCATGTTAAAACTAATGAGTCTCTTTACAGGTATTTGATTTTTTTCTTTTTTACCTCATTCTACCATCATTTTTTCTAGTTATTTTTAAATTTTTCTTTTTGACCCCTCTTTTTTCTATCTTTTGACTTTCTTGCTAGATGAGTTTTCTCCCACTTTCCTCCCTTAGCTTCTAGACCATTACATCTCTTGTCCTTTTTATCTTTTTTTTTTCCTTATGGTAGCCCTCTCGCTTCTTAAACTATGTTTGAATTCACTCTAAACAGTTGTTTGTGAGCTTATTAGTCATTTTAATGTGGCTTACAAGCATTTTTACACCCTTTTTCTAATCATTACTCAGTTTATTAAGTTATTCTTTTGGAAATTTTGTTATTATATTGATTTTGACTCATGAAGGATGCAACCACAATATTAAAAAGATGGCATCTATTGGTCATATTTGTTCAGTTTATGTGGCATTATGGATGAAATTGTTTGAGCGTAAGCCTTTTGACGCTAGAACTATAATGGGATTTGACATGTTAAACAAATTTTCCATTTTGAATCTTAGCTTGGGTTTAATTTTGTATGTTTCTTAGGTAAAATCCTTTTCTTTGAGTACTGTTAGTGCATATTATTATCATGCTTATTTTGACATCAATCAATTGCCATGTTTAATATTGATCTATGTTGACAATTGCCCCCTGTAGGGGAATCAAAGACATTTTGGAGATATTTGTGTTTTAAGGAATGGTTCACTAGTTTTGAACAGGAAAGCAATGGTGAAACATAATTCATATAATGGTTTTGATGCCCTTATTTGGTTGATTTCTTTTTTCCAAACATTTTAGTAGATTTCAAAATGTATGAATCAAACATAAATAGTTATATTAATTAATCTTGCAACTTCGTGATTATTGGCATATAGTTATCCTATGTTTTGAAACTTTGTATATGGGCCTTAAGAAAGTTCTCTCTTCTCTTTATCTTTGTCTCTCTTCTTTTCCTTTTTAGTTATTCATTTCCTTTATTTGTTATGCCTATTGTTGTTGAATTTTTTTTCGTTTAATCTCATCTCTAATCGTTTAATCTCATCTCTAACTTAAAAGCTTCAAATTTCATGTGAGGATACCCATGAAAATTGTAATATTGCTAAAACATCATTATTTTTATTTAGCTATAGCTTAACACTTATGAGTGTGACATTTCACTATTGTTATGAATATTAACTTTTAATTAGCTTCTTTGATTTTCCTAATATAAGATGAAAATTTTCACCATCATCATTCTTGTACCATTCTTTTTGAAGCACTTTTCTTCAAAAAGAAATTTAGATAAAATTTATTACTCTCATCTTTATGGTTTGATGCATGTATTGTTCTTTTATTGATCTTTAGATCTATAGAAAGAATGAATTTCTTTTTTTCACATGAGCTATTGCTCTCATGTACACTCTGTTTACTATAATTACATATTTCAAATTTAAATCTAGAAGAGATTGATTGATTACAGATGCAGCTAATGGAAGCCATATTGGCATAAAAAATTTTCAATTTATGTTGTTCAATAATCAACTTCAGATTTAGACATTTAAGAATCACGAGAACTTTAAAGTAGATTAGTCAAGCTAAGTTTTTTTGCACTCATTTGAATTCTTGAGGCCAAAACTAGTCCAAGTTTTTGAACATCAGTGATGTAGAACATCGTCGCACTACTCAAAACAACTAAACCTACAACTATAGCATTGATGAGTCTAGGTCAATCCTATAGAGAGTGTTCAATTAGGTTTTGTTATGAAAAGAATTGGTGTTTAGGTTTAGGAGGGGAGGGTTTATTTGATTTCAAATAAGAAAATAAAACAAAACAAAATAAAAAAACAAATTAAAGAAAACATTCAAAAAATGATGAAAGTGATGAATTCGGTAGAGACTCGGTCACCAGTTCAATTTCAGCTACACACAATTACACTTATTTCATTGAGTTGTTATCCTTATACCTCTCCTAGCAATTATCAATCGTAGGTTAACAACAAGCTCTTTCAACCTCAATTTTCCCTTAGGTCATGTTTAAGTAAGAGACACTCATTAATTAAACCTAGGATAAGATCTCTAACTTTAATTGGGTAGCTGCATTATGAATTAGGAAAATGGATTAATCAAAGCAACAACCACACAACCTCGGGTCATTTGAACTAGGTTATGTTAACCCTAATGATTTCACACCAATTAGTGCCCCTAATGATCTGAAACCATTAGTTATTACAAATAAATCTCAACATAACAATTACGGATTATATTGAAGATTCTAGCAATATCCAAACACAAAAATTATAGATTGTGTTCAAAATTCTAGTAACTAGTTCACACATAAACAATCTAACGAGAATGATAATAAAGATCATTCAAATATGAAAACCAAAATCCATAAGCATAGGATAACATAATCAATCCCTAAGAGAGAAAGAATAACAAAAACAATGAAAGAAATGCTTAACTGGGTTCTTTGGTGTCGATATCACGTGAACCAGTGTCAGGAAGCTAGCCCTCTATGGGTCTCCAAAGTATGTGAGCTCTGCCCCTCTTCGTCCTCCCGAAACCCCTAAAATGTTTCCTTCAATTTTTCAGAAGTTTTTACCATCAAAACAATATTTTATACTAAAAATTTGGTTTTTAGGGACAATTGTCTAAAGACTCACAGGCGTTTATAATGGTGTCACGACCGTGAATTGCTTCATTGAAGCTCACGACTGCGACCTAACTTGTCATGGGTGTGCATGATGGTGTCACGCCTATGACAAATAAGTCATGGTCGTGACTAACATGCTCACGCCCATGACTTTTATGTCATGGCCATGAGCTATGATGTTAAGCCTTCATTTGATTTTCTACAATGTATACTCTTTATCTTCATGTATTTTCTTGTCTCCTCTTGTTCTAATCCTTCTTCTTTTTGTTTTATGAAGACGGGCGTGTGTGAATCTTAAAAAGACGGCTTAAATATTTTGATTTCAACTCACTTTATCTCTTTCCCTTTTGAATTGTACCTAAAACTAAATATAAACTAAAGTGAATATCTTAAGAATTTCATAAACAATCACTAAGTGTTATAGATTAAATGTATAATCAGTTAAGCACATATCCATTTTCCCTAAACTTAGATTTTGACCATTCTCAGGTAAAACATCAAAATCAAAGTCCCAACCCACCTAACACTTATTCATTTTCCATATTTCCTAAGAATAGATAATCACGTGCAAAGAGAAATAACTTTAAAAAACTATAGCAAGAACTCAACATTTAATGCTTTTACTCATGGTAAATCAACATTCATTACCATTAAAAACTGATCAATCTAGAGGTATACTTGGACAAAATGTGTTTAAATAATATATATTCATAGGTACTCTCAAGAACTATTCATGATCATAACATTCCACAACTTTGCGAATCATTTTATTTCTCCAGCACTAAGGTTCTCATGCATCATCATGAATCAGAGGAATTTTCAAGGTTATAATATGGGCAAGGGTAAGGTGAGTTGTATTTGGATAGTGTAGTGTAAAAGCCATCAAAGGTAGTGAAACAAGAAAAAAACTCAATATAACATCAAGCGCAAAAACTAACATTCACTCATAATTGTGTACATCAACTATGGTGAATGTAAAAAATATGTTTTGCAGCTAAAATTCAAGCTCTCATACCAAAAATCACTTAAAGCATAACCAATTAAAAGGAATCACTCGTAAAATTGATGATAATAATAAATATAGGGAGTGATCCTTCCAAAATAGCATGTACCTTATAAGAAACATACTAAAATCACCCATTCAATACAACTTTAGGACGAAAGACTAATAATAAGTAACTTTGCAGAACATATGCCTTTTTCTCCTTTTCTTTTTCTTTTCTCTTTGTTCTGTTTTTGTCCATATAAATTTGCGACATCAACATTGGAATTTCATTGATATGATATAAAACAGCATCCTAACAATTACCCCACACATATGCATGCCTCCACACTTATATTTTTATACACCTATAATCTTCAACAATCAACCAATTCTCCACTAATTTTAAGGCTTGGGTAGGAAATTTGTTTAGGTTCATAGCATGTAATATGGTTAACAAAAAAATAATAGATAAATAAAGCTCAAGGGGGCTTATCAAAAAGAAAAATCATAACAATGGGTAGACTATTTGGCTAACGTAGCTTAAGAAAAAAAGAATGCCTATATTGTTTTCATGTTAATGCAAGTGATAAAGATGTGGTCTTAAATAGAAAATCAAAGCAAAGTCAGGATGTACACGTCATGAAGGTCACATATAAAAAAAATACAATGAGACTGATATGGATGTGTCAATCTATTATGGCTCAAAATCTCCCTGGCTTTTGTCTACCATTAGTCACTATTTTTCTAAAATAATGCACATTGACCAGTCACAAGAGTAAAGTACATGCTAAAGTTGTCATAGATTCTTCTAGTCAATTAACACTTTAATCATGACTATACAATCCTAGAAGCAATAGAAAAAAAGAGAAAATGTTTAGTTGTTTGTTTTATTCTCTCTCTCATTTTGTTGAAAACTTAAAAACAAGTAAAAATAAACAAACTTAAAAACACACAAGCATATAAGAAAGAAATGTGAAAATGTAAAGGAAAAGAAATTAATTTCCCTTGGGATGCCTTGTTTATTGTCATTGGCTTGACTGCTTTTTTTCTCATCACCTAAAAAAATTATGATCTTCAAGTGTCAAATGTGCTTCCTTCTCTTGGGGTTCTTTAGGATAGGGCCTCAGTTAATGATCATACATCCACATTGGCTTCCTTATCTTCAAATTTCCAATCTCTACTAAGACCTAACACTCTTGGAATATCTCTTTACCCTTCTATTCCTCGTTTACGTCCTCCAATCTATTAGATAAAGGTGAACGGTTAGTTTCAATATCAATTAGGAACTCATTATTTACCTTTGAGCTAAATGATATGTCTTTTTCTCCTTCGAGCTCCTCGTCCACTTCTTTGACACAAGCAATTCCTTGAGTAGTTCTTTCAAGATTCTAAAGCTCTTCTTCACTCTGTAAGGTCTCTACACTAATGTCCTTTAGGTAAGCCTCGGGTTGATATGGCTGCATCTCTTTACTTTGTAATGCTAGGTAGTCAAGAGCTTCTATTATCTAACCCAATTGGCTTGCTGTAAAACCACAAACTTTTCTTTTCAAGTGTCTATAAAATTTCATTTCATGTGAATAATTTTTTCGAGCTGATGTAAATTTTTTTCGTTAAAAGGTGAACTAGGAACCTAACCTTGAATGACAAGTATTAAATTCAAATGATAGTCAAAAAATATTGGAGTTGATTGGTATGGAAATGGGTCAAAAATAAATTCAATTGGATGGATTTATGATAGATCAAGATCGACCTTGTTTCAAATTATTATGGAGTAAATTTGAAGCATTCTTAGGCTGAAACATAAGGATATAAGAATCAATTATAGTTACGAATACTTAAAGTAAATCGATCCAACTTATATGTTGATATATTTAGGTGTAACATATTATTAAGTGGACATGAAATTTGTATCGAAATTGGACAGATTTTTCTTAAGCCATTTAATTATTTTGGACAAGAAATAATACATGTACATGTGAATGAACCTTAATTGGCAACTATGACATACATGAAGTTCTCATTATTTTAGAATAAGAATGCATGAAAATCTCATGTTGTCACGTTAGGAGTAGATGTAAAGGACATAAAAATCATTACATGAGAGACCAATTCATGGTGTGGACATTTGTCATTTTGGTAAGACAAAATCAAAACAATTTGTTATATTTAGGGGACAAGAATTGTCATGGATAAGGTAAGGAGTTAAAGGATTATTTAAAAAAAGATGGTAAGAGAATATATAATTAACAGCTGTTAGAAATTTACCTTGCAACTTGTAGCACATCCCTCTTCAACATGTAGCTTAAACAAGAATGATGGAGGACCTGCTCCATCTTCATTCCACTGAAGCCTCACTTATCCCTTAGACTAGAATTGATGTTATTAAATTTCAACTGCTCCCTTCACGCATAGATCTCCAAGTTTTTTCCTTTAGGAAATAATTTATGCATGTTGCTTTAAGCCTCCAACCGTGGACAACACCTCCGTCAACGACAACTACATGCAGGGAAAAGATGGGCAACACGTCACCATCTGATTTTAGGTATGTTAAACCACTATTTTCCATCCTCTTTAGCTAGTCACGTGAATTCTTAAGTTAGAAACATGAATTTCCTTATGAATTGCGTGAATGTTTGAGCATGATTTGAAGAAAGTGGTAAGTTTTCCTAACTATGTTTAATGAAATTCTCTATTAGGATTCTCAGTTTCCTTGAACAGTCCTAATGTTTTGGCCATTACTTAATCTACATAACTTCAAATTAGGTGATTCCAATTGTAAATGAAATGTAAGACATAATACTAAAAATATCTAGAAGAGAACTAGACCTAATTCTAGCTTAATGATGTTGAAAATTGAGATTGATTATAATAACCTAATATTGTCCCTGTGTTAAAGTAGCTTGTAATTTTTGGTACATGTTTTATAATTTAGAAGTTGAAATGACATGATTTTTGATGATATGAAAACTAGAGAAATAGGGAACAAATGTCTAAAAGACTTCAAAAACTAATTTATATGTGAAAATTAAGGAACAAGTGGAGGTATGGCTAAATGAAGAGAAACACAACATGGTAAATGGAGAGGAAAACACATATATACCCATATCTTATGTATGTTATTCAATAGGTATTAATTGGCAGTAGGTAGATGCTATATATGTGGCTTAACAGTTGTTCAATGGTAGCATGCATGTTGTACATAGTTCAATGGTTCGATGTAAGGAAAACAGTAGGTATATACTATGTATGTTATTTAAATGGAAAGAAGATAACATGTATAAATCATGGAAATTGTTCAATGGTTTAATGAAAAGAAAACATAATTTTAATCTTATAAAATGCTAAGATTTTGGTTAAGTCTTTTGTTATAAATTTTGTAAAACAAGGTGGTAAATTATGGATGTACTTGGAAATTTTAGGAACCCTTCAGGGGTCTTCCTTATAGTTGAATAAGACAATAAGGTTTTCTCGTCATCGTAGACTCAGGACTAATAAAGGAAAAGCACCGGACGCGTTTGGGTGGTTAATGATAAACCACAAACAGTAAATGTACCTTTAAATTGATTTTGTAAGGATGGTTTTTACCTTACTATGTTTATAAATAATTCCATTGGTGCTGTTAATTCCATTGGTGTTACTACTTGAATTTAAAAGTTAATGTTCATGAGATTTACATATGCTTTGATTTAACATTGAATTGAGATTTGAATGCACTTGGAAACTAATGAGATGTACACACGCTTTGAATTGGCATTGAATTGAAATTTTCATATGCTTTGAATTGGCATAGAAATGGATATTGAATATGCTTTTAATTGGTATTGAAATGAGGCATGCTCATATATTAACTGTGGTTTAGCCTATGATTTTCCATTAGGTCTTCATGCATACGATTATGCCGATCAGATTATGTCCTAACGTGTACGACGGTGTTTGGACAGCGTCTGTCACTAATATGGGTGGTGTTGTGCCTATCAGTATGTCCTGTGAGTCACCTTCTACACATGTGGAGTATATATTGTGCTAGCATTGTTACATGTAAGCGTTGCAGAACTAACTCTGTAGCCACTGATTTATATGTACTACTAGCATCGTTATGGGTAAGCGATGCAGAACCAGTTCCACAACAATCGGTATATAGAGGTTAATAAGGAAAGAGTAAGCGATGCAGAACCAGTTCCGTGGCCTTATACCTAAGGGTACCATATGACACAGAAAATTAGTGATAGGTTATGTTTTAAAAAGAAAGTTCATGAAAGTATTGATTGCCATCACTGTATACTTTACAAAAAATGTAGAACTTGATTTTAGAAAATTTTATATATTTTGTTTTATGTGCATTAATCTGATGAAAAGAAAAGAATGTGTTTTGTAAGAACATTGGTTATTACTTGAAAAGAAAATAAATTGTTTTCTTCTATAGAAGTTAATATTTGTATAAATGTTTTTATTTGAAACCAATAATACTTATTAAGCTCGTTTAGCTCACCCTTTACTTTTTGTTTTTAAATAAAACCTCCCGTGCGCACACTCAAGGGCTTCAGTAGTAGGGACTCTACCTCACGAGTAGTCAACTTCGTCAAGTGTTGTTGTGTAGGCATTTTTATTTTGCCTTGTACATATTTTTAAGACCTGTTTCACATCTTTAAACATGTTTTGGAACGTACATTTGTATAAACAATGGATGTGTATAAAGGTTTTTAAATGGAATGCATGATGTTGGTTTAGCTTTCCAAAGTTTATTGATGTAACTATTTGAGACTGCATGTGAGTGAATTTGAAGTCTACAATTTGGCGTTGATAAATTGATGTAATAATAGAAATGTTTTGAACTTTTACAGGGACTTTGAAATTTTTGGGATGTCCAAATACAATCGTTGTGCTGCCGAAATTTTTAATAAACTGAAAAACAAAACTTTAGTGTTTACATTTCTTATTATGAATTGAAGCTTTTCTTTAACAAAGGCAATAGGTTTAGCTTCACAAGAACTTTCCAGCTGACTCGAATATCGACTGGAGAGCCACCATAGAGTGGCCGATAGGTCGTCTAGTAATTACAGGATAGGGGCCTGTCACTTGCCACGTTCTAGAGTCTAGACATTGTACCTTGGTATAATTGCATCATATTTTGTTGAAGTTGCATCATATCCTCTTGGAACTATTGTACACCCTGTTGAAATTGAATATTGTTAGTAGTTATAATATTAAACAATTCTTCCAAAGATATACCTGAGTCGTAATAAGAAGCATCTTGTCTATATAGGAATTGTTGTGTATCCTTCAAACTGTCAAGGAACTAATTTTGCTAGTAATTCCATCCATAACTAAAGTTAGTGTGATAATTCCAATATGAGCTATAAGATTGGGAATATGAATTATAAAAGAAACTACTTCCTTCCATGTGTTTTTTAAAAAATTTTAACACACAAACACTAAACAAAAGTGAAAGGATCAAGAAATAACTAAAAAGAAACTAATTACAAACAAATATGTACAAAATAACAATTAATATAAAGAACAAAAACTAAAGCACTACACTTCTTAGCAATGATGCTAAAATTGACGTAGCGCGTCATAACACTACTCAAAATAACTAGACATATAACTACAATAGTGGTGATTCTAGGTCGATTACACAGAGAGTTAGGGGTTTGTTTGATTTCAAATAAGAAAATAAAACAAAACAAAACAAACAAAAACAAATTAAAGAAAACACTCAAAAAATGATGAAAGTGATAAATTTGTTAGGGACCCAGTCATCGGTTCAATCTCAGCTTACTCATAATTAAGCATACTTCGTTGAGTTGTTATCCTTATACCTCTCTTAGCAACTATTAATCGTAGGTTAATAACAAGCTCTGCTAACTTCGGTTTTCCCTTATGTCATGTTTAATTAAAAGAGGCTCATTAATTAAACCTAGCTATCGAACAACCTAGGATAAGATCTCTAGTTTAATTGGATAGCCGCATTATGAAATAGGAAAACATATTAATCAAGGCAACAACCACACAACCTTGGGTCATTTAACCTAGGTTATGTTATCCCCAATGATTTGACACCAATCAAAAACACAAAAATTACAGATTGTATCCTTAATGATCTGAAACTATTAGTTGCTACAAATGAATCTCAACAAACAATTACAGATTATATTTAAGATTCTAGCAATATCTAAACACAACAATTACGAATTGTGTTCAAAATTCTAATAATAGATTTACATATAAGCAATCTAACCAGAACGAGAATAAAGATCATTCATACATGAAAACCAAATCCATAAAGATAGGATAACATAAGCAATCCATAAGAGAGAAAGAACAACAAAAATAATGAAAGAAATGGTTAACCAGGTTTTTTTGGTGTCGATATCACCTCTGAACTGATGTTGGGGTGCGAGCCCTCCACAGGTCTCCAAAGTATGTGAGCTCTATCCCTCTTCATTCTCCTAAAACCCTTGAAACGTTTCCTACAAACTTTTATAAGCTTCTGCTGTCAAAACGATGTTTTTATACTAAAATTTAGGATTTAGGGGACAGCTGTCTAAAGACTCACAGGTGTGCATGGTGGTATCAAGCATGAGGTAACTTGTCATTGGCATGCATGGTGGTGTCACGAAGTGTCACGTCCATGACAAAATCAGGCCCATAACTTTTATGTGATGGTCGTGAGTTATGATGGTATGCCTTCACTTGATTTTATGTAATGTATGCTCCTAATTTTCATGGATTTTCTTGTCTCCTCTTGCTCTAATCATTCTTGTTCTTGTTCCATGAAGACAAGTGAGTGTTAATCTTAAGAAGACGACTCAAATATTGTGCTTTCGACTCACTTTAGCTCTTTCATTCTAAATTGTAACTAAAACCAGATATAAACTAAAGTGAATGTGTTAAGCATTTCATAGCAATAATCACTAAGTGTTATGGATTAAATGTATAATCAATTAAGCTCATATTAGTTAGGAAAAGTCAAAGTTAAAGCTAAGTGTAGAAATATGCTTTCTTCTATGTAGAAGATATTGTAACTTTCATTAGTTCATCTCCTATAAAATGTGCCTTGCGAAATTGATGGCCTTGAGTAGTGCAAGAGATAACATTGAATGAGATTTATGGATATTGTTCAATAATTTGTTATAGAAGGTCTTTAGTTATTTTTCTCTTTCATGGAAGGTCTTTAGTTATTTTTCTCTTTCTTTAAAAAATTAATTTTCATTACTATATGTTTAAATAAATTTTAGTAATATAAATATGTCCATATGGTTATCAAGAAAAAATAACATTGTTTGTTGTTCCAGATCTTTATAATGAAAAAAGAGAATAAGCAAATATGTGCAACCAAGTTTATTGCAGCAAAGTTTATGACAATTTTTTTGAAAAAGAATTAGACGAAGACTTATGAACTAAAAGAGCAAATATAGTGAAGTGCAATGCCAAATCATTAAAAAAACATATCAACAATAATTCCAATTGTGTCTATAAAGAGGTATATGTTTTCTCATTTGTGTTGGTATTATATATGTGATTATTATATTGTCAAACACGGTTTGCTTATTTTCTTATTTCCAAATACAGTCAGCCCAATGTGGATTAAAACGTTAATGCCTTCTGAATTTATTCGTAAAAAGTTGTATCATTATATTGTTAGTTTCTATACTACATTAATTTTATTAAATAAATGCAGGTCATAATAAAGTAATTAATATGTCATTCTTTAGATATATAAACCTATTTATAAGTATAGTTGTTTTAGAACGATTCTAATATACTTTTTCCTTTATAGAAAGGTTATGATTATGAGTGGATAAAGGTACTTTGTGAAGGATTTTAGAGTGTCTAGAATATTGGTTTTGTTTTGTATATTGTTTGATGCACTTATGTTCTATATCGAATAAGATAATACAAGTGCATATTTTACTTGATCAATTTTTCCTATTATGTTTTGGATATATTAAAGGTTGAATTCCATAAGTTCATATGGACTATATGATAACATACATAAATGCAATTTTTGTCCATTGACATTGGACAATATATATTTGATATGTGCTTAAATATTGATACATTTAATCTATTACACTTAGTGATTAATGCCTTAAATGCTTAAAACAGTCACATTAGTTCATATTTGATTTTAGGTACATTTGGAAGTGACCGAAGGCATACTCATTGAGCCATCTTCTCAATGTTCATACTCTATTGTCTTTATGGAGCAAAAAGAAGAAAAGATTAAAAGAAAAATAGACAAGATAGAGTATAAAAGTGGAGAATGGTGCATGGTGGTTCACGGCTAAGCTAAAATAAATGTCACTGCTTACGGCTATAACATAAATGTCTCATGTCCATGTAAGATATCTTATGGGTGTGAAACACCACTCACACCCATAAGATATCATTCACCAATGTTACCAACTGTCCATTTAATCTAGCTGTCCATTGTAACCTAGTTTTTGAAGATATAAAGAAACATGTTGTGTGACGGCAAGTGTTAAGTCAGGGGGACTTTACGATAATTAATTTTGATGACAATCAAATAATAATAATGATAGAAATAAATGAACTAGTTTGATGAGTGTGTTAAGTGTGCAGAAGAAACAAAACACATAAGAAGTAGAAGACAGAAGAAGTCAAAATAAAGAAGAAACAAAACACAGAATAAGTAGAAGACAAAAAAGTCGAAATATAGAAGAAACAAAACACAGAAGAAGTAGGAGACAGAAGAATTCGAAACACAAAAGAAACAAAACACAGAGGAAGTAGAAGACAGAAGAATTCGAAACACAGAAAAAACAAAACATAGAAGAAGTAGAAGACAGAAGAAGTCGAAACACAGAAGAAACAAAACACAGAAGAAGTAAAAGACAAAAGAAGTTGAAACACAGAAGAAACAAAACACAGAAGAAGTAGAACACGGAAGAAGTAAAGACACAGAAGAAAACACAGACGATACAAAGCAGAAGATACGCAAGTACGTCGAGCAATTAGTTAGTTGGAGTTAGTTACAGAACTCAACTAAATAGCGGTTATCAAAAATCAAGAAGCGATTGTCAAGAATCAAGAAGCAATTGTCAAGATTCAAAAAAGCAGTTGAAGACTTAGACTATAAATACGAGTCGTAGTCGAAAAGTGAATAACTTTGAACTTTACAACTTTTCAACCTTTCGAAAAACTTTTGATTCTACAACTTTTGAGCGTTCAAGTGTATAATTAAAAATTCTGTAGTGCGATACTGGAAGAGCTAAACTACTGTAACAATAGCTCACGATATCTTTCTAGTGAAAGAAAGAAAAGGCTAAGAGCCTGGAGAGGCTAAGATAGTGAAAATGAATACTTGGTGTACGAGACCTGAAGAGGCTCGAGAAGAAAGAAAGAATAATTGTAATTTGTTGAAGTATAGTTAATACTCAGACGAAATCTGAGGACTGGACATAGCCCACGGTTTGGGGTGAACCAGTATAAAATCGTTGTGTCTATCCTCTATCTCTCAACTTAGTATATTTTGTTCTTAAACAAGTATATAGAAGTTATTTGCAATTCAATTCTTAACAATTTTTGTGATAGTCTTTTAACAAGTCAGAGAAGTTCTTATCAAGAAAAATTAAAGAATTTGTATTCCCGAAAAGAATACACAATTTAACCCCCTTCTTGTGTATGTCATATATCCGATACTAACGTGTGATTTACTTCAATTGGTATCAAAGATCAGTTTCCACACCTTTACAAAGTGAGGACAAAGATCTATGGCTGAATCACATGTTTTTATAGCTGAAGGTGCTTCTGTCACAAGACCTCCTGCGTTCAATGGTGAAGATTATCATTATTGGAAGGACAGGATGCGGCTCTTCTTAGAATCCACACATATTGAGCTTTGGGATATCATCGAGAGTGGACCGTACATACCAGTAGATGATGAAGGAAATACCATTCCTCGTAACAGATGATCAGCTGATCACAAAGCCAGATTTCAACTAAATTCAAAGGCCAAGTTCTTCTTGAGTTATGCTTTAAGCAGAAGTGAGTATGATAAAGTTCATGGATGTGAAACTGCGAAGGAGATGAGGGACAGTCTATCCATCGTACGTGAAGGCACAAAACAGGTGAAAGAGTCCAAGATCAGTATTCTTGTACATCAGTATGAGCTGTTTAAAATGAAAAAAGATGAGTCTATTGATCAGATGTTTAGACGATTTCAAACTATCGTTAATGGACTTAAAGCTCTTGGGAGAATCGATGATCATCAAGACCATGTGAGGAAGATTCTCAGAAGTCTGCCGAAAAGATGGAGACCTATGGTCACTGTAATACAAGAAGTCAAGGACTTGAGTAAACTAAAGCTAAATGAATTGCTTGGTTCTTTGAAGATACATGAAGTAGAGCTTGATGCTGAGGAAAAACTTAAAAGAGACAAATCTATAACATTAAAGGCTGGTCAGAAAAATCACATGACTCAGAGAAATAGAAGTTCTTCATCAAAAGCATTAAAGATAGAAGAAGTCAAGAATGATGATACCAGTGAATCTGATTAAGATTCAAGTGAAGATGATGACGAATTATCTTTCATTTCAAGAAAGATCAGTAGGATGTGCAAAAAGAAAGCAAAAGGAAATAAGAATTTTTCTTTTAAGAAAAATAACAAAGAAGAAGTCAAGAACGACAAGACCTCTATCATTTGCTACAAGTTTAACAAACCAGGACACTACAAGTCTGAATGTCCGTTACTTAGAAGAGAACCGAAAAAGAATAAAGGAAACAAAAAGAGTATGATGACAACTTGGGATGATTTGGATTCATCCGAATCTAATTCTGATTCAAAAGCATCAGAACAAGCAAATATATGCTTGGTAGCTGAAAAAGAAGGTGACGAGGAGGTAATTTCTAACTTTAATGAACTTCAAGATGCATATTTAGAATTGTTAGAAGATTCATATGCTACATTAAAGTAGTATAGATCTTTAAAAAGGAAGTTTGTCGAAAACTTGAGGAACACGGAAGTGTTAGAAAAGGAAAACGTCTGTCTTAAGAAACAAGTAGACGATATGAAGGAAAAAGTTTCTATTGATAGATCTGAGAAAATTAGTCAGTTGAAACAACGGATTAATTCTCTTTCAGCAGATTTATCAAACTTTACTAAAAGTATGAAGAAAATGAATGACATACTTAGAAATTATCGACATCCTAATGATAAGAATGGGCTAGGGTTTACGAAAAGCAATAGTCATTACAAAAAGAAGTTTGTTCCTTATAAAAAGAAATTTCATCAGTCTTCTTTTTATTCTATGAATATTTCTAAGACTAACCCTAAAGGACCCAAGAAAATCTGGGTACCTAAAAAGGATATAATATCTACTGTAGATCTCCTTCCTTAGAAAAAGCAGCCAGCACCAATGGTATTTGGACAGTGGATGCTCGCGACACATGACGGGAAGAAGGTCCATGTTCCTAGATTTTCAAGATAAGAAAGGAGGATCAGTAACTTTTGGAGACAACCAGCAGGGCGAAATAGTTGGAATCAGCAAAATTGGTAAAGATTCCTTTGCATGTATTGATAATGTTCTGCTAGTTGAAGGTTTAAAACATAATTTGATTAATATCAGTCAATTATGTGATTCTGGTTTTGAAGTATCCTTTAATCAAAACTCTTGTGTAGTAAAAAACAAGGATGGTTCCATAGTCTTCTCTGCCAAAAGGCGAAACAATCTTTATAAAATCAATTTAGAAGATTTGCAAAGTCAAAATATTTCTTGTTTTATATCAACAGATGAAGAAAAACTAATCTGGCATAAAAAGCTAGGTCATGTTAGTTTTAAACATATTTCCAAGTTAATTAAACATGATTTAGTAAGAGGTGTACCAAAAATAAATTTTAACAAGGATTTCGTTTGTGAAAGTTGTCATAAAGGAAAACAAGTTAAAATGTCTTTTTCTTCTACAAATATTGTAACTTCTTCCAGACCTTTAGAGTTGTTAGATATTATTTGGTCCAACTAGGACATTAAATCTTCATGAAAAGAAGTATGGTCTAGTAATTATTAATGACTTCACTAGATTTTGTTGGATATTATTTTCTATCGCTAGAATTAAAAGCGATCATGGTGGAGAATTCGAAAATCAAAAATTTAGAATATTCTATTAAGAGAATGGAATTTTCTATAATTTCTCTACTCCTAGAACTCCACAACAAAATGGAGTTGTAGAAAGAAAGAATAGAACGATTCAGGAAATGGCAAAAACCATGCTATGTGAGATGAATCTTCCTAAGTATTTCTGGGCAGATTCTGTAAATACGGCTTGTTATATTTAAAATGGAATACTTTTGTGGCCATTAAAATTCCATATGAGTTATGGAATTGAAGGAAGCTGAATATATCTTACTTTCATCCATTTGGTTGCAAGTGTACTATACTGAATACAAAAGAAATTTTGGATAAATTTGATTCTAAGGTCTATTCAGAAATCTTTCTAGGATATTCATTATCTTCTAAAGCTTATAGGGTTTATAATCTTGCTTCTAAATCTATTGAAGAATCTATTCATGTCAAGTTTGATGATAGTTCTCAACTACATAAAAGTAATGATACTGATAGTGAAACCCTAGCAGTACCCTTAGTCGATAATGAAGGTGTCCTACTATTAGATGTTCTTCTAGAAAAAATAGAAGATATTCCTGAAAGTTTTAGTTTGAAAAGGGACTGGAGATATAAATCTTCTCACCCAGAAGATCTGATTATAGGAGAAATTTCAAACAGAGTGAGAACTAGGTCTAAGTTCAGAAGATAAGCAAATGTGGCTTTTATTCCTGAAATAGAGCCTAAAAAAGTTGATGAAGCTCTTCAGGATGAAGCTTGGATTTTAGCCATGCAAGAAGAGCTGAACCAATTTACTAGGTGTAAAGTTTGTTCTTTAGTTCCCAGACCTTCTAAAAAGTCTATCATAGGAACTAGATGGGTTCTTGAGAATAAACTAGACGAGTCAGGTAGAGTAGGTTGTAACAAGGTTAGGTTAGTAGCTCAAAGCTATAATCAACAAGAAGGAATAGACTATAATGAAACTTATGCTCCTGTAGCTAGGTTAGAAGCTATTACAATTTTGCTTGCATATCTATCTGTCATGACATAAAGCTATTTCAAATGGACGTGAAAAGTGACTTTTTGAATGGTTTTATAGATGAAGAGATTTATGTAAAGCAATCTCCTGGTTTCGAAGATCCTAAGAAACCATATTATGTCTATAGACTTCACAAAGCTCTATATGTCTTGAAACAAGTTCCTCGAGCTTGGTATGATCATCTAAGTTCCATTTTGATTGAAAATGATTTTAGTATAGGTAATGTAGATAAAACCTTGTTTAGAAAATGCATTGATAATGATTTCATCATAGTACAGATATATGTTGATGATATTATTTTTGGTGCAAC
>JANZXR010000171.1:26355522-26383304 GCA_027575705.1 Erythroxylum echinodendron
GAAGCAGTTTATCTGAATGAAGTTTATGAGTTTTGGAAGAATATGAAAGTAGTAGACGATACTGTAGTATCAATGGTGTATAGATTGTCGATTATTATGACATTGGAGCTAATAAAAAAGGTCAGTAGATGTCTTTGTGTTGGAGAAGAGGTATCTCATAACACTAAATGGATGACTAAAAGCCTTGTAGAGAAGGCACATGTCAATCAACAATTATATGGATGTAATGACCCAAAGGACAAGAAGGCGGCAAATCTTGTTCCGAATGCTAGGATTCTACATACAATACTCTTCTACTGTATTCTACCAAGAACAAGATCAAGAATGTTGTAAAAACCATTGATGAACAATGCCTATTCTATCTTCTCAACCATCAGCCAATAAATCTTCCACACCTAATTTTGGGATATATGATGAAGACAAAGAGGGATTCCAATGCCTTACCATATGGCATGATGTTAACAAGTGTCTTTAGAGATTCTAGAATTCTTCTGGACAGAGGAAACAGGGTGAAGATGAATATTAAAAGCATTACAAATGCATCTATTATATGTAGAATGGGATTGAAAACTCAAGAAAAGGAGGAGACAATTTCTATGGAGAAATCAAGGATTGAGAGGGAGCGCATAGTTAGACGTAGTGGAAATGTTACTCTCACAGAGAGGAAGAAACCTCAACCCTCAGGAAGAATGCTTTCAGAAGAAAAGAGAAATAAATCGTCTGAGGTAGCAGTTGAAGATAAGACAATTTTACAAAAAGAAGGAAGCCAGGTGTATCTATTTGAAAAACAAGTGTCGTTGAAAAGAAAAGGAGATACAGTTGATGTTGAGCAAATTAAGAAATCAAGAAGATCACCAAAGTTACTCGCTCTTCGACAAAAAGAGCAGAAGAGAGGAAAAGAATTAATTCCTGGTGAAGATTCTGAGAAGGTAGGAAAAGCACCTCATGATACTAGGTCTTTGGTCTCAATCTTGCAACAACAGCAACCAAAGTCAACAAAAGAAAATGAGATTAAGAGGAAGTTGGAGTTTGAGAAGAAGAGACCACAACAACAACAATCTTCTAGATTGGTAGAAGAAAATAAGAAGTTGAAGACCAGTAAGAAAGAGAATAATATAACTTGTGGTAATTAGAAGGAAAAATCAGTTGATTCTCTTAGTTCTATCAGAAAAGCGGACTTGAAAATGAAGGTGATAGAAGAAATTGTACCTGCAAGAAGCAGAAGCTCAATAATAATAAGAGAACCTGTGCAAAGGATAATCAAGATACAAGTTAAACCTATCTTGGTCAACAATCGGTCTATACATCTTCTGAATCATGAAGAGAGAAGATTATATGGGATTTTAAGAGATGAAAAATCAAAACCATATCCCTTGAAAATGACAAAGGATCGATATACCATCTATCCAGCTATAGGTAGAAAACTGATCAAAATTGTACCTAATGTGCAACCTAGAGCTGTAAACATTGTACGCAATGTAGAAAAAGGGAAACAGAAAATGTATCCTGAAGGAAGAACAGGTGATCTTACAAATGAGCAGATACAAGAGTTGTGAGAAGCATAGATGATGCATGTAATGTAGAACAATCAAGAGGCATTTATGTTTCACACCACATTTCAAAGGCATCAGGAAGTCATTGTGGACGCTTTTCTACAGACGCAACCTCTCAGGTAGTTGGAATGGTGACTAAAGGACGGTTCAGAACTATCATGGTCGGAGGTATCAGTTTCAACTTAGAAACTTTTGTGAACCTACTTATTCATCTTAGACCATTAAGTTCTATACCATCAATCAAATACGTCCTTCACCTTCTTGGCAAACCAATACCAAAACTACCAAAACCTGATGACCTTGATTTCCCATATGGAAAACAATTGTTTAAACCTCTTTTTTTGAAAATCATTGAATTGGATGTTGTACCTTCAGAAACATATGATGAACCAAACTTCTATCCATCGAGTGCATCTCAACAAGTTCCTATAATTGGGATGCAAGAAGTTAGTCAGTCTCAGCAGTGGAGTCAAGAAGCCTTAATGAAGGAGATTGAAGAAATTCATACTAAGGTTGATGATTTAAGGGACTCCATTGGTGATCTACATGAGGAAGTAGCTTATCTTCGGGTGACAGTAGAAGAAAACCTCAAGTTGATCAGGACTGACATGCAAAGAATGCTTTCTGAAATCATGCAGCATCTGAGAAAACCTTTTTGATTAATAAAAAATGGGTGGAGAAGAATAGAAGAAAAGGGGGAGAAAAGTAAATTGAAGAAGAAAAAAGAAAAATATAAGGGGGTAAAAGAACAAAAGAAACAGAAGGAACAGAAGCAGAAGGAAAAGAAGCTGAAGCTGAAGCTGAAGAAAAAAAAGAAGATAGTATATGTGTATTTTGTTCTTATTCATTGTTCATTATTTGAATAAAAATAGTTCATTCAATCTTATTTTTCTAAATTATAAATATTTGTTATCATCAAAAAGGGGGAGATTATTAAGTCAGGAGGACTTTACGATAATTAATTTTGATGACAATCAAATAATAATAATGTTAGAAACAAATAAACTAATTTGATGAGTGTGTTAAGCGCGCAGAAGAAACAAAATACAGAAGAATTAGAAGACAGAAGAAGTCGAAACATAGAAGAAACAAAACACAGAATAAGTAGAAGACAAAAGAAGTCAAAACACAGAAGAAACAAAACATAGAAGAAGTAGAAGATTGAAGAAGTCGAAACACAGAAGAAACAAAACACAGAAGAAGCAAAACACAGAAGAAGTAGAAGACAGAAGAAGTCAAAACATAGAAGAAACAAAACATAAAAGAATTAGAAGATAGAAGAAGTAAAGACACAAAAGAAAACACACATAATACAAAACAGAAGATACGCGAGTACATCGAGCAGTTAGTTAGTTGGAGTTAGTAACATAACTTAACTAAATAGCGGTTGTCAAGAATCAAGAAGCGGTTGTCAAGAATCAAGAAGCGGTTATCAAGATTCAAAGAAGTTGTTGAAGACTTAGACTATAAATACGAGTCGTAGTCGAAGAGTGAATAACTTTGAACTTTACAACTTTTCAACCTTTCGAAAAACCTTTGATTCTACAACTTTTGAGCATTCAAGTGTATACTTAAAATTTCTGTAGTGTGATACTGGAAGAGCTAAACTATTGTAACAATAGCTCACGATATCTTTCTAGTGAAAGAAAGAACAGGCTAAGAGCCTGGAGAGGCTAAGATAGTGAAAAAGAATACTTGGTGTACGAGACCTGAAGAGACTCGAGAAGAAAGAAAGAATACTTATAATTTGTTGAAGTATAGTAAATACTCAGACGAAATCTGAGGACTGGACGTAGCCCACAGTTTTTAGTGAACTAGTATAAAATCGCTGTTCTATCCTCTATCTCTCAACTTAGTATATTTTGTTCTTAAACAATTATATAGAAGTTATTTGTTATTCAATTCGTAACAATTTTTATGATAGTCTTTTAACAAGTCAGAGAAGTTCTCATCAAGAAAAATTAAAGAATTTGTTTTCATGAAAAGAATACACAATTTAACCCCCCTTCTTGTGTATATCATATATTCTATACTAACGTGTGATTTACTTCAGTAAAGTGGGGTGGAATGATGAGATTGTAGTGGAGGGATGCCATTCATAATCAAATTCTCTTAGATGTTCAAGATGGAATAAGAATATAGTAGTGGAGAGATGCCATTCATCATCATTTTCTCTTAGATTTTCAAGGTGGAATAATGAAGACTGTAGTGGACAATAGCTATTCTTCATCATTTTCTCTTTGATTTTTAAGATGGAAAGAGGCAACAACAACTATTCTTCTTAGAGATTGACGGAGAAAATGGGAGGCTAACATCTCGACTCCAGTTTGAACTGCAAAATTGAATCTAGAGATCGTATCGTAGGTTATTCAGTGACTAGGTTTAATTAACAAGCGTCTCTTAATTAAATACAATGGGAAAACTGGAATTAGCATAGCGTATTGTTAGTCCACAATTAATAGTTCGAAGAGAGGTGTGAAAACATTAGAATGATGGGATATGTTCAATCGTGTCTAAGCTAAGATTGATCCTAGAATCAGACTTCACACATGTTCGACACTTTTATCATTTTTTTATAATTTATTTTCGCTAGTTTAATTTTACTTTAATTTCTCAATTACATAAAAACCCAAAACCCCCCTTTTTATTTCCTTTGCATCAATTATTTACATTACGAGAATGAGTCAAACATTTTCTGTGGATACGATCTCAACTCACCACTTCTACAAGTTTTTAGTGTGTTGAGCTAGGTAAATTTTGTAGTGCATTTGACACGCGCTGTCAAAAATTTGACACCCGCTGTCAAAAATTTGACACCATTGTCAGGGAGTGTGGTGATTTAATTTTCGTTTTTGATTTTAGTTAGTGTTTTGTGTATATCTTCATTTATAGTTGTTTCCTTTTGTTATTTGTTAATTTTAAACATTTATTAGTGTTGGTATACAGTAGTTACCAGATCTCTTCATAGAGAACTTGAGCAACTTGATCTGAAAATCGAGAGGACACTGTGGAGATTACGAAGAGCAGTAAGAACAACTTCGGAAGTAGAACCAGAACTAGAACCTGAATCTGAAGAGACAACGACAAATCCAAGAACGCTAAAAGAGTTGGCTACACCAAACCTAACCCAAAGACCTTTATGCATTATATTTCCAAATTTTGCTGAACATGTTACTTTTGAGCTAAAATATGGGTTAATACATTTATCACCTAATTTTTATGGTCTTGCAGGTGAGGATCCACATAAGCATCTCAAGGAGCTCGATGTGGTTGTCTGAGCATCAAACCTTCGGGAGTGACAGACGAGTAAATCATATAGAGGGCTTCTCGTTCTCACTAAAAGATGCAGCGAATGATTGGTTGTTTGATTTACCTGCTGGGAGTGTGAATACTAGGTTAAACATGAAGAGACTATTTCTTAAAAAATATTTTCTAGCATTAAAGACGAGTATCCAAAATATGTGGTATCAAGTAGCATAATGGAGAGTACGAGTACTGAAAGTGTTTTAAGAAGCTGTGTGCCGGCTGCCCTTACCATAACATTCCAGAGCAACTTCTCATCCAGTATTTCTACGAAGGATTACTATCGAAGGATAGGAGTTTGGTCAATGTGGCAAGTAGTAGGGCACTATATAAGAAGACCCCTATCGAAGCCAGGATTTTACTTGAGTGGATGGCCATTAACACTCAACAATTTGGCACTCATAATGATGTTCGATGCGTAAATGAGGTAAGCACTTCATTTGAGGTAAGCACTTCATTTATCAAACATCGTTTAGATGAGCTAACATCTTTTGTTAGACAGATTGTAATTGGACAGTCACAAGTAAAAGCATGCGGAATATGCTCAAACACGAGCCATCCGACTGATGAGTTTCTGACACTGCAAGAGGGAAGAGAGTGTCCAGAAGGGATTGACACCATCTATACAAGTTATTAAACTATCAATACGTATTTACTGTCTTATTTTTTTGATGATATTACTCAAACCTCTTTTCCTTTTTTCTCTCCCGTAGCTACTACTCGTTAACATCTTTCTGTTCTTTTGCTTTCAGAAATTTTGACATACAGTTTATCAAAGCTCTGGCTTTGAACTAAACCCATCTTCCACTCTATTTCGAGCTTTTGTTTTGTTTCTGGTGCCAAACCTAGCTACCTATTTGCTCAATCTTGGTTTCAAATTGATTTTTACTGTTGATTTCTCAAGTGCCAATCACTCAAAACTCTCATGTTTTTTATACTGATCTTGTGTTTGAGCATCGAGAAAACCATCCAGTTCTTAGGGTGTAGAAGAAACTGACCAGTCACCACAGTTAATAGTAAAAGCTGAACCAAAAAGCAATCTGATTAATACTTAAACCGATAAATCCTATCAACCCGATCTAATTTTTAAATCATTTGGGGAGACAACATGCGAGAGGGGAGAAAAATTTCATACTTTAGGTTATGTAATTTGAGAATTAGGGTTTTTAATTAAATTTAAGTTAATTATGATTTAAGTACAATTATTTGAGTTAATTTGTATTTTTAATATTAGTTATAGTTTTGGTGATATAATCATAATTTAAAATTTTTATAATATTTTAAAAAGTGCGTTCACTTATGATACATGTACATCACGTGAGATAGTAGGATGCACGTTGCTGCAAAAAATTTACTTATGCTACATCTACACTAATGTGATACATAGAAAATAAAGACTTCTTAACTTCATCTAAATTATCTACTACTCTTTAGTTTTAATTTGAATATTTTAGAAAATGAAGTATCCAAAATATTATAATCTAACTAGAATTAATTATAAATGTCAATGATGAGAAAGCGATAGAGATGCTAGTACGAGAGTGAATTGAGGAGGGAGCATTCAGGGTTTCCATTTTTAGCCAAGTATCTTGTTAAAGAAAGGAAACCATGCATAACAATGTCTACCGGCTAGCTTGCCAGAACAAGGAGAGAGAGAATCGCGTGAGGATACTATTTGCATCGAACAAATTGCTGCGCTTTTACTATTTGCATTAGAAATGGGCAGAATAATTTTATCGCAATTTACCCATCATTGCCAGTGGTCTCCACCTCGCAACACAACCTTTTCTCTCTGTCCAAACCAAAAATTAAAAAAGAAGATGCAATATTTTGTACCAATCGCAGTATCATCTATGTTACATCATATTTTCGTTTCACGTGGCTATTTCATCCACCTCAGAGTTAAAAACAAAACTTGGAAATGTTGTTGTGATGTCCCTGCATTTGATTTAGGCATAAAATAACGGATGAGGATTATGAAAGCAATCAAACTGCAAACTACAGAAATTTGGTTCTTTACCTCAAGTATGGGAGCGTCATGATCTTCAACAATGATGGATTTTTACGGACAAAGTTGTGCCATTCAGTTTGGTCTATCTTCCCATCATTATTCACATCGGCTTCCAAGAAAGTCTATTCACAGAAAATGAGAAGGAAATTTTATGTAGCGCGGTTATCAAGAAACAAGTCATCCACAAAGTATAACAAAAGCTGCAATCAGCTTCTGCCTAATAGAACAAGAATTGCGAATGTCTGAACAGTTATAAGAAAGCAAACATGAGAGAGAAAGAGAACCCGACAGCCAGTTAATCAGATCTACATCAACTCACTTTATCAAGAATTATTTCAATTGTCTCATCGGCCAACTTCATTTCAGACTCGCAGAGAAGAGCAATTAACATTTGCTTAACCTGTCAATAAGTACAGTCAATGAAGATGGCTGCAGAAAGTTTAAAAAGAAGGATAATCAATGAACAATACAGTTCTGGAAGATGAGTTGCAGCTCTTTCTTTAATATAACTGAACTTGCAAACTGATAAGTTGCACCTAATCACACTCAGGTAGAAAGCTGATATGAACTTTATCAAAAATGCTTGGTCTGATAACTAAGATCTTTATACCTAACAGGTAACGTAATTTATCTCATTAAACGATAGCAGAACTAAGAGCAAAATTAAAAAAAAAAACTTTTGTCTGCATCTCAAATAGAAAATTCAAATATTGGCGATAATGATCTACAAATGCATTTTCCATACACTGAGTACAAAATGAAGATGAATGCCAGCTGAAATAGCAAACATAGGTTAGCAATGTGAACCACTAGAATGTTTTTGATAGATTAATAGACATTTTTATTTTATGCTAACTATCCACAAAAGAATATGTATTATTTTTTCCTTTCTTAGATTAGAATGAATTGCACCAATTTCAAGTTGATCCAAAAACATCCACCCGTTTTTGTTATATTACCAGATCATCAAGATTTAGTTAATAGGGAGAGACTCACATATTTCCCTATTAAGTTGCAATATTAACCAACACAAGGACCAAAAAGATACCAGGACACAAGCTACAACTTACATACTCTATAATTTTCATTATGGTTCTGCATTGCTTTTCAGAGGACAGGATAGATGATGTAGAAAATAGACTAATGTCCTCAAATAGTTCACCCAACCATAAGAAAATTCAAGTCATCCAGGCAACTTTTCAGATTCTTCTTCATATATTTTATTTAAATGCAAGTGAGCAACCTCATACCTCATGGCGCTCAATGAATCCTGTATTTTCCAGATCATAAAGCTTAAATGAGACTACAAGGTGAATGAAAACATTAAGTGTAAGCATATGCCAATGCATGTAGGGCATATCAAAGATCAAGACCAATATGCAGAAAATGATATATTCAATATATTTTAACTCACAGTCAATCTTGTCTTCCTGTGGGACATTGGGATGGAAGACATTAAGTGCTCTAACAAAGTCCCCAAAATCTATGACTCCCTTCCGTTTAACATCAAACAGATCAAAGATCTACAGTTCAATTGGAAAAGCAGTAAGGAAATTTTACATAATGCAATTTACAGTAAGAATACAAGGGCATTAGTGATTGAAATAATGCAATTTATGGTAAGAATACAAGGGCATTAGTGATTGAACATTTCTTGGAGCAATATAACATTTCTTAGAGCACTATCTTTTTTGAGTTTTATTTTATAACCATAATTTACAAACCGGGTTTCATGCCTCATAAAATCCAGTAAAAAGTTGAGAAGATGAACATGATAAAAGAGTGACAAAATGCAGGTTGTTAATCACATCATATAAAGCCTTTGAAGTGTTGATAAAGAAAGAAACACAGAGTTTAAGGACCATTACCCTATTTGCAAAGAGATTTTCTTTCTTTCTATTTTTGAAAAGAGCTAGTTGAAATTCTTCCTGCAATCAATGCAAAATTACATGAATATGATGAGAGGAGACTTCAAATCGTGTCAATTGAATATCTGTTGGCATAATCAAATGCAAAAAAGATCCTTTCTGCTAGCAAAAAGAAATGAGCTATATAAACTCTTTCTGAAATGATATAGGACAGACATATGGGATTCATCATTTCTAAGAAAATGCTGCATGTTTCAATTAAAAGCATTAAGTGAATCACATACTTGGAATATCTCTTTGAATTGAACTAGTAGAGAGGAGAAACACCAGGACAGATGAAAAGGAACAACAGAAAAGAGCTACAAAATGCATGGAAGAAAAATGTTAATTACCTTGCTTATCAAACCATCATCAACAACAGAACTACTAATGCTCTTGAACAGTTCAAAAAGGGCTTCAACTTCACTGACACTGACTGAGGAATTGAGATATAAAAAATTAAAAAAAAAACAAAAGAGGAGGATGAAATCAAACGGAACACTGCATAAAATAAGGAGAATTTAAGACTGCCTTAATATAAACAATGAAAGTGAATTTCAGCAAACTTTCTCAATTTCTTTTTTTTTCTTTAATGGTGGTTGCAGCTCAAAACATAATAGTCAACTACTGACCTAAGAATGCAAGCCAAAAAAGGGAAGAAGTCAACATATGAGACTCAAGTATCATAGCCGTAAAACAGAAGTTGTGAAATATTGGCAAGCAAGCACATAAAGATTGAAATCAGATAACCACTATGGAAAACTGGCATGGGTTTTGGGTCGGATCTGACTGACAGATTCATAAGTGGCCTATATTGAGGTCTTCCCATGTCCAGTGCCTATACTCTATTCTTTTTTCTTTTTTTTCTTTTTACCGAATGTAAGAGAGTTTTGAAACAGTGATGGGAAGTTGTTAGCATTCCTCCTAGTGATCAGCATGTTAGCATTCCCCCTAGTGATCAGCCCATAGTACAGCAGCCTAAGCCCATTCAAACCTATATTTGTAGGTTTAAGATGGGGAAGGGGAAAATTGCCACATAGGCAGGTTGTTATGAGTTAGTTACGGAGAGAGATTGTAGAGGACAGAATATAGATGGAATCTAGGGGAGAGAGAGGAGTCATTATTCCTATTGTAAAGCAACAGTTCTGGCCTGGAGGGAGCCTACTGCTGTAGCTCTCTATTACATACGTAAATAATACAATCTCTATAGTTTTTCCCTATCATTTGGTGCTTCCATTGAGAGGGCCAAGTGGGTAGAGATTGTATGCAAACTAGAATAGAGGCTAGAGTATCTGCAGTGGAAGCGTCTCTTAGGAGACAAGAATCATCCCTCTCAATCCAAGAGGGAATGGTTAAGTCACACGATACCACCTTGAAGGACCTAGAACACAACTTAGTTCCTTGATGGCTAGTGCAGAAACTCTGGCCAAATCCCAGAATATGTTGCAATCAGAGTTGAGAGATGAATTTTAGACTTTGTTGACAAAAAAACCACAGAAACAAAACGAAGGAGGTGAAGGGAAAGAACACCGGCGTTTACCCACCACATGTCCTCTTCCGTGGCTGGTGACAGACCCGCGCACCACGCATCCAACTCTGCTGGTGGCGATAGACCCGCAAGTGGCCTGCAGGGATCTGGTTCTCGCTGATAGGGTGACCGCATTTCTTCAACAGCTACAAAACATGAATGGGAACAGTACAGGAACACAGCACGTCAAGTCGACCTTCCTGCATTTATTTTATGATTCACGAAATTCTTTCTGGACTTCGTTTGCCAATGTTTCAGATTTGTATGGAGGGGACTACGCTGTATTGGTTCATGAATCTACATGAGTTCAATCCCTTCATGACGTGGGAGCGATTCAAGCCTTCGTTGTTTGATCGATATGGGTGACCCGATTGAGCAACTGAAGTCGGTTACCTAGCGAGGATTAGTGGACGTCCATATTGATGAATTTGAGAGGGTGGCGTCGCAAATAGCCCATATTCCTGAAGAGTGGTACACAAGTTGCTTCTTGGGTGGGGTACGTGAGGAAATAAGGAACAGGGTTCGAACCCATGATCCACCAGCTCAAGCTCGGCTCATCTCTGTCGCACAGAAGGTAGAGAGGGAGTTAATTGGAGAAGGGGTAGTACAACCAGGAGAATTGAAGAACAAGCCAGGAATTTTTCCTTCAAGTTATGGGTCTAGGCTGGGCACCTTTAATATCCAGCGTCTAGGTCAGCCTAATAATATAGTTGGAAGTTCTAAGAATGATGCAAGGGAGTTACCTAATAAGAACCGAAATACCATGACAAATGGTAATCGGCCAGTAGGTACAAAATGGAGGGGGACAAGGAATTTATCCTACGAGTAGCTTATGGATAGAAGGGCCAAGGGGTTGTGTTTTAAGTGTGGTGGACAAATTTTCCCCTTGAATTTATACCGACAATGACAAATTTAAGTGTGGACAATTTATACCGACCATCAAAGCTTGAAGCACTTATTAGACCAGAGAATTCCCTCTATAGATCAACAATGTTGGCAAGCTAATTTGTTGGGCCTAGATTTTGAAGTTATCTATAAACCCGGAAAGCAAAATGGGGTAGCAGACGCTTTATCAAGGGTTGAAGATGACAAGTTATTATTCTCAGCAATTTCAGCTCCATTTTGGCTTGATATGGATGTAATCTGACGGGAGGTCAAGGAGGATACCAAGCTTAACTCACTCATGACAGCTCTCCAACACAACCCCAATTCTAAACCTGATTGCCATCTAAGGGACGGTCTATTGTTCTACAAAAACATATTAGTCCTTTCAGCCACTTCAACTCTAATTCCTCAGTTTCTGCATGAGTATCATGCCTCACCTTCAGGGGTACATTCTGGTTTCCTAAAGACCTACAAGAGGTTAGCCAGCGGACTGTTTTAGCTAGGGATGACGTCATCAATACAGAAGTTTGTGCGTGAATATGTCACATGCCAGAAGAATAAATGCATGGCAACATGTCCAGCTAGACTCTTGCAACCCCTACATATTCCTAAGCTGATTTGGAATGAAGTCTCAATGGACTTTAATTACGAGGGCTCCCTCAGTCTCACAGTTATGAAGTCATAACGGTGGTAGTAGATCGTCTATCAAAGTATGCCATTTATTACTCCTCAAGCATCCTTTCACTGCTAAAACCGTGGCTGAAACATTCACACAAGAGGTAGTGAAACTGCATAGTATTCCTGGCTTCATATTAAGCAATACAGACCCATTCTTTACTAGTAATTTCTGGAAGGAGTTATTCAAACTACAAGGGACAGTACTAAAAATAAGTTCTTCCATCTACGAGGGACAATACTACCATCCACAAACGGATGGACAAAAGGAAGTGATTAATAGGTGTCTAGAAACCTATCTTCGTTGCTTCGCTACCGAACAACCTAAAATTGGTCTTATTGGTTATCTTGGGCTGAATATTGGTATAACACTAACTACCATGTCTCGACTTCTATGGTCGCCTACTACCTACCTTGTTGCAGTTTTCCCAAGGAGAAACTCAAGTGGAATCAATGGCGCTAGCTTTGGTTGATAGAAATGAAGCCTTACGCCAACTCAAACACAACCTATTACAAGCACAGTCTATGATGAAGAAATTTGCAGATGTTCACAGAAGGGTAGTGAATTTTCAAGAGGGCGAATTGGTCTTTGTTAAACTAAGACCACATAGACAGCTCATTGTTGCAAGAAGGATCTGTCCTAAGCTTTCAGCAAGATACTATGGTCCCTTCAAGATCATTGTAAAGGTTAGACAGGTTGCCTATAAACTACAGCTCCCACCTACGTCCAAAGTACATCTGATTTTCCATGCTTCCCAGCTAAAGAAGGCCTTGGGTGACCATCCTGTTGAGCATAATCTCCCTCAAGGGTTGGAGATGGACCATTCCGAAATGACTGAACTAGAAGCAATCCTAGCCTCACGCATGTCTAAGTCCAAGGGCAAAAGTATTCTCCAGTGGCTTGTTCGTTAGAAAGACAACCCAGCAAAGGAAGCAACATGGGAGGATGCAGAATTCATTAAAGGTCAATTTCCTTCTATTCACCTTGAGGACAAGGTGCCTATTGAGGGGGAGAGAATTGTTAGTATTCCTCCTAGTGATCAGCATGTTAGCATTCCCCCTAGTGATCAACCCATAGTACAACAGCCTAAGCCCGTTCAAACCTATATTCGTCGGGGTAAGATGGGGAAGGGGAAAATTGCCACATAGGTAGGTTGTTATGAGTTAGTTACGGAGAAAGATTGTAGAGGACAGAATATAGATGGAATCTAAGGGAGAGAGAGGAGTCATTATTCCTATTATAAAGCAATTGTTCTGGCCTGGACCTTTACCAGGAGGGAGCCTACTGCTGTAACTCTCTATTACATACGTAAATAATACACTCTCTATAGCTTTCCCCTATCAGAAGTACAAGTTACACATGTTTCTGGAGCTAATATTACTCTAGCTGACTCTGTAGCTAGAATGGGAATTTCTATTAAGAATTTGGCTTTCATTTGTTCTTCATAAACTGCCACCAGTAATGCCTCATGTATAACAACAGAGCAGTGTAATTGTTTGGGCAAACTTGAGCAATAAAATGCACATGATGAAAAATTAAGTCCATATTTTTAAGCAAATGAAGACTACATATTGAAGTTTTGTGAAACTAAATAAGAAATGGAAACAGTTTGAAGGGGTACTATTCTCTCTAGTTTTAGGTGAATTACTAAAAGAAATAACTAATTCTAAAGTTTCAAACCTTTTAGAATTTTTTTTTAAAATTTTGTGTCTAAGTTTTTAAAATTTTCAATTGAGTGAACAACTTTTTAAAAACTTAAAAATTCAGTTTAAAACATCAGTTCTGTTAGCAATTGACTGATTTAGCTAATGAAATCTTTGTTGTTCATGATATGTAAGTGTATAGTTGAAAAAAAAAAATTACACTCTAGTCTAACTATAGCCACTATTTTTTTAGGTAGACTTGAATTTCTCATGAAAAACAGAAGTTTCATTAGTCAAATCAACAAATTACTAATAGAGCTAAAGTTTTGAACTATTATGGTTTTAAAAGGTTGATCACTCAATTAAAAAATTTAAAAGATTGGATACTGAATTGAAAAATCTCAAAAGACTGGACGCTTTAGAATTGACAAAAAACCATGCAGTCGACAAAATCATAGTTCAAAGAACCAACTAACAAGTGAATTAGATAAGTACCAACTTACAGGCAGTTTCAGATGCAAGAGGTATAGGATCCTCGTGTCCGGGAAACTGTCTGGCTACTTTAGAACTAAAACAGCCCATTTACAGCTGAGGAAGGAAGAACAGATAGGCCAATACAAGAATTTGCGCGTCAGCGATCACTGACTACCATCCATCATTGAAGCCATCTTTACCTTGCAAATTACAAATCTATAACATTCACAAACATCGCCACATACATGAACAAACAAGTAATGGCAACACAATTTTCATCAAAAGATTTCATCTTATTTATCAATCTCAGAAAATTTGCTAACCCCAAACAAAACCCTGATCAATTTAAAACAGAAAATTAAAATTTTCCATGATTGAAAGCAAACTAGAGACGTTAAAGCTCCAAATCCGTAGTATTCTTAGTACCCCAAACCCGAAGCAAACCAAAAATGGAAACAAAAAGCCGTCTCTGCTCTCTCAGGTCTCCTCAAATTACTCAGGAACCACACAAAGATTGCAGCGGAAGTGAAAAACAGAAATAGCCCAGATAAAAAGAAAGCAAAATCAACAAAGACCTAATGAATAAAAAAAGAGATCATCAAGAAATGAGCGCCATATAGAAATCAATAACAAAGAAAAGCAAAGACAAGAAACTTACCGAACAAATAATAGAACCAAAGCCGTGGACAATGGGCGCTTGGTGAGGAAATTATATAAAAACAAAGGAGGGAGAGAGGGAGAGTCCTCTAACATAGAAAGCACACAGAGTGCAGAGAGAGAGAAAGACGCATGCTTTTGGCTTTAGTAACTAAAACAATACCACAACGAAGGAGAAAACTTGCTGATCCGACGGCTGTTACTGATTTTCTTTTGTAATCAATCACTTTCCCTAATATTTTAAAACATTATTGCTATGTTTTAGTTCCGTCAACCTTTTACCATTTTTCAGTTCACTTCTCGAAAATGAGTGGGTTGGTTTGGGACTCGGAAAATGGTCAGACTGGAACCGACTAGGACTCGAAGATAGGAAGAAAGTACACGTGCGAGGAAAAAACAGAGAAGTTGAGTATGACATCGAAAGCATTTTTCTGTTTTGGTTCGGCAAAATCTTCACGTCTTAATTTTATTCAATGGCTGGTTACTGACTAGGACTTGTTGAAAGTTAACTATCATGTTTTTCCCTTTTTTTTTTTTAATGGGAGCGAGTGGGTGTGTTGCTAGTCTAATAATTTTATTAGGATTTATAATCTTAAGAAAGTGTTTTGAGGCGAAGATTAAGTTTATTGAGCTATTGCTAATCAAGTCTACTATTTGTAATTTCAACTTTTTCTAAAGTTAGATTATATTAAAAAACCTTTAAATGATTATGGGTATACAATTGACAAGAGTACGTAACTCGATGAAACTAATACGTTCCTATCAATGCATATCATCTAAACTATTACATTCTAACCCTCTTATAAATCCTATTGTTGACAAATTTAAACCTTTCAAGATGTTTTATTTTCTATCTTAATGTTCCTCCAGTTATGCTCCAACTCTTTATTGAAGTGTAAATGATCTTTGCTTGCAACTTTATCTTCTTATATTGAGTAACTATTAATCTCCTCTATTGTGTTCTCTCATAGTAAGCACCGTTTTGTGTCCTCTATACCTTGAAAACATCTATGACTTCTATCTTTCCATATCATATATATACATGAGCAAGTTAACTTTCTTAGTCACTTGCGCTTTCCTCCTTAATGTGTTTTCTTCCTAAAGCCATTTGATTATGGTTGTATAGTTGAAGAGCTTCCTTTGTATAGAGATTTTATCTTGAATTTTGTCCCATATCCATTTAGTGTATTTGCATTCAAAGAATAGATTGATTGTCTCTTGTTTTAGCTTTGTACGGTATACAAATGTCTTGAATATTCTATAGCTTTATCTTATCCTTTGTGGTCATAACATTTTTTATAGTTATCCATAATAGGAAGGATATTTTAAGAGAAAAGCTTTTGTTCCACGTGATCTCATGTCAGCTTACTTTGTCAATTTTACCTCTGATTAGTTTACTGCATGTGTTGTTTATGAAATTTACTGAAGAATTTTGTAGCTATTTATATATGTCCTCTGTCTCTTTTTGTAGGTTGTAGTTTGGGATTGCTTACGTTATTTCTAGTGGATAGTTGATCCAATTTCTACCTATAATCCATTCCTTCACTTTGGCATTATTTGGAAACCTATTTGACATAGGTACTCAAATATTAGATAGCTAAAAGGAGCCTTCCTTGGTCTTTTTGTTTTAGAATTTATCTCCTATATGCTTCTGTCTTTAAGAAAATATACATATACCCATCATATCAAAAGGGTATCTTTTCCTTTTAGTAATCTCTAAGATCAATTTGCAATAAGGATTTTATTTGTAATTCTTATTTTAGTTACTCTGAGTCCACCTTCATCTATAAGTTCACAAAACTCTTGCCAGTATACATTTGTGATCACTTTCCCCTCCCTTATGCCTCCCCATAAGAAAGCTCTTATGATTTTTCTAGTGATTTTATAATGCATTTGGAAAGAACTATGTGGTTGATCAATACACATGATTGCGAACCTTCCTATATGTGACAAATCCTTGTTGCAATGATGGCTAAGTTTTGATTGAGCCTTCTCCACCAAAAGGAAGCAATACTTGTACATTATTCCTTTTATAGAGACAGGTAGCCCACAGTAATAAGTGTAAATTGCATCGTATTTTAGGGTATAGTTTAATATGTGTTTAGCTGTTAATTTAATCATTTAGTATGTGTTTAAGTTAGAATTGTGTTAGTTTGTTAATTATTTATGTTTTAAGTATTTTACGGGTTAATACAAGTCTTTGAGCTTAAATATTTTGTTTTTAAGGTACCTTGATATGTTTGTTAGTATTTTAGGGTCAACATCAAAGAACGGAAGAGTTTTGGAGACATTCGGACCAAAATAACGACCCATGATTGTGGCATGTTTGGCCACGATCGTGATAGAAGCACCAAAGTTGGCCCACAATACATGTCATGATCATGACAGATGCCTAAGGAATGACCCATGATCGTCGTCTGTGTCGGGCAGACGCGTAGACATTCAAGAATGTCAAGTTTTGAGGGATTTTTTTGGATATTTTAGACCCCTAAAAACCCTTAGGGTTACCCAAAACACAAGAGGATATTTAAAGAACAATAAAAGAGGTAAAGAGATAGCTTTTGCATCAGCCACCTTAAGAAAACCAAAAGAGATATCATTGAGAGATAGAAGAAGAGAGGAAGGAAGAGAGAAAAGGAGAAGAAGTTGACTCGAAGTATTTCTTAGATCAAGAGAATTACCGACGTCGCTGCCTCTCATCATCCATTTTAAATTGTATTTCTTGTTATTTCAGTTTTATCATTGTGTGGAATTGGATTGAACAGTTAATGATAAGATCTAGGATGTCGAGGATGTTCAAAACTTACCTTTGGAATTTTATTCTTGAATTAATGAGAATCAGATTGTTTATGTGTTTATTGGACATTGTTGTGGTTTGATTTGCATAATTTGATAATAAACTAAGAGGGTGAATTAAATGAAAAACGATTAAATTGGACTAACTAGAATTAGGTGATTTAATAGAAACCAGAATTGAATCAAATCAAGAAATTGTGCGAAGAGAGATCTTGCATAGGTTTCTGATAGTTTATTAGAGAACTTCAGAACTAATTAGGGTTTTATATAGGTTGTGAATTGAGAGATTGCAACCTCCATAATCTGATTAGGGCTTATGATTTAAAGTTAATGGTTATAACTTGAGAGAGAGTAATAAACCCTAGAATAATATAGAACCAACAATCCAATAATTCATAATCAGTAAGGTTAACATTAAGGATAGGTAAAATTTCCTCTCTCAATTGGTAATTTCTTTTGGTTGATTCTTAGGTGTGTTGCAATTGCTTAGTAATTAGTATTTTCATATTTGATTCTTAATTTGATTGATTGAATTAAATTCTCGTTTTAGTTTCATTACATCTTAAATTTCTATTATTTGTTCTGGTGTAGGTTTTAGGATTAGATTAGTGCCCTCCTCATGGGATCAACACCTTTAGTACTACGCTAACAAACCACGCACTTATAAATTATCGAGAGTTAATAATTAAAACTTACATATAATCAAACCACAATCAATTTCGTTGTCGGGGAGGCGATTTGTTTAATTCTTTAATTTAATGCGTTTTATTTAATCGATCAGGGTTGAATTCTAACATCTGAAACTTATCTTGTCTCTCTCCTTTGGAAGTTTCTATATTAATCAAATTTTAATTTTAAAAAAATAACTTAAAGTGTAGTTTATGGCTTGGGGAAATTTTGATTTCCCTTTTTACTAAAATGTATATACTAAAACTTAGACATGAATTAAATTTAGCTTTCATCTCTACATAATCAGTGTCCAGATGCATTAAAAATATACATGAGATTTCACCCGAAAAGAGCTGGCAATTAATAAAAGGTTGAAATCCTGACATTTTTTATTATTTACAATTAAAGTCCAACAAAACTTTTGATAGGCTCCTGTGCAACCGTTTGGATGATGATAAAATATTTAATTACATAAATACAAGTCTCCAAGCAACTATCATCTAGATGGCAAGTTCTCAACTCCAATTTCAAGTTGTTATGGTTGATCGAAAGCATTAGAATATGTTATCTCTTAATCTCTTAGGTGGATATATTACAAAATCTAGCAGTTTTAAATAACCAGCGACATGTGTCCATTACTGCATAATCAAGATATTTGTTTTTGTTATCAAGTTGTTTGATTGTGTATATTGTAACGGCACTCCATAATGGTCGATTCCATTGTCAGATTTGAATTCATTGACTTACTAAAATTTAATTCTATAATTGTTGTTTCTTTCAATCTCGCATTTTTATTCGATTAGTTCATAATGAATTTCAAAAGTTCAATTCGATAGTTGAATGACTTGTTTTTTATATTAATTATATAAAATTTAATGGTAGAGGTGGGATAATTCATCTGAATTATTTTGATTCCACGTGAACCCCTTCTTTGTTATTAATGTAAAAGGAGGTGTTAGTCAAAATAGATACGTCATATCTATTATTGCAAGATTAAAAAGAGATTTAGTTTGGAGGTCAATTGTGTGCTGTCACGATGGGAACAATGTCAAAACAATAGTGTCGTAACAGTTACATTGACCATCTTAGAGATTTGTAATAAAGTGGAATTCTTTAATAACACTGTTAATAAAACATAATTAGTTAAATTAATGAAACTAATGTAATCGACTCTTTAAAAATGATGGAATATCTTATGTGGAAGTGAAAGGATAATGTAATTGACTCATTAAAGATTTGAAAATATAATGGAATATCATAAGTGGAAGTGAAAGGATATATTTTTGTAATTGACTCATTAAATAGTTTAGAAAACTTTTAATCATTTTTTGTTAAAAGATTTTGAAACATAAAAGCTGTAATACATTATAAACCCTCTTTTCACAATATTTTAAAGAGAATTTTACCTTTCTTCTAACTCACAATTTTAAGATAAATTTTATAAATGTCATAAAATATATTTCTCTAAAATAAAATTTATAATATTTCATTTTTTAAATAGGAAATTTGCTTCTCTTTAAATTTTATTTCATTTTTATTCAGAATTTTCCTTTTTTTAAGTATTTTCCCATTCTAGTATAGGAATGTAAGTGCCTCAGCCGTAATAAATTAGACTCAGACTCCTCCCTAGCACCCTTCCTTCCTTTTGATGCTACTCATCTACTTGCCTTTCATTGTTATTCAATATCTGGTAATCCATTTGCTACATCTTCGAGCTCCTAAGCCTTTCCCAGTAAGGTCCCTTTAACAACTGCAAAATATTCCCAAATCTTAGGTTCAACTCTTTCTTCTACTCAACTTAAGGCTTCAACATCCCAATTCATCCTTATCTCTTGTAGGCTTACCTTAGTTCTTACCCATCCCCATTGCTCTTAACTCCCTTTGGTCATTTGGTGCTTCCAACCCCATTTAATCATCCCTTTGCTCTTGAAGCCATATAGAAGGGAACATCCCATCTTTTGAAACCCTAAGGTTTCTCCTTCCTCCTTAAGAAGACTTTCCTATGGTTACTCCTCCCACCGATGCTCTTTAAACTAGTGCTCTATAGTGGATGAGCTCTAGAATAGGTTTCTTTGTGGAATAACGATTACCCTGTCTTATAAAGCACTATTAATCCATGAAAAACTGATGAATTTTTAGGTTATCTTCAAGTCCCTATTGCACTAGAAGACCAAGCAAAGATAGCATTCACATGCCCGTTTAGTATATTTGCTTACCAAAGGATGGTGTTCGGTTTGTGCAATGCCCCTCCCCCTCTCTAAAAATACATGATGAGCATTTTCTTTGAGTGTGTTGAGAAGATTATAGAGTTATGGATGATTTTATTGTCTATAGTTCTTCTTTTAATGATTGCTTAAATAATCTTACACTATTTGTAAAGATGTATTAAAATTAACCTTGTACATAATTGAGAAAATGACATTTTATAGTAGATCAATGTATAATTCTACGATATGTTGTATCTTTTAGGAGTATAGAGCTCAACCTTCAAGATATTAGAGTCGGCAATCCTATATATTGATGTGTTTACCAAGCTGAGATAAAGAGAATCTCAGTATACTTGCCTGCTCATAACGTCCATGAGAGTTGGTTAAGGAACTTTAAGTGAACTTAGAAATATTTTATACTACTACTGCATTGTTCTTAGGAGCAAAATATCTAACTTCACATAATTTTTTTACCAGTATGTGTGAGAACAAGAAAGCTTTATCTAATTAGATGTTTGGTTCCAATGAGGTGATATGACATAATGTAGCAGTCATATTTGTGTTGGAGCTGAGATACAAGATAGAGGGGGTTAATTTTATATATAATGTGTTGTATGGTGATTGGGCTCTAAGTGCATGTTGATGTCATTAAATAGTTATAAAATTCTAGTATGATTTGTATAATGATTATTAACTCATATTTAACAAAATTCAGGATCATAGTAGTTTAGATTGTTCAGCTCCAACTTTAGGTTTACGCTCAAGATCATCTTCTATAAGTAGTTTAATACTTTCATTTACACAATTCATGAGAGAAAAAAGGGCTAGGACTTCTTACAATATGATAGAGTTAGACAAATATTTGATAGAAGATTGTGCGGTTGAAGTTAAAGGAATGGAGTTTGATGTATTATAATGGTAGAAGAACTATGGAAATAATTTTCTGCTTATGCAGCTAACTGAACGAGGTCTATTACCAATTTCATCGTTTATTGTTGCTTTAGAATTTGCTTTTAGTACTGGCAGTAAGATTATTAGTCATCATTGTGTTCGATTTCATCTCAATAATATGGAAGCCCTTATGTGTGATCAAATTTGTTAGATGATGAAGATAATAAGGGTAAACTCTTTTCTTTATAATATATCAAATTTGTCTATTTTTTATGATATTATCTTATCTTATATTGTTTTTTAGTTTTTATATTAATACAATCATATGTATTGATACGGAGCTGACTAATCATTCAACTGAAAAATAGTTCAGGAAAATATTTAACGATGAAGTTATATTTAATTGTTCATTAATTATTATCATGTGGTTAATGTTCATTTAATGCAATTATTACAGTCCTCATTATTATTTGCATAATAATGTTTCTACATACAGATGAAATTGTGTAATCTATTTACAATCTTGATTATAACGATTAGTTATCTCATTTTCTGTTCTACAAATTTGTTATTTTTAATCTTAATTTCCAGAATTGCTTATTTTTCACGTGATTGTGTTATTTTTTGTATTGAAGATATAATTATTTACTTGTGTATTTTTTTTACAAATTCTCGACTTCAATATGTGCTCTCCAGTTTCCAAGACTCCAATATTAGTTGATAATTTCATTTTGACTATTTGTAAAATGCATCATTAAAAAAATTTAGATAATATTAGTAGGATGATATTCTTTTACTTTAATAACGTAATCTTTTTTATTTATTTTTTCAAAAACAAATTTAGTTTCAACTTATTAATTTTATCATTTTATGTACATTTAATATATGCATTCATTAAAAACTTATTTTTCATTAAACAATCGTGCTAACTAAATGAATGTTATATCTCTCATATATAATATTTTATATTCACTTCCTTTGAAAATGAATTTAGCTTTATTTTATTCATTTTATCGTTTTATATATACATTTAATATATTCAATCATTTAAAAACTCATTTTTATTAAGTCATTGTGCCAATTAAATTAATGTTGCATTTCTCATATATAATATTTTTTGTTCACTATCTTTAAAAATAAATTAAGTTTTACCTTATTCATTATATCAATTTATGTACATTTAATATATACATTCATTAAAATTTTTAATTTTTATTAAGCAATTGTGCTAATTAAATAAATGTTGCATTTTTCATATATAATATTTTTTGTTTACTTCTTTTAAAAATATAATTGATTTCAATTTATTCATTTTATCGTGTTATTTACATTTAATATATACATTCATTAAAAATTATTTGTTATGAAACAATTAGCTTTTTTATATATAATCTTTTCTGTTTATCTTTAACTAAATTTAATTTTAATTTATTAATTTGAATATTTTATATAACTTTAATACATATTCAATACAAATTTTAATTTTAATTAAGAAAATGTGTATAGCCCAGGCGAATGTCTAAAATGTTAGTCTAAGTGATTGCTAATCACAAGCGGTAGAACTCTCATCTCGTCATTTTTCTTGTACTCTTAACCCCGTATTATAAACAACTCAAAAAAGATCGAGAGTCGTCTAAAGACATCAGAGAAATTAGCTTGCTTTTTGTCCAAGCTTGTGCCATCCTGTACCATTTTCCTTCAGCCATAAACTTTGCAATAAATAAATGTGATAGAGCAAAATTTGTGGTTAGAGAAAGACGTGACACAGACAATCTCATGTCCTTTCGAAACCGATCTGTCTTAACCACCATACCTATACAAATGTTTGGCCTCTAACGATATCTATAGAATGAATTAAGAGAACTCTGTAACGCTTGTAGAGAGGATTAAGCAAGAAGTACTAGCTCCATAAAACTTAAGCCTATTTATAATAAACTTTGGACGTTTTAGTAATTTAATTGAAATTAAATTCTAATTTCAATTAAACTGTAGTTAGAATTACAAATAATTCTAATTAGTTATCAATTATGTTCAAATAAGATTCAATATCTTATATTGATCCTTATTTATTAAATATCTCATTTTTAATCATAAAGTTTCTCAAACTTTACAATCAAGTCTAACTTGATTAAATTAACTGCGCTCTTTTCAACCCATTATATATGTGAGATCCATTAGGTTCCCAAATATGTTGGTAATGATTATAAATTATAATTAGAATTGGATAAATTAAAGCTCCTTTTAATTTATTTTTAATTCTCTAATTAAATAATTTATAAACATATATTAAGATTAACGTCTAGCAACGCATCATTACCACCTAAATATTTAGGAATGTTAAAGTGGTTTTGACTAAACTTTTCGCGCATGATTTTTTTCGTATAATTCAATCCTTTCATCATACAATGTTCCAATTAGACATAGAGCATAGAATTAATGTCTACTCTATTTTAAGTCCAATCATTAGTTCTCCACTATCAACTATCAATTCAATTAATGACATTTGTAAACTATTTACAAAATGTTATTCCACCTTGGCCAAGGATTTCCAGAATCAATACTAATTGAGAATAACAAAACATTCTCCACAATTACTTTAGGGTGATGAATCATATCTTAATCATACAACTACCTCTATAAAGTTCATGCTACATCAAATGACTACCGATTGACCGACTCATGAATAAATAGGTCATAAATAGTATCAAAATATAGCAATCCCTATATAAGATAACTTTGATAATCTTAAGTCGAAGAATCACTTATACAATCATTACAATGAGAATTCTATAGACATATAAATAATGTTCTAGATGGATTTCTTATCTTGTGTTTGTTTAGTGAACTTGTTCTCTAACAAGCACTAACACGTTTACTTAAGTATTTCTATACCTTAGCTTAAGAGATCGACTACTTCCTTCGTAAGGAAAAACATAATGTGTGCTAATCTTTTTGTGTTTTATTAATATACAATTTTAATAGAACAATGACTAGAAATAATTTATGAATAATATATAAATGCAATATGAATTTTATAATTATAATCTCATTATAATTTCATTTCCAATGTATAATTATCCTATGGACTTCATCATATACATCTAAGTATATACAAGATAAAGAATGCTTTTAAACAATTTGTTACTAAACTACAACCAAAGCGATTGGCTGTAGATAAAGATAGTAGAACTAGGTAGGAACTGGTTTACGAGAACAGATAATTTGCTTCCCTTCTCTTGGTCTCTGTTCTTCCAAATTATTGTCCTCATAGTTTTAGACCTATTCTTATGCAATTTCTTTTTAATAAAAATCTTTAATCATGCCTATTTGTGTTACTTATCAATCTATATGATGTTATATTAAATATACAATTGAATGAGGGACCAGATCCTTGCACCAATAACCTAATATAACTTGTTCTGTGCATAATACGACATTGTTTTAACTGCAAAAGGAATTGTATTAGAAGCATAATAAGATTTAAGGAAACAGAAGACCCGAACTGATCAAGTGAGGCACTTTATGGATGACAAAGGGTAGAAGTAGGGATGTCAATAGGTCGGGCCGGGATGGGCCGACCTGCTGCCCTGCCCATTGACAGGTCGGTCAGCCCGTGGTCGGTATTCCGGCCTGTCTATATTTTTTAATTAAAAAATACAAAACGATGTCGCTCTAGACAAAACGATGCCGTTTTAGACAAAATGGCTTGGGCGGACTATAATCAGCCTGTGACCCGCCCATAGCCTGCCAAATTTGGGCAAAAAATAAGCTAGGTCGGGTCGAAATTACCATCCCTAAGTAAAAGTTTCCGTCTTTAGTAGATCATAGGCGTACGTAAGTGTTCTTTTTACCAATTCTCAATGATATTTATCTTCAAATTTGATTGTCTTACGTTGAATAAAGTTAAAGTCTTTTGGTCATTGTCTTGAATTATAATCTATACGAAATTATACAGGATATAGAAGTATTAAAGTTAATAATTTCTTCGTATTAATATGAAATTTGAATTTTATAATAAATATTTAATTAAATAATCATAAATTTGAGTTATCGTTACATAATGTGTATAAATGTTTTCTTATATTATGAATTCAAATAGTGTAGTATATACTTAAGATCAGATGTATTTTTATGTCATTTATGTTTGGATTACAACCACTAATTGTATCGTTAAAATTATCACTTATCACTTAAAGAAGTTGGTTATTTGTGTCAAATTTTTAATAATTAAAAGTTGAGTGTCCACCTTTTTAGTACAACAAACACAAACGAGATATATTTTTGTGATATATGCCATTTGAATGGAACCTACGTTTGAGAACATTAAGAGAACCTAGATTCTATCAACACATTATCTCTAAATTCCATCCACATATTATCTTTTTGTAACGGATGAAGTCAAGAATGGTAGTGATTATATTAAACCATAAAGGAAGAGAGGAAAGACAAAATGATATGTAATTCCCCACATCAGACAGTAAATGAGCTTCAAGACTCCAACAATCAGTATAAACCAGTGTTTATGGTTCATTTTGATTCCGACGTCAAATTCAATTAAGATCTGTGTGGCTCAGTTTAATTCTTCTTAACACCAAGGGAACAGGCTTCTCTAAGACAGATACATTGATGTTGTTCCAAATATCTGATTTGGTGGGTAGCTGGGCGATTCTTTCCGCAATGTACATGTCTTCTGGAAGAACAGAGCCAAAGACAGTGTATGCATTTTTCCACTCAAAATGATTGGCTAGGCTAATGAAGAATTCTGGACCCGAACCAATCCAGGCCACCGAACCCCTAGTTATTCTTGGGCAAGCTTCTTTTGAAATTTTTCTGAATGACGTTCCTTGGGCTTCCAGTACACCTTGTATAAGTGCAAATGGAGGGCCATAAGGAGCCTATGAGAAATTTTCACAGCATCAAAGTCAGGGCAGGTCTATGCACAAATGAGCAAGTTAGTTAAAAATTAGAAAGCCTTTGAAAATGAAATACCAAGATATTTTTCCAAATAAATTATTAAACTGTCAAGTTCACTTAAGGAGTCATGATTAAAAAACAATTTGTATATAAAAGTTAATTTATAACACAATATCTTTGGTAAATTAATGAAAATTTTACTCATCTGCTACTAAACGCAAACGAAAACGAAAACGAAGTATGAAAGATTGTTACATTTTTCACATGGTTTCCTTCTGAATCCCAAAACTGATCACGGTTCTCTGCGCGATAGAATTGGCAACCAGCACAATGTCGCAGTGTCAGCAACTCAAGAATGTATGTCACAGAATGTGGAGCACAGTCTGCGAAAAGCTGCACATACAATTGTTCATCTTTTACACAGTAAAAAAAAAAGTAATTACACATATATTCAATCTAACAGTTCTACAGCCTTGAGAAAATTGTTTTCCTCCGCAAGAGAAACCAACAACAAAAAGAATAAAAATTGACAGTACTACACTAAACCAACATATCAAACAGATCTCCTAACCTTTCTCAGCAAGGGAATACACTGATATCACTCTCCATATACTATTAACTGTCAGTCCAACCCATTCCTTGACACCTAGTAACAACCAACCCACAGCATCTGTATACCGTGTTTTTTCATGCCTTGCCTCCCCTATCAACGTGTATGTCCTATAGACATATATATATATACAAATACTATAATTCCTATAATCATATCCTGAATATTCTGTAATTATGTTCTAATAGTATGCAATTATGTTGTGATATTGTCCTCCTTTACATGTTACTCCGTTACACACCATATAAGAAACCCCATCTTTCGTATCATACACAATAAAAATACAATTCCTCTTTCTCTCGTCTTTGCTACCATCCTTCTCTTATCATTGCTACATTGGTATCTGAACCATATTAAATTTTAGTTTCTTCGGCTCAAACCCTTGTTCGGCAACTTTTTTGTTAGCTGGTCTGCTTTATTCTTGTCTCTCCTTTATTGTTCAAACTTCTTTGTCCCTTTTCAGAACCCCAAACACCAATCTGAGACTACCATTACATTCTCCATCTTCTGACGATTCAAATGCCACTTGCCAAAGTTAGATTGGTCGTCAGACTCATCGGAGTCAGATTAGTCTTCGAGGCAAATGTTCATGGAGGAGTACTGATGGATTATTTCGACAAAGGCATTAAATTTTTTCCAGTGGGGTGATTTGTTAGACTCCTAAATCTAAAATGACGGAATTGTGTAAGTGTTGACAAACATGATCGGTGCTTGACATTTAGGCTGATATGAAAATATCATGTTAATGAAAGAACAAGGAAAAAACATACAAGAAAGCAAAAAATGAAAAATATAAGGGTGTGCTTGTTTAATGGGTATGGAAAAGAAGGAATGGGTATAGAATGAAAGATTAAGTTTGATAAGGGGATATGATTATAGGGTTATTATTTTGATTACCCACTTTTGGGTAATACTCCATTCCTCTCCTAATCTAGAAGAATGGGTATCATTGTTATAAAAGAATGGGTTAATAAATTACATTATAATTAATTAATTAAAATATTATTAATAATTAATTAAATACAATATAATTAATTAAAATATAATTCATCATTAAT
>JANZXR010000171.1:26387605-26400325 GCA_027575705.1 Erythroxylum echinodendron
GCCGGTATTGGCCAGTACTGATCGGTATTTACATCCGGTACTATAATTTATATACCGGTACCGGTTTTAGTCCGGTACGATACGTACCGGTATTCATAACAAGGACCTCAACCAATGGTATGAATACTGTACGGTACCGGCCGGTACGGTACTCATAGCTATCAGTACCGGTGGTAGATACCGATCGGTACTGGTAGTTTTCGGTCGGTACCGGTCGGTATTGATAGTACCGGACAATACCGGCCGGTACTGAAAAATTTTAAAAAGTCAGGGACCTGTGTGCAATTTTTAAAAAATTTTAAAATTTAACGTTTTAATCCTATCCCCCAACTCTTCTTCAGTCGTCTCTGCCTCCCCGCGTCGCCTCTCTTCTTCTCTCTCTGTGCCGCACTGCACCGCCGCCTCTTCCTGCCTTCACCGTCACCGCCTGCATCACCGTCACCGCCACCGCCACCGCCAGTGCTCTCTCTCGCCCATGCCTCCTTCACTCTCGTCGTTTCTCCCATCATCGTCGTTCCTCAACGCAGATCCGAAGAGGTCACACGCAGATCGACCTGAAGTCGCAGCACCGAAGCCACCGGAGAAGGGATCGACACTGACCTGGGCAAAAAACCCGAAGACCCACCCACTCAGAGGTCTAATCGTCCAAGACCCGAAGTTGGTTTTTGTTTCTGGTTTTAATTTTGATGCTTAATTAAATTTTTGTTGTGTTGGATACTTGGATTAGAAATTTGGAATGTTGGATGATGTACGGTGTTGTGAGTTTGTGATGGAATTGGTTGGATAATGCACGGTGTTGGAGTTGGACTGTTGTGAGTTTGTGTTGATGTGTAATATGGGATTTTGGAATTTAGAATTTGGATAGTGGATGTCGAATTGTGGATATACTGAATTGGTTGGATTCGGTTGTGTTTGTGCATGAAATTATTTGGTTAGAGTTAGAATGTGATTTGAAATTTTGACTATTGAATTGAATTGGTTGCATTATGATGATTGTCTTTTTTCATATTAATTGTGGTTATTATTTATATTGAAATATTTAATAATTATTGTCATTTTTTATTAAATTATTAATTGTGATTATTATTTATTATTATGATTTTTAGAAATAGGGTTGATCTAAATTTGTAAACAGTAAACTGTACAGTATATAACTGTACAATATATCAGTGAACTATTTTACAAATTTTAAAAATTTCAGGTCCTATTTTATAAATATAAAAAATTGCCTGGTACGGTATCCAGTATTGACCAGTACCGGTACAGTATCGTACCAGAACTCAATTCGGTATCGAGTCCGGTACAGCATTCGCAACATTGACCTCAACTCTGCAAAATTATTTTTCGTTTCATCATATACTTTCGTTAAAACATTTGCGCACATTGGTAGGACCAATACTTGCTGATGACATAAATCATTTTTATATTCATCTTAGTGATAATTACAAGGAGCTGTGTAGTGTAATGAACAAACTTCAATGTCAGCCATTTAAAATCAACACATAGCATTTTATTATTTAAATAAAAGTGGGTCTTAAAAATTCAAAACTCACCGTTTTGTAAATCCTAAATCCCCAACTTCAAACGTTTGAGGAATTTTCATAGTTGGAGTACTAGAAGCAATTTGGAGACAGTAACCTTTTTAGACAATGGAGTTTTCTTAAATTTCTTATCTGAAACGTTGTCTGTTGTTGCCCGAATAAATGGTTCTCTTGCTTCTTTTGTATACTATTTGGTGTTTGAGGATGCTTCTTGAGTAGTTTTTCGTTTTTGGGTTCAAGTGTTTTGAAGTTTGGTGAGGAAGAAGATGGTGTACACTGCTTGCCTGAATTTGATTCATCAACTTGACTGATCAAAACCTTGGAAAATTTCCTAGACTTGGGTTGCTTAATATGCTCATTTATGATTCCTTGCTCTCTGTTTAAAATTGTGTTTGTGATGCCTAACCCTACTTTCCTGCCAACACTTTCTTTTGCCTGCTTCACAATCTGCCTGGCATGGTGGCTTGGAGTTCTGTCTTCTTTTCTCTGTAAGGAACTGACATGAGACATCACCACCTCTTCACTTTTGTTCATGTTCTCTTTGTTGATTCGAAGAGACAACCGGTGGTGGAGATGGTGGTAATCAGCGTCTGATCTTCTCGCAGAAGATATTCTAGGTGTCTCCAGCAAAGAACTACAAAGGGTTAGCTAGGAAATCAAATTATAGGCTAGTAATCGCTGGTTGATAATAGATTAAAGAATGCAAATTAAACTGAACTGAAACATTCTCTCTCTATGCTCTCTCTAGCATTCTGAATTCTCACAAAGTCTACAGTTCGTCTTTTGCAAAACCCATCCAGTTCCAGTCCACTATGGACATGGAAACTGATCTTACATAACAACCTACGCCTATGGAGGACGGCCAGCAAGAGTTGGTCACTCCACAGGTACAAAATAACGATACTCCTGAATCACACATTCCTGCAACCTCAAACTCCACTCCGTCATCTGGTGTTGAAGAAGCCATTCACCCACACCTTCCTCCCGCATCTGCAGATACCAATCAATCCGCTCCGACCAAAGGAATCAACACTCCTCCTGGAATCTGGAATGCATCCACTGCCGTCTCATTCAAAGATACACTCTTGCAATCTCAGACCCAAGCACCTGGCATCACAATATTGCAACAAGAAGAGATCATCCCTGAGCCTGAAGATTTGCAGCATGGCTTCAGAGACGGAGCACCATCTGTGACTTTCTTTGATAGAATTCAACAAAAGATGAAACACAATATGGCTCACACAGTCATAATCAGATCACTGGGCAGGAACATCAATCACAGAACTTTAAACCACAGGCTGATGGTTCTTTGGCAACCCAAAAAGGACATTCAGATTATTGACATGGCCAATGGCTATTTCCTAATCAAGTTGCGTTGGTAGGATGACTATCATAAAGTGCTCCTTAACGGTCCGTGGACAATACTAGGACACTATATTACCGTCCTCCCCTGGCAAGACAGCTTCAACACAAAATAAGCGCATATTGACTCAGTGGCCACATGGATTCGAATTTCGGGTTTACCAGCCAAATACTTCCATGAAGGTCTTTTACGGGAAATTGTTAAACAAGTTGGCACATATATGAGAGCTGATGAACACACTAGCAAATCACTTAGGGGTCAGTTCGCTAGGATTGCAGTTAGATTGGATCTACGTAAACAACTAGTGCCTATTGTTTGGGTGGATTATTGCATACCAGGTGTCCTATGAAGATCTTCACAGAATTTGCCTCACATGTGGACACTATGGCCACACAAACGAAGAATGCCGCAGCAACAGACAAGAGGGGCATCCATCCAATCCATCTGCAGGAACTGGAACTACATCACCTGCAACAAATCAAGCCAATTACAAACCCCTGCAAACCCAATTACAAACGCCAGGCCCATCTGCTCATAAATCAAATCACCAAACTCCTCCCCAGTCCTCTTCCACGTGTCCATCTCCAGGCACCTCTAAAATCACTTCAGACCTTACTCTACCAGGTCCCTGGCTCATAGCTGAGAAAAGGAAAGGAGGAAGACGTTACTCATAGCCACAGCCCAAGCAGGCAGAACTGTCAACTTAGCAAGACAGAACGGGCAAGACCCAGAAGAATAAAGCACCCTCTATCCCTACCTTTACAAGATTTGACGTACTTCATATGCATGACGATCCAGATCCCTCACGTGCTCCGCAGCACAAGATTTTTAAGTTTAATGAACCTGGTAAACCAAAAGTCAAGCCTAATATACAAACAAGCTTAAAAGCCAGAAGTAAAAGGGAACTCGTTCCTACTCAAAGAGACCCAATCTGGGTTAAGAAACAGATCCAAGGAGCTACAGGCCTAATAACAGTACCGACTTCTTCACTAGCCCTACGACAAGAGAGCACCTTCACGGCCACTCCGTCCACAGCAGCACCAGCCCAAACAGCACCTAACCAGCAGTCCCCCAACATTACAACCGAAGCACCAACTCAGTCAAACAACACCAATGTAGATTACTTGGCGACATCATCACATACGGCCACTATAATTCCTAATCCAGCTAAAGCACACAGTGCCAACTTCCTCGATATTGATCTATAACATAACAAATTCTCTTTCAGTCCACCTAATATAACGGGGTTCCAGGTAAGGAAGTCAATAAAAATCCTAATGCATAATCCTCCTCAACAGATCATTGTAGGGCATATCATGGAGCCATTCGTGGAGGCTTCTGAGGAAAATTTTACCAACCCAATTGTGGAGGTTCACCAGATTGACTCTGATCTCGAGGAGGCTCCGCTGGAACGCAGGTAAGTTCTTTTCCTTCCCTACAACACGACGAATATTTTCATTATGGAGACAAAAATCATCTCATGGAACTGTCAAGGTATATATAATGCAGCTACTGTATCAACACAGAATCATCTAGTAGCTTTGTACAAAATCAATTTAGTAATCCTAGTGGAACCAAGAGTCAATGGGGAGAAAGTTGAAGAGTCCATTCATAAACTAGGATTCCCCAACTCATATAGAATAGAGAGTGATGGCTTTTCCGGGGATATATGGATCCTTTGGGACAATGCCACACAATTAAACATCATTCACCAGGATTGGCAATTTCTGCATGTATCTGTCAGTTTCTTAAATTCAGGCAATCTAACATTAACAGCAGTCTATGGTAACCCCAAACCTCTCATCAGAAGACACCTATGGGAAAAATTGTCTATTGTTTCAGACTCAATTACTGGACCTTGGTTAGCCATAGGTGATTTTCATGCATATCTACATCCTACGGATAAATCAAGGGGCCGATTGGCAACCCATGGATGCAAACGTTTTAATAACTTTCTCCATTACTCGCATTTACACGACCTAGGGTATACCAGGTCAAGATTTACTTGGTCTCGAGGTTCATGCCATGAACGAATTGATTATGCTCTAGGCAATGACCCGCTTCTAAAAGCCTTCCAGAAAATAAATGTCACCCACTTACCTAGGGTTTCTTCTGACCACTCACCTCTGCTAGTACATTTTACTTCTTTAGATCTGCATGTTGTAATCCATAAGCCCTTCCGATATATCCTAGCCTGGGAAAGCCATGATTTGTGGAAACAGTGGTTAGCAAGTATTTGGTGCATCAATTATCCTTTTCATCAACTAGTCAATAATTTGCACAACAAGATACACCAGTGGAAATTTGAGATCTTTGGAGATATTTTTAAAAAGAAAAAGAGAGCTTTATCTAGACTCCAGGGTATTCAAACTCTACTATCAACAGACGCTACCCCACAGATTAGAAAACTAGAATTCATATTAAGAAAAGAGTTGGAATCAAGCATGATCTAGGAAAACTCTTTGAAGATACAGAACAAAAGGACTACCTGGATACTATATGGGGACAGGAACACTAAGTTTTTCCACTCTTTGCATAAAAGCCCCAAAATGAAGCACAAGACAAAGTCTATACAACTTGGTAATGGTCACTGGTCCTCCGACACATTTCTTATAAGTCAAGAAGTTACTAAATACTTCATAGATTTATACACAGTTGAGGACAACCATTTAAGCAATTCTAACTACACTTCTTATCCTTTCAAAAACTGCTTCCCTAAGCTCACAGTAAATACCATCACAAGCCTCGAGCAGCCAATTTCCGATATGGAAGTCCAACAGGCTTTATTTGATATGGATCCCTACAAAGCCCCAGGGCCAGACGGGATTTCAGCCAGGTTCTATCAATTTAACTGGAACACTGTGGGTTATTCACTGTGTCAAATAGTTAAAAATTCATTCTTCACCGGAAATGTGTAGGTAGAATTAAATAAATCCACCATAATATTAATGCCAAAGATTAAAAATCCAGAAAGGTTTAACCATTTCAGGCCAATAAGTCTTATTAACATCAGTGTGAAGATCATTACTAAGGTTATTGCAAATAGGCTTAAGAATATCATGCCATTCCTAATTCATCCGACTCGATCAAGCTTTGTCAAAGGTAGACATATAGCTGAAAACATTATTATAGCCCAAGAAGCTATACATAGAATGAAGCAAGCTAAAGGCAAAACAGCATGGATGGCTATTAAGATTGACTTAATAAAGGCTTTTGATAGAATGGATTGGTATTTCATCCAAGATACACTCACAGAAGCACACATTCCCCCACTCCTCCACAAGGCCATTCTCAGTTCACTAACGACAGGGAGCACACAGGTTATGTGGGAGGGTCTTATTGGCCACGAATTTACACCAACTAGAGGTGTGCATCAAGGAGATCCTATTTCGCCTTATTTATTTGTTCTTTGTATGGAGAGGTTAACTCATGCAATCAATAAATTCAAAGAGGACGGTAACTGGCTTCCCCTCACTTTTGGTAAGAGTAAATTCCCTCTAACACATCTACTCTTTGCTGATGACTTGATTTTATTTGCTAAAGCCACAGGTGCACAAGCTACCTTATTGCAGTGTATCCTTGGGACTTTTTCTCATTTCTCAAGTCAATCCATTAATAAGGACAAGTCAATCCTATTTGTGTCGCCTAATCTACCTACAATTGAGGCCAATACTATTAGTGTAATACTCGGTATTGATCTAGTACCTTACTTAGGTAGATACTTAGGTGCACCTCTAGTTCATGGTAGAGTGCTAAAATCTTCCTATAAGGAAACCATTATGAAAGTTCAAAAGAGAACATCGTTTTGGAATGCCAAAAGGGTGTCTATGGCTGGAAGACTAACCCTTTGTAATTCAGTCCTTGGAGCTTTACCAACCTATGTGATGCAGGCATCAATTCTACCCAAAGGAACAAGCAGGGACATTGACAAAATCAGAAGATCATTCCTATGGGGGGGCCAATACTGCAGAGAAGAAACCATCCTTGCTAAATTGGCACCAGGTCTTTCAGCCCAAATGTCGAGGAGGCCTTGGAATCAGGAAAACCAGCGACGCAAATTTAACCTTGATCTTAAAGCTAACCTGGGATCTAGTATCAGACAGTACGAAACTTTGGAAATCTCTAGTTTTGGCCAAGTATATTCTAACCCCTGACCAAATCCTAAGAACCAAGCCCACCACAAGAGGATCTCACTTATGGAAGAACTAAACTAAAGTTTGGGACATGGCCGTAGAGGGTAGATCATGGTCTCTCGCTAAGGGAGATAGAATACTCTTTTGGTTAGACTCATGGACACACTTTAGAACCCCACTCATATAGGCAACCATTAAACCAATTCCACAATCAGACATTATCAAAGCAGTCAACCGCTTTATAGTATCCTCAGGAGATTGGAATTGGAGCTATTTAAGTGCACACCTGCCTGCTGAAAAATTGGATGAGATCCGTGCTATCCCTCCTCCAGATGGAATTGCTGGGAGTGACAAGATTTTCTGGAAATGGTCTCCCAAGGGCCACTTCTCTCCTACATCTGGATATGAGCAAATTTGTAAGCATGATTGGAATGATTATGATAGTAAATGGACTCTAATTTGGGGTCTTCATGTGCAGGAAAGAATCAAGATTTCACTTTGGAAAATTATGCACGGGGTCTTATGGACAAACGCTGCAAGAGTCAGGCGCACCATCTCACAAGATACAAGCTGCCACCTGTGTTCTTTACTCGAGGATGCACTGCATATCTTTAGAGACTGCTATAGAAGCAGAACTCTATGGACTAGACTGAATCCCAACATTCCAGCCTATTTTTGGGAGGAAACCAATGTTTCAAAATGGCTAATTGCTAACTTATCATGTTCTTTCACATAGTTACATGCTCCCTGGAATATAATCTTTGCAATCACATGTGATACATTATAGAGTACCAGAAATGGCGAAATTTTCAACGACATTCCAAAAAATGATGTAACTCTTCTGATCAAAACAACAGTGGCAATCCAAGAAGTAATTCGCAGCAACGACTCTCACAATGGTTCACAGGCTTCACACACCAATCGGGAGAAATGCACAACACAAGCCATAATTTTTTGGCAACCACCTCATAGAAATTATAGCAAGCTCAACGTGGATGGGGCGGTATGCCGACACACTTCTCTTACAGGGGTAGGTGGCCTAATCACAAATGACAAAGGATCCTACCTTGTTGGTTTTACTAAAAAGATAGGATGATGGTGCAATCCCCTTCATTGCGAGCTTTGGGCAATCCTACAGGGGTTGTTTCTGGCAACCGATTATGGGTTCATGAACCTTGAAGTCGAATCGGACTCCTAAACTGGAATTGAAACGATCACCAGTGAACAACAACAGATAATCACAGAATCTTCGTCCCTTATTTGCAAAATCAAGCAAGATGCAACAACATTTCGGCGGATCCACTTCAACTATACTGCCAGACCTATGAATCAACTGGCGGATGAAATGGACAAACTTGCTCTGAGTCTACCGGATTTCGTTACTTGCATTCATCACGCACCGCCGCCTTCTGTGGTGAGCATGCTTCGTCACCAAAGTGGATCCGTCCGTCGGCCCAACCCAGCTGCATCTCAACGCCCACCCTCTATTGGCAGCTTATCCACTGACGCCCCACCTCCATTTCTCACTTCTTCACCGGTACACTTTTGCCCTAACAACGACGATCGAACTGTTATTAGGGAAAGACGGAGGGCTGAATTTTTTTTGACATCCAGCTAACGCCTATAAACGGCCAGCACTCCCTATATTAGGGGCACTTTGTACTTTTTCTTTGGCCATGAAGCCTCCGATGTACTTAAAAAAAAGAATGCAAATTAAAGAGGAGCCATTTAGGATTTAGAGATTTTGTAATTTAGGAATTTTGAAGGAAGGACAAAACATCGAGTTTTTAATTTTTATAACCCACTTTTATTTAAATAATAGAATGCCGCATTAATAAATGTTACGTTTTGCTCAACATCATCAATCGTGGGAGATTCACTACCCCGTCATCATCTCACGTTCACACAGTTCATTCACGCTCCTGCCGATTGGAACAATATAGTCGGACAGAAGGGAAAGCTTTTCTTGATGCTAATACACCGAATAACACTTTTGCTAACCAAGGTCAATTGCTATTAGAGCACTATTTTGACCCTTTTGCTAACTTAGAAGTACGTTTGGGCCATGTCCTCGGTTAAGAATTACCCAATTTGAGAAATTTTGTGTAATTTGTAATTAAGGTCCGTTGACCTCTTTAGTATATAAAACATTATTTTTAAAAAACATTTTCTCGTAAATATCGTGACATATAATTAATGAAGAATAACTCTTACATTTTATTTTTGCAGGGTTTGTTTCAAATGTTTTATAAATGATTATTTTAAAATTAAACGCTTTGAAAAGTCAGCTTATATTATAACGTAAATGTTAAGGTTTAAAATAAAATTTTGATCTTTGCAAAATAGAAATTAAAATTTTGTTGATTTTTTTGCATTATCTTACTTTGCTGCCAATTTAAGAGAAAAGAAATAAAACTTATACAAAAAAGAACATTGACTTTTTAGGAAAAAAAAAGTCGCAAATATTAAAGAATTTTGACATCATTTCTTTCTTTTTTTATGAAAAAAATTTGGGCTCTTAAACTAGAAAGAAGTGTTAATTGCATAGAGATAGATTTGAAATGAAAAAGAAGACAAAATTGATCCCATGACCTTTGCTAATAAATCTAACTTTAATATCTTAAGGCGGTTAAATTAAATTTTATTATTTAAAAAATATTTAAATTAAATATTACTTTAGAAAAAAATGACAGTATGTAATGTCATAAATAATCTGTTAAGATTATTACGGTCTCACGCTACCAAGTAGTAGATATGTAGTAGTGTGGAACCTACTTGTTGAAAATAAATTTTATTAGCTAAACTAATTAATCTATTAACTAATTAACTCCCAAACTTTAAAATTCCAAATCAACGTCTTTTAATACCAAAACAGTTAAAACTAAAGTCCAAGAACTCCAAGCTGTGTAAGTTCACCAAATTCTCCGGTATGTTACCAATTAGAGCTTAAATCAAACCTCAAAAGCAAAGACAAATCTCCTAAAGACTCGACGATGATTCCATCAACTGATTTTGGCTCAAGTCGAGCACTTTTAGTTTCTTCAACTTTACTAGTCTATTAAATGAAACCCCAACGCTTAACTAGTTTCTTGACAACGTAATATTTTCAAGGTTAATCAAATCTCCATCCCCATTAGGAATACTTCTATAAACACCATTTTCAGTCAGAACCAACCTCCTGAGATTAGTGAAAGGACCAAAAATACTGTCAAGAGGCCCAACTAAAGATAGTGTCTCAATGAACAGATGTTCCTCTAGATTATTATCCACGACGTTTGAGAAATATTAGGCAGCAAAATGCATTCTTCAATGAAGCGCTTATAGAAAAACAATTTCCGAACGTATTTAAAGGAAGTGAAGAGAACAGGCTAAAGGATTTGATTCGGGATTTCTAAGTTTTATGGTTAATTTCTTAATAGATTAATTAGTTTAGTTAAAAATTAATTAGTTTAATTAAATTAATTAGTTAGGACAATTATATTTAAAGTTAAATTAAATAAGTGAATCCCAAATGTTTTAATAATTTAATAATTTATTTTCAACAAATGGGTATCATACCATCACGTAAGTATCAGCTCGTAATGTGAGATCCATAATAATATTAAATTATTATAATTTTTGCAATGTCATTTACAACACCTTTTCTATTAATGTATGGTTCAATTTGAACATTTTCAAAATGATAGTGTTTAATTTGAATGCTCTAAAATGTTAAGATTGTATTTATCAACATAGGTAAACCTTATGGTCAATTTTTCCCTTTTTTCCATGTGCAATTTCATTTGTTGACTCTCTTTCTCTCTAATTATATCCTTGCTCTCAAAATTTGTCCTAGTGAGAATTCTTTCGCCTTAGATTTGGGTTGATTTGTTTCCTTTTCAAAAACTGGAATCAATGTCCAAAGCATACTTGTTTGGTGTTCCCCTTCCTCCCAACTCCAATTTCTTGTCTTCCATTTCGCCTTGCTTAACTCCCTTCTCTTCCTTTAAATATTTTATTCCCTTTTGTTTTTGGTCGAACTCTTCCTTTACCTCTAACTCATTTCTTCTACCTAGTCCTAGTGGGCCTCTCCTCTTCCCTTTTATTAAGACTCTAGTTTTCTTACACCCACTCCATTTTTGCATTATGGAACAACTCCCTTAGAAACCTTGGAAAGGGTAATTTGAGGAAAACCTAAAGTTAGGTTATGGAGACCATGCTCCCTTAAAAAAGTTAAAATACATTCCTATGCATTCTGATAATGAAGCTCATATGATTTCACCACCAATGGAAATACTCAAAGTTGGAGAATTGAGGTCGAATATGACTCTGATAGGCTACTTTTTAAATAACATGCCCTTCTTTTTGTTAGCCTATACTTGGAGTAGGCAAGAACTTGAGAGTAATCTAATCAATGAAGAAGACTTATTTATCTTCAAATTTGGGAGTGAGATAAGTATGCAAAAAGTTATATAAATAGGTTTTTGGCGCATAAGTTGCTGATGCTACAAAAATGGAGACTTAGGATGTATTTAAAAAGATGTACCATGAAGATCCCTATATGGATGAATTTCCATAATGTGCCCCTCAAATATTAGTCCACTATGGGCTCAAGCTATCTAACTAGCTCGATTAGGAAAGCAATATGTTTGGATAAGCACACTATAGGATTGAAAAGGATAGGATACGTCACAATATATGTGGAAGTTGATCAGCCTCAGAAGCAACAACCTGGTACACAAAGAATTAAATGTTTAAATGAAGATAATGAAAACGATCTAGAAGGGGGGTTGAATAGATCTTTTAAATTTTCTTCGTAAAGCCTACAAAAAACAAAGAATTAGAACACATAAAATAAATAATCAAAATTGAAATGTAACAGAGTAAGGAAGAAAGGCAAACACTGTTTTTATAGAGGTTCGGTGCTAAGACCTATGTCCTCTACCTAAGCTCCTATTTAGGATTTTGGCAAAATACTTTAATACACACTTTTTAGCTCAGTGTGAACTTTTCAACACCATTTGATTTCCGGCTCAAGCTACACCTCACAATCGATCTGTTTTCTGTCACAAATCCTACATCCTAAGTGATTTTCCTCTAATCACTCAACTCACAATAATCACAATGATAGGTAATTGAATTGATAATGCTCAGTACAGCAGAATAGAATTAAGGACAAGCTAAGAACAAAGTTGAGAGCAAATAGGGAACTATGTAACTTTTCTTTTCTTTGGACTTATCTAACAATCATTTGATGTTCCAATATTTATTTGCAGGCTTCCAGATGCTTTCTAGACGTTGTGGAATTCTTCTATCCGTTGTAGATTGCTCATAGCCATTGTAGTATGATTTTCTTCCCGTTTGTAATCAATTGACTTAGTTAGATTTTGTTCAGCTGCACCTGATAGTCGACTAGTTGAGGTATAATATTCGACTAGTACATTATAATCAACTTGTCTTCAAAGTATTAGTCGACTATCACTAACATTTTTTTTCTTAAACTTTTTGCTCCGCTCTTCGAATAATCGACTAATACACTGATAATCGACTAGTCCATTTATCCACCTTACAGGTCTGTTGTTTTTAGTCGACTTGCAATGTGTTGGTCGACTTATCTTGGCACGAATTGACAGATCTGATATTATTAGTCGACTTGCCACATTATAGTCGACTAGTGCTGGATCTCATGACAGATTTTACATAA
>JANZXR010000171.1:26400425-26439928 GCA_027575705.1 Erythroxylum echinodendron
TCCGTCTTTACCTCACCATTTTCGTTCAATGGAACGTGTGGACCGAAGATTATGATCTTCCAATACTCCACTCCCTCGCTTATGATATGGTATTTTATAGGATTTTTCCAAGAAGAATAGTTAGTTCCATTAAAAAGAGGAGGGCGATTATTTGTGTTACCTTCTTCCGCTAGGTTATTGTGTGTCAAACTTAACGCCATCTCTTGATTTTTCTTCTCTGATACCAATTGAAAACGATCTAAAGGGGGGGTTGAATAGATTTTTTAAATTTTCTTCGTAAAGTGCTACAAAAAATAAAGAATTAGAAAAAACAAAATAAATAATCAAAATTGAAATGTAACAGAGTAGGGAAGAAAGGCAAACACTGTTTTTATAGAGGTTCGGTGCTAAGACCTACGTCCTCTACCTAAGCTTCCAATTAGGATTTTGGCAAAACACTTTACTACACACTTTTTAGTTTAGTGTGAACTTTTCAACACCACTTGATTTCCGGATCAAGCTACACCTCACAATCGATCTGTTTTCCGACACAAATCCTACATCCCAAGTGATTTTCCTCTAATCACTCAACTCACATAATCACAATGATAGGTAATTGAATTGATAATGCTCAGTACAGCAGAATAGAATTAAGGACAAGCTAAGAGCAAAGTTGAGAGTAAATAGGGAACTATGTAACTTTTCTTTTCTTTGGACTTATCTAACGATCATTTGATGTTCCAATATTTATTTGCAGGCTTCCAGATACTTTCTAGACGTTGTGGAATTCTTCTATCTGTTGTATATTGCTCATAGCCATTGTAGTATGATTTTCTTCCCGTTTGTAATCAATTGGCTTAGTCAGATTTTGTTCAGCTACACCTGATAGTCGACTAGTCGAGGTATAATAGTCGACTAATACATTATAGTCAACTTATCTTCAAAGTATTAGTCGACTATCACTAATGTTTTTTTTTCTTAAACTTTTTGCTCCGCTCTTCGAATAGTCGACTAATCCACTAATAGTCGATTAGTCCATTTATCCACCTTACAGATCTGTTGTGTTTAGTCGACTTGCAACATGTTGGTCGACTTATCTTGGCACGAACTGACATATCTGATATTACTAGTTGTCTTGCCACATTATAGTCGACTAGTGCTGGATCTCATGACAGATTTACATAATCTTCAAGCTTTGTTTGTTGAGATACTAGTTTGAACTCTTCATCCTTGATCTGATCTTACATAATCTCTTCCACGTTGTTTACCTCTTGAATATGTCAAACTTGATTTGTATTAATTCTTTAATTGAATATCAATCCAAAATACATGAAATTATTTCTTAACCAATTATATACATTTTATTATTATCAAAACATAGAAGGATTTAATTTGTCAACCATCATTGGTCCAACAGATAATGATTTATCAGATGATGTAATAGTATGCTCATACCAATGGAAGCTAAATTATCAAAATATGAAAAAGCATTAGAATCCCACATGAAAAATATTTGCGATAAGAGGGAGTATTGAGCTATTGAACTCTAAAAAAGTTTATTCATAGAAAAATTGAAAGGAAAAGAAACTCAATTAGGAAAGACATTAGATGGCTCTTCAATTCATCATAAAAAAATTATAGATACTTCCTATATCAACAAACTTTTTAATAAAGAGTAAATGATAGGTTTAGATTATAGTATGTTTTTCTGGGTGCTCAGGTGTGTTTTCAAGTGTTTTCTTAGATGGTAATCATATGTTTAGGACTTGGAATTGTGTTATTGTTATTGTTAATGATTTTATCTTTTTTAATTGTTTGAGTGGTCTAAAGAAAGAATTTTATCTTAATTTTATATTTCAAGGGGTTTTTGACGTGTTTATGAGTGCATGGAAATAGGAAATTCAAGAAAAAAGAAGAACTGGAAGCATAGAAGTAGGCTACAAATGTAGGAGAGAGCAAATTCTAGCAAATTCTAGATTTTCTAGGTCGTGGGTTTTTTTGTATTCTTGACATTTCATGGCTATTTTTGGAACTAAATTAAGTGGAAAAACCCTAGAAACCTTAAGAAATATTTAAGGTAAATAAAAATACAAAAAAGAGAGAAAACACTAGATTAAAAGAAGATCAAGAGGAGACATCAAGGGAAGCTCCAAAAATTCTAGATTTCCAAATCAAAACTCCAACTAGCTTTTCTTTATTTTCTCTTATATATTTCCTTGTCTTGGATGTTTATTTGTATTATTATGATTTTAAACATGATTATGGGTTTCTAAATCCATATTAAAGATTGTTCTTGATATGTTTTTTTAAACCTTACTTTTGTTGAATTCAATTGATATATCAATGCTTTGTGAAAATTGTTGTGCTTATACTTAGTAATATATCGAAAGAATGGATCAAGTTACATCTGTTAAAGTGTGCAATGAGAGTTGGTAGTTTAATTATCATATTAACTAAAAATTGAAGAGAGATCTTAATTGTGAATTAATTATCCTTCGAATTGCTTCAAATCTAATTGAATAGCTAGGAGTGGTTTTATAAATCGAGAGGCTACAGTTAGATTATTATTGATTTCAATTAGGATTTGATTAGATCTTGAGAGAGGGTGATTAAAACCTTAGGATATCTAGGATCAAGCATAATTGGATTAACAAGAATAAGGGGAGACAAAACTAGGATATAATGATTCCTAAGTTTCCAATATGATCAACTTTATTTTTGTTGGCAACTCACTTATTCAATTATTTCGTTTTATTAGTTATTTCAATTTTAGTAATTTATTTTAATTCAATCAATCTTTTAATATCTTAAACAAAATTTTATTCAACTTATTATATGTCTAATTAGTCCTCGTGGTGATACTTTTAGTACTATATGTTAATATCCATATACTTGTGGTATTGAAAGTTTTCTATATAAAACAAATCAACAAAATTTTGGGGTCATTATTAGGTCTTAATTAGCATCTTATACGACTTGAATTCCTTTGATTTAAGGATTTGGTATCTTTTTCTTGTATGATTGTAGTGCATGAACATAAGGATCACTCAGAGTTCAATAAAAGTAGAAGACACACTAACTCTAAACATCACAAAGCAAGAAATAGAGATTTAAAGAGCTCAGAGGAGGAAATAAATCACAGTGATTAGTAAAGTACCCTTATGGACTTTATAAGGCTAGAGTTCAATGCCAATCAACAAGGAATTACTTAACCACCAGTGCAAACAAACACATTTGACATTAAAATAGCACTGTTAAATATGCTGCAGACCAACGTATAGTTTTATTATTTGACCAATAAGGATCCTAATACTCATGTAGCTAATTTCTTAGAGATTTGTAACACATTCCACTATAATAGGTTGCTGGAAGATGCAGTCAGGATGAGACTCTCTCCCTTTACACTTAAGGATAGTTGCAAAGGAGATGTTTTCATCACAACTTGCCGAGGGAGTTCCTTTTGTAAACATTTTACAATAAGGTTTCTATATCCATACAAGGCATCATTGATGCAGCTGTTGGAGGATTGTCGATGAGAAAAATAGTTGAGGAGATGGATTATTTTTTAGAGGAGATGGTGAATAATAGCTATCTTTGGATATTAGAATAAAGTAGACAGTAGACAATATTTTTGGATCAAAAGGGAATGATTACAGTAGATTCAATGAAAGCATTGCAGGTTGAGGTCGCCAACCTAACCAAGCAATTGAGCAATCTGAAAGCCACCTCTTCCTCTCCACTTAAGACAATTTAGCATGGATGTGAGCTATGTAGACAATAAAGCCATATCAGAGCTGATTGCTTCTTAGTGAAAAACAACAACATAGAGTAACTCAACTTTATGGAAGCAAAATTTGACTGAGGAGGTAACAATTCTTATTCAAAACCATACAATCCTTAGTGGAAAGACCATATGAATTTATCTTGCTCTAATAATGCAAGGATTCAAATAAGAGCTTAAGGTCTACTGCATTTTTAGTAAGACAAGTCCAATTCATGGGAATCGGGGATGTACAAGTTAATGGACATACTGAATATTAAGTTCACAAGCCAAAATGAGGCCCAGAAGAGGATGGAAGAAAAATTTGATCAATTATATAAGAATCATGCCTCTTCTATTCATAATTTGGAGGTTTAGGTGGGCCAGTTAGCAAGTGCAATGTCAACACAAAGTGATGGGAGTCTCCTAAGCAATATGAAAGTAAACCTAAGGGAGTAAATTAAGGCTATTATACTTATGAGTAGGAAAGAGCTAGAAGAACCAACAGAAGAATAAGTCAAACACCACCATGTAAAAGATCAAAAGAAGAAGAAAAAGGAAGAAAAGAAGAATAAGAATCCTAACTATGTTCCTCCTTCTCTATATCCACCAGAGATTCCATTCCTACAAAGACTTCAAAAGAATAAATTAGATGCATAATTTGCAAAGTTCGTACAAAAGTTGAAGACTTTACAAATAAACTTGTCTTTTGTGGAGACGTTGGAACACACGCACAAGTACGTGAAGTTACTTAAAGATGTGCTATCAAACATATGGATGAAAGCTACAATTCCACCATAAAATTGAAGGATGTAGGGAGTTTTATGATCCCTTGTGTTGTTTGTGATTTAAATTTTGCTAAATGTTTATGTGACTTAAATGCAAGTGTTGGACCCCATTTTCGGAGACCAACATTGGACATGGGATCATGAAGCTTGAGCATGGAGGGAGGCTTAGAATTTGGAAATTTGAAAGAAGAATTCTTCAGAAGCAAAGGTGGGTCCCCTGGACCGTTCGAAATTTCATGCCGTGGTGAGCATATTGAACTTCGCCGCGACAAGCTCGAAATTTTTATTTTCGCCTCGGCGAACTCACTATGCTGACAAAAATAAAGAGCTTCGGGTGAAGTATGCCATAACAAACTCTTGGCTTCACTGCGGCGAAAACCCCTGTGGCAGAGCCCACAACCTAAATTTCCTATCTTACTAAAATACAAACTTAAAATCTTTCAACCACATTCATTTGTACAACCAAAAAAAAAAAAGGATAAGAACCTAACCACAAACAAACTCTCAAAATCTTAATCTCATTTCCAAAATCGAATACTTTGCAAAAGCATAAGAAGAATCTTGTACAAAACTAACATATATTTCATTAATATCAAAAGCAAGAGTTTTACAACGCTTTAGTAGACATTTCGAGCCCCCTTATATCATAATCCAAAATACAAAGTTTATAAAAACTAGAATCGCTCAAAATGCGACTAAAGTATTGTTTTACATAATTTAACTTCAAAAACAAACAAAATAAAACATGCAAACTGGAGTGATGCCTTGATTCTTGACTCGATCACTCGATAAATTGATCATTGCCTGAAGATGGGAAGGAAGATGGAGGGGGTGAGCTTAAAGCTCGTGGGTAACAATTTTATAACCACTAACAAGCAAAACCGTTGAAATAGTTTACATTTAATCATAAACATATATTTCTCAATTCTCAAATCATCAAACACTTTATAATCAATTCAAATCATGCATTCAATAAACTTGTCAACATATAAGCACATCAAAATGGTTTGGGTGGATCCAAAATAGAACGTACTTCACATTTCCTATAAGGGTACTGTGTAGCCGTGAACATAACGTACTATCACAATTCCACTTAATGGTATTGCGTAGCCGTGAACTTATGGGAGTCCATAAAAGAGCTCCATGACACTAGCGGGCAGGCGGGAGAACCCTTTTGTCAAAGTGCACTTGACTTAACTTAGGGAACCAACACAAACCTACATAATCATGCATTTCACCACTTGTAAACATATTTCCTCAACATCATTTTTCCAAAACTTCATTTCATAACCATAATATCATTTCAAAAATCAATATCCTTCTAAAAAAATCATTTTCATCATTCATTTCATAAACCAATAACACAATTCATATACAAATGTGTGGCATATTATCAAAGCATTCAAATATCCTTAATGGCACATTTATAAAACAATTGAAAACATTTTAAAATTTTCTTGGTTTGAAGAAAACAATAGGGGTTTATTACTTAATTATAAAAGTGTAACCCACCTTGAAATCCTTGCTTATAAAAGTGGCTTAAGAATGTATTTTCTCTTGCTCCTCTTTCCTCTCTTGATCAGATTTCCTTAAACAATAACTAAAATTTCATTCAATTTGGATTAGAAATCTGAAAGTCATACCTCAACAATTTAAACTACTTCTCATGCTAAAACCAAATTCTATATTCAAATTCCACCCTAAAATTGAAATCCTTAGAGACTGAATCTAGACTCAATTACTTCATACAATTTGTATTCCTATGTCTCTAGTTTACAAAAAATAAAAAATTAGTCCATTTGGATAACTACACCAAAAGTTATGCCCAAAATACCAACGCATGTTCTGTACTGGAAAGTTGAGTTCGCCGCGGCAAAACCAAGTTCACCGCGGTGAACTCAGACAAAATCAAATTCGCCGTGGCGAAATTTTCCAGACTGAGAACATGTTTTGTGACGCCGCAGCAAAACCCAGAAGTTCTCTATGGTGAAAATATTCAGAAACCCTTTCCGCGAGAATGTGTTTGCAACATTTCTCCTCTTTTTACTTTCCCCCTTTCACATATAACCCATCTTGTCACTAACCTATCTCTTCTACTTCATTTTCAACACAATTCCAATCTAATATCATTCACAACAATTCATAATCTAGTTTTTGATCATTAACCAAACACAACAATTCATAATCTAGTTTTTAATCCTACACTTATTCACTTTATTTTCACTTCTAAACAACCCTAAAAATGCTTCATCTAACAATCAAGAAGGGCTAATGTTCGTGCTTATTAAAATAGCCTCAAAGTCTTCAAATTCTTCAAGAATTTCCAAAAACACTAACTTTTCTCTTTTCTTCCTCTCCTTCCACGACACTCTCTTTCTTTCCTTCTTCTTACTCACAATTTTTCTTCTTCTACACTCTTAATAATCACAAAAATGTCCCTTTGTCCCTCGAATATAAGCCTTATGTCTTTTAACCTTAAGTGATCTTCCAATTTTACCCTTATATTACTTTACAACATTAATACTTTAATTCCATCAATCCACGCTATAAATCCTCCTAACATTGACATGCTAATTAAACTCTAAATAAAATAATTTACTTAACAAGACCACAAAATTTATTCAAATCATACTTAATAAAATAAAAAAATCTGGGGCCCAACAGCAAGTATTAATATTTTGCCTTTGTCAAATTTTAAGGAACTGGGGCTCGACGATGTGAAACCAACTTCTATGTTGAATCAGTTGGCTGATCAATCGATCAAGAAACTATTTGGTATGGTGAATGATGTCATTGTTAAAGTGGATAAGTTCATTATTGTGGACTTCGTGGTATTAGACTTTGAAGATGATTGGAATTGTCCACTCACTATTTGCAAGCCTTTATGAATAGGGGAGATTTTTAATTAGTGTTCATAAAGGTAAAACTATCCTTTAAATTTGTGATGATCAAATAGAGTTTAAAATGAAAAAATGTCTTAAGGAATCCAAAGGAAAGTAGCTCTTATATGAAGATAGACATTATAGATGATAGTATTAAAGAGTAAGAGGAGAGTTGCAATGAAGAAGATAGTCTTGAAGGTGCTGAAATTGAAGAAGAGGGAGAGAAGGAGGAGTTAGGTGTTCAGTCTAATCAAGAGATCTTAGTGCGAAAGCACCCATGCTAGGACCCTCCATTTTAAAGTCACCAACTCTTGAGTTAAAGCCTTTACTTAAGCACCTTAAGTGTACTTTTTTAAGTGAGGGCCAAACTTTACCCATCATTATTTCAAACTAGTTAGATGGGGAACAAGAGAGGAAGGACATAAGAGGAATAAGTCCTAATGTATTGATGCATGGAATTAACCTCAAGGAAGAGAGTAAAGTAGTGAGGGAAATACAACGAAGGTTAAACCCTCATATGAAAGAAGTGGTCAAGAAAGAGGTCATAAAGTTGTTAGATGTGGGTATCTTCTACTCAATTTTAAATAGTGAATGGGTCAACCCAATGTAACGTGTACCTAAGAAAGTAGGTATGACAGCAATGGAGACTGAAAGTGGTCAAATGATTTTGTACTCAAACAGTCATATGTTAGAGAGTGTGCATTGATTTTTGGAAGCTCAATAAAGTCATTAAAAAGGATCATTATCTTGTTTCATTTATGGATCAAATGATTGAAAAGTGGTTGGCCATGCATTTTACTATTTCCTTGACAGATATTCAGGTAATAATCAAATTTTTATTAGTCCAAAAGATTAGGGAAAGACTATAGTTACTCATCCTTATGGAACTTTTTCCCATAGACGAATTCCTTTTGGGTTAGGTAAAGCTTTATCTACTTTTAAAGGTGTATGATGTCTATTGCAAATATGATTGAGTAAATAATGGAGATATTTATGAATGATTTTTCAATTTTTGGAGACTCTTTTGAGCATTACTTGACAAATATGGATAGAGTTCTTCAAAGATATAAAGAGTCACACTTGGTTCTAAACTAGGAGAAATATCACTTCATGGTGCACGAGGGAGTAGTATTGGAACACAAGATATTGTACCAAGGTATAAAAGTGGATAGAGCCAAGATGGAGGTCATTGAGAAGCTTCCACCACCAATTAATGTTAAAGGCATTCGAGTGTTTTTAGGGCACACTAGATTTTATCGTGGCTTCTTTAATGAATTCTCATTAATTTCTAGACCTCTTACCAATCTTTTAGTCAAAGATATGCCTTTCATGTTTGATGATACTTGTTTATCTACTTTTAACCAGTTAAAGGAGGCACTAATTTTAGCACCGATCTTAACGTCACTGGATTAGTCATTACCGTTTGAAGTAATGTATGATGCTAGTGATCAAGCTATGAGTTGTGTGTTGGGAAAACAGAAGGATAAAAGGATGCATGTAGTTTATTATGAAAGAAAGGTATTATAGGGGCCCAACTCAATTACACTACTACTAAAAAAGTATTGCTAGTAGTGGTATTCTCATGTATCAATTTTCGATCTTACCTCTTGGGATCTAAGGTGATCATCTTTACCAATCACGTAGAGCTAAGTTATCTTTTCCCCAAGAAAGACACATAACTTAGGCATATATAATGGGTGCTTCTTCTACAAGAGTTCGATATTGAGATTATAGATAAAAAGGGAGTAGAAAATGTGGTAACTGACCATTTATCACTTCTTGAAGGAGAGGCAAAATGAGAACATCAATGAACGATTCCCTAATGAAACCTCGATGTTGCTAAACCACCTTGTAGTGCCATGGTATGCTGATATAGCAAATTATATTACAGTTGGTGTCCTTCTCCTTGATTTTTCTTATTAACAGCAAAAGTGATTCTTGTATAAGTTTACTTATTATTTATGGGATAGATCAATACTATAGAACCTGTGTTGATGGATTAATACAAAATTTTGTTATGTAGGAAGATATGTTAGACATACTAACACATTGTCATAAATCTATCTATGCATGGCATTATGGAGCAAGCAAGATGGCACAAGTATTAGAATATAGTTTTTATTGGTCAAATTTTTTAAGTATTCTTAAGATTTTATTGCACAATGTTATAAATGCCAAAGAGTTGGGAACATATTGAAGAAAGATGAAATGCTAGTGTCTAACATTCTAGAAATGGAAGTGTTTGATATTTGAGGCCTAGACTTCGTAAGACCATTCCTATCTGTAGAAACCACTTATATTTTAGTCATAATGGACTACACATCACGATGGACTGGTGACTCCAACTATTAATGGAAAAGTGATGTAGAAATTTATTAGGAGATTATTCAATAGATTTGGAGTGCCATGAGCCATAATTAGTGAAAGAGGAGCATATTTTTGCAATACATCTTTTGATGCCCTTCTTAGAAGATATGAAGTCCATCATCATGTTACTACTATATACTACTTGCAAATAAGTGGAAAAGTGGAGGCTATTAATTGTGAGCTGAAAAGAATATTGCAGAAGATGGTAAATATTTCAAGGAAAGATAAATCCATGATAAATGCATAGCAAAACAAATTTCTTTCCTTTGCGGCTAGACTCACACTTATCAGTTTAGTTCTCAATAGTTTACACATTCATTGGTTAGCTCATATTGTATTGCCAAAGAAAGTCATCAAGGAAATTGAAAGAAATATTAAAGCATTTTTGTGGTCTCGAAAAGCAGAGAATTCCAAAAGTGCCAAAGTAAAATGACGTGGACTCACCATTCTAAAGAAGTAAGGTGGTCTAGGAATCATCCCCATTTCACTTACGCAAAATGTGCTTTTGAGTAAGAGAGTATGGAGACTATATACAGATAAGAAAGCCCTCTAGATCAAATGGATGTACGAATATTACCTCAAAAACCTAAACTTCTGGCAAATAACTAACTCAAGAGATTTTTCTTAGACTTTCAATCAATTATTGAACTTAAAAAGTATAATTGATCCTAGGATCAAACACAAACTAGGAAATGGAGTAAACATATGGTTTTGGTATGAAAATTGGTCTAATTCTAGGCTTCTCATACAATGGAATGAGATCATTTACCTAAGGAATAGAATCCCTCTAGACACTAAAGTATCCTCATTTATTTAAAATGGAGATTGGTATGGGAATTTTAGAGGTTTATCTTTACTTGTTGAATGTTTACCTCAATACCTAAGGGGTATATAAAAGATAGAATAACATGGAATCCTAGTATGAATGGGATATTTGTAAATAACTCCTATGTATAAGATATTTACAAGTAGTTTTACCAAAGTTCCTTGGCATGAACTACTTTGGAAGAAATCTTTTAATCCCAAAGCTTATCTAATCATTTGTCTGATGATTAAAAACAAAATTAAATCCAAGAGTAAATGGTTTGGGACCTATAACTTCATTTATGTCTTATGTTAAGAAGCTAAACAATACAAGGACCACCTATATTTTATTTGTAGATACTCCAAAGCAGTATGGAGTAGAATGCCACCAATAGGGTGCCATGCTACTAAACATGAATGCAACAAGGAGCCAACGGGGACCCATGTTCTAGGATAGGGGCAAATTAAGAGCCAATACCTATGCTCTAGAACAATGGACAATAGGGAGCTAACAAGGACCTATGTTTTAGAACAAGGGGCAACAAGGAGCCAATAAGGACTTGTTTTCAACTTATGTTCTATAATGGATTATTTTGATTGTTCCCCTTTTTGGCGAGAGTAATACAAGACCAATATGGGGTTGTGATAGACCCGTATTGATAGTAACTTTTACAAAAAAGAAGCCAAAAGGGGTGTAAAGTAATACGATACCAAAAAAGTTTATATTTAACTAAATTTCTATGGTTTCATAATGAAAAAGACAAGGAAAAAGAGTAATTGACGAAGAGATTTTTAGGAGGACTAGAAATTTGTTCTAAGTTTGTGGAGACTCAATAGCACATAAAAAAGGAGTAGCAATCTTGGAGAAAAGCAAGATTTTATCACAATCAATCAAGAAACAATAAGATTCAAGCCATGATATCTCACTTTTTATTTTTTTGTTAGTTTTCTTAGCTTTATTATGAACAAAATCGAAATATAGATTTAGATGTTATAAACCCTAGAATTTATGTTTTGAATTGATCTCATTGGTCTAATGAAAGATTCTTATTTTCTTAAAAATTGTTCTTATTAATATATTATGTTGAATTTAAGGAACTAGAGTTGAAAATTGAATAATTAGATTCAAACATTGAGATTATTATAATGATGTGTATTTTTATATCATAATACAAATACGAGGATTGGATGGGTTTCTTAATAGAGAACTCCCTGATGTTACATCCAAGTTAGAGTAAAACCTATCACAAGAATTTATAAAGCGAGCTAATACCTTTTTAGATTATTTTGATTAGAAAGAGATTTTGATCAAATCAATTAAAGGACAAAGACCGTGATGCCCGAGAGAGAAGAAGTTTATATCTTATGAATTCTTATCGGTCTAAGTAATTAGAGTTAACGTTAAATCAAGAAAAATTAAAAGCAAAGTATAGTTCTAAGGCGTTCTACATTTAATTCTTATTTATTTATTTATTGATGAATTTATTATATTATTTTGTCTAATTTACTCTTATTTGTTATTTTAATTTTGTTTATTCTCTTTAAATCAATCGTTCATTTAGTTAAATTAGATAATAGAAAGACAGTCATCACTAGTAGTTATACTCTTAATAGGATTGATCTATACTCGCTAATATTAGCTATAACTATATGGTTTACTTATGATTAAAACATAATCACAATACAATAGGAAAAGATAAAGGAGAGAGAGCGATGGAGAAGGAACAGTGGCCAGAGATAAACACCATATTTTTCAACATTTATGGATCTATGGTTAAAACTCTAAATTACCAAATTTTAGGATATTAAGGTCTTTAAGAGTCATGATTTATATGATTCCCTAATATAAACAATGTCAGGTCAATAAAATTGACAAAAATTCAAAAGTTTATCAATTTATGATTTGAATATTATAATTTGTTAAATATTAGAATATTTTTAAAACACTAAAAATATAAGTTTAATTTAAATTTTTATGAAAATTTTGGTAGATAAATTGTACTTTTTGTCTTGCTTTAAATTATTGGTTAAAATGTTAGAGTAATGCTCTAAAGGCGATTACTTTTACCACTTTTGTACAAACTTTATTTTGATTAATAAAGCGAAAGGCAATTTTTTATTTATTTGATGTTCGTTTATTTCTGAATTGATGTTGATCTTAAATCGAATTAATGAAGTCCATGATGCAAAACATAACATGAAGGAAATCATGATGAGATCATGATAATGAGATTCCAATCACGTGCAATTATATTAGTACCTAAATAATCCTTAGTTATAGGATTAATAAGATATGACATTATTAATCCAGATAGAATAGCATATGTTATACTCCTTGATTAGATTAAGCAGTGGATTTCACAAACTGTAAGCATGAGATTTTTGAAGTTAACATGTGGATGCTAACTAAGAGTAGTAAGTATATCGGATGACCCGCTGTGAGATTATCATATGGATGATCTATCAAATGTCATTGTTTAATCTCATCATAGCAATGATGTAAGTATCCTTAGACTTGAGTTACTTAAGGATATCTTGGATACTGATCCTATTCTTTGACATCATTCCTTGTTACCTCAAGACAAGGTCGCTCTTAGGGTGGTGACTAGGTACAATTATTAGTATCCGAAGGTAATTGGGTAGTCAATAAAGGATTCACCACTCTTGATAGAAGGAGATGATACCCAGAGCCTCTCATTAGGGTCATTACTCAGGAATCTCTAGCCAAAGCAGTTATGTTTCATGAAGAGAGTCTTCAATGACACATGGAGTGATGAGATCTTAGGACAAGAACTAACATCACTTGGACTAGATGTAATGTAGTCAGTCTAGTGGGAGTTGATATGTAGCCCATAATTTGAACCAAGTGGGGTATAGAATGATGAAGGGATAAATTAAATGGTAATTGTGTATGGAAAGATTCATAAGTCGAATAATTAATAATTGAAGAGTTCGTGTGTTAATCCACTTATGTTCCAATAAATTGGTATCATGAAACCCTTCATGATTTGCCTAAATTAAAGTTAATTTAAGTGCATAAAACCATTCATGATTTGCTCAGATTAAAAGTTAATTCAAGTTCCTAAAATAACCAAGAACCTGAGGTTCACATGCATAAAAGATCAGATGAAAAACAAAGTGTGCATGGTTGTTAATGAAGTAGCCCGCGATCGTGACCAAAGGCTCGACAAATGATACATAAGTTAGTTCTTCACTTCTGTACATGAGGACTAACAAGTTAATACACACTTAAGTGATAGGATAAGGGGTCCAAAAGTGTTTGGGATTTAGAGAGAAGTGGTCTTGATTCTTGTTAATGCATTTTATGCAATTGTTGCATGAATCTAATTGCATGCAATATAATTTTGATCTATCTCTCCATTTGAGCATCTACTTGAATTCATCTAGTTTGGTGCTCTAACTACCCTTACATAATGCTTCTTCTTCATCCTTGTATGTTCTTGAGTGATTTAGGAAGTTGTTTAGTATTTGCTACAACCCAAAAAAGGAGAAGATTAAAGAAAGAAGGAGCATCATCAAAGGTAAAAGTGTTGAAATTTCATGTTCTTATAATCTATCTATGCATGCATCTAAAGATTCTAGAATTTTGAGGATGTCATAAGGTAGGAATTTTGATTCCAATACTTTTTTTTTGCATTTTTGTGATATGATGCATGAATCCATGGCTCCCTTCAAGTGGTATCAGAGCTAGGTTATGCATGTATAAGGTGATCTACTAAACATGTGCAAATTGTTTGTTGGGTTATGAGTGACATGCATGTTGATTTGGAAACATTCGTATTAATTATAGAATTTTTTTTATTTCCTTTCACAGAAATGGTTATAAGGTGTTATATTATGTTTTTGTCAAATAAAATTGCAATTGAATGTCATTTTCTATTTTATTTTGAATTAATATCTAGTCTGTTCATATGTTGGTTTCTAGGAATTTCTGGAAAATTGAATGTATATGCTAATTTTAAATTTTCGTAATAATTCTAGAAAACTTGATTTTCTAATTTTCTCTCACATAACTGTTTATAAGGTGTTATGTTATGTTTTTGTAAAGAAAAATGCAATTTAATGTCATTTACTATTTTATTACAATTTTAGTTTCAGCCTGATGCATGTATGAAGTTCTAGGAAATTCTGGAAATCTGATGAACATCCATGCTTGTAAATTCCACATTAATTTTTATAAAAATTGCTTTATGAATTTTCTGCATGGACATGAAATATAAGATGTTTCCACGTGTATTATATGTTCAAAACTGATGTAATATAAGATGTTTCCACGAGTATTAGATGTACAAAACTTGTTGTTAAAGTGATTATCTTATGCATGCATGATGTAGAGTATGACTACAAGTAATATGACAAGTGCAATAGGTATATGATATGCTCGCTGATTCCACTAAGTTAATAATATGACTAGAAGTAATATGACAAGTGCAATAGGTATATGATATGCTCGCTGATTCCACTAAGTTAATAAATAATTCCAAGGAATTAGTTTATGAAATTTTTTATTAGGCACATTTAGATGTTTATAAGACTCTGTAATTTTTCCATAACTAATTGAATTTGATTTAATTAATAAATCAAGTCAAAGTCAACATTGGTCACCTTTTTGAAAGCTTATAGAGTTGACTTGTTTAATGACTCATGTGTATATGTTTTGGTTATTATTCTCAAGGTTACACATGCTAAGTTTTAATACTTATTAACCTCGTTAAATTCTACAAGCGCACAGATTGATCGCATAGTACCTAAGGTATCGATCCCACGAGGAAGGCTAAAATAGTCCTAAAATCTAAGGTCGTACTAAACTATAACAATTCAAAAGAAATAAACTAATGCAGGAAATAAATCAATCAATAATCAATAATGAATATTGAAACATAAAGATATCAACAAAATATCAAAATTCACAAAACCCAATCCGAAATCAACCTTAAAACAAGTGAGAGAAAGGGGATTTTAATCCGAAACTAATGAAAACCTAACCAATTATGCAATTATTAAATTAATGGGTCTAGACGATCCTAGGATAGATTACTCTCTCTCGAGTTATAATCCTTAACCTTAACTAATGATCCCTAAATTAAATTATGGTATTGTGATCTCTCAAATCACAATTTACCCATAACCTAAAATAGTTCTAAAATTATCTATTATCCTACTGGGAACCTATGCTCGATCTCTCGTTACACAATTCTACCGATTTAATTCAATTCTTATCTATCAATTCACCTAACTCTCGTTAGCCCAAATCGATTATTTTCACTCAGCTCACCCTCTCAATTTATTATCGAATTATTATGAACAGAAATTAAATCATAATTAAATTAACAATATCACAACCAATTAAACTTTATTAATCTTAAGAATTAAAAAACCCAAAGGTGAGTATAGACAAAACTCAAGATTCAACACAACTCATTCTCAATGAATAATGCAATTTCATACATCAATAAAATTGAATAAATGGAAAATATTGTCAGGAACGGAATTTGTAGAGGCAGTGATAGTAGGAAACTACCTGTTCTAGGAAGTATGTTGTGTCTAGCTTCGTCTCCGTGTCTCTCTTCCTTCGTCTCCTTCCTTAATCTCTTAATTTCTCTCTAAGTTTTCTCTTCGAATTGGCTAATGTGATAACTTTTTTGCATGACTCGCTGGGCTCCCTTCACCTATGTCATAATGTTCTATTTATACTTTGGGCGCTCTAGGTCAAAGTCGAGGTCGAAACGATCCAAAAAATCTTACAAAATTCAAGTTTTTGCTTCAGCCTGGCGTAGGCCATGATTGTGGCCAATGCCTAAATCTTTCTGTCATGATCGTGGCCTAATGTGCATGATCGTAGCCTGAATGGAACCTTTCTGTCACGATCGTGCACCCCTGTGCATAATTGTGGCCTAGCTACTCTGGCTCGTCCTTGTCTATCACGATCGTGGCCTGCTGTTCCATGATCGTAAGCTATGCCTTTGGCCTAAAAACTTCTCGAATCTTCTCCGTTCTTCACTGTTTACCCTGAAACACTAATAAATCCATCAAGGCACCTAAAAAATATAACAATTAAGCTCAAAGACTTATACTAACCCATAAAAAACACTTAAACACATAAAATAACACAATTAACACACAAACACATACTCAACACTCAATTTATCACTAAAATTAAACCCTAAAACACAATGCAATTGACAACTATCAACATCCCCACACTTAAACGTTTGCTTGTCCTCAAGCAAGCAAAACAACAAACATAATAAACATAATGAACACGAAGCACAAAATCCAAAAAAAAGGGACAATGACTTTAACTTCATGAAATAAATTTAATCTTAAACACAAATTGATAAGTTATTCCTAATCATTAATCGACAAAATCTATGTCCAAGGGATTCAAACTAAATATACAAGTTAATTGAGATCTAAGTGCTAATTTAATTACCCTTTTCAATTGTACACATACATTAATAATTCTTTGGTCCTTCAGACTTTGTAACTATTCCTAAGTACATTTTCATGAAAATTTAAGCTTATTACAAGTCTAGTAGGTTTTCATTAATAAAAAATTTTTAAACACGGGCTTAGTGTTTTACTCGGAAGCAAACATTGGTAATGAATGTCGATCCGGTTACTCGACTGTCATTTATTAACAGCTTGATTGAAATGTCATTATAGCCTTTTGACGCGAAGGCACACATTTGTGATGCGTGTTGATCTTTTACTCAGCTATTATCACGTATTCAACTGGCTACTAGCTCTACTCATAACTCGAAGGTCAATAGAATAGTAATTTATTAAGAAAAATTCTTTTTTTCACCTAACTTGTTTTTAGCTATTCGTTTTCATGAAAAAATAGTAGTTACGCAACTTAAGAAAAATGCTTCAAATTATGAATGAATTTGACAATCTAGAGGGTGCTAAATTTACACTAACTCCTAATTAAGCTGTATATTTATCCAAAGAACCCTAATTCACTAATTTTGAGAGCTAATGATCATTTACAACCTACTAGACTATGTTTAAAATTAAAAAAATTTCAATCATCTAAACCATTGACACATTCAAACAGTTTACACAATGTAACCTAATAACTAACATACGATACGCAAAATTACATTTAAAAGAAAAAATATCGAATCCCTCCCCGCATTTGAACAACACATTGCCCTCAATGTGAGAAGGAGGCATATATCACATTAGATAAGTAAAGACAAAATAGAGTTTAAAGTAACGGTAAACAAAAAATGAAAATAAAAATAAAAATAAAAAATAAAAAGAAACATAAAAACAAAAATAGAACTGAAGGCTAATTTGGAAAAGAAAATTTGGGTTAAGTATAAATCCTATAGAGATGGAGGTGGTGATGTTGTCAGATGTGGTAACTGAACACCCTGAGACTCGAAATACGGATGGATCCATTAGATATCCTGGCTCTAGCGTCATTGTGTGTGCGCCATCTTCGTAAGTGTCATGTTGCTCTTGGAGATTGCATCCAAAACCTTCTGCCAACCTTGTTCTTCTTCCTCTTCTTCCTCGGATTCTCCACTGGTCGAGTCCTCTTGTGCCTGTCGAGGTGGCACTGAGCTTAAACTTGCCTAACCTGTCCTGATTCATACATGTGTCTTTTAGCTGATGTCCCTAAGTGTCAAATTTGTGGAATAGATGATCTTAGCCCGAAATAAGTGATGGTGATTGAGGAAGTCAAGGAGGTGAACTGGTAACCCCCTCTGTCACCAAAATGTTATACAACGGCAGACACTATGTATCTCAGTCCAAGATAGTTGCTCCACTTGTGCGAAGTCACAACAATGGCATTAAGAAAATGGATAGACGTGCATACTGGAATACTATGTTTCATTCACCATAGTATAAAAAGTTCCTTGGTAGAACACTTGTTAGCTTCGATCTTGTCAAAGACTAGCTGACATATAAATTTGTGCGGCAACAAGAGTTCATGGGCTCGTATGATATTGTTGTAAGCATTCTTTGTATAGAATCGCTCAATTCTAGTAAGCTCTGCCAGTATTAGGAATGACTGAAGTCATTATGTTGATCGGTGATTGTGGATTTGGGGAATCCACACATCTGGCATATAATTTTAACATTCAATTCATATGCCCATCCTCCCAATCTAAACCATAATTCTATTGTATTCTTGTGGTCAAAGGTCAGGGTTGTGAAAAATTCCAGTGTAAGCTCCTCATAAATAGGGAAATGAAATCAATTAAATTGAGCCCACTGGATCCTCTCGACTAGGTTTTCTACCCGCTCACGCAATTTTAGCCTATCTAGTGGGGTCAAAGTCAAAATACTTGGAAACTACAATTTGTCTAGAACGAAGGGAATGAAAACAAGTACCTTCCTCCTTGGTATAAGTTGGGAAGGGTGCTCCAAAATTTGCTGCTCTATTTTTTCATCCCCATCCTGCAACTTGTTGTCATCTATATGGTTCCCAGGGGCTGACTGCTTAACACGTGGCATGATTTGGTAGGAATTGGGAAAAATTTAGAGGTTAAAAAATTCTAAAAAGACGTAAGAGTATTTGAATGCTTGAATTCTAGAAAGATAAAATAAAGTGAAAGTGAAAGTGAAAGTAAAGTAAGAAATGAATATATAGGTGGTAAAAATGATAAAATGGTAAGTTGTTTTAAAACTTTTCGTGCCTTTCCCTTTTTTCTTCATAGTCGTGGCCTGCTATGCCACGATCATGGCATGTGGCTTACCACCTAACGCACGCTTAATCTCAGGCTATGGTCGTGTCCGGCAGCTATACACTCACTCTAAATTCCTTATTTTGTTCCTTTTTTCCAATTTGTTTCACTTCCATTACTTGATTCTTTTCTGGAACTTTTTCATCTCTCCATTAATGCTTTCACAATCATTCACATAAATCCAAATTCCTACTCCTTTTTCGCTTTTATTCGAAAACAAACTAATCCTAACTACAGAATTTCAAACATTCGAACAAAATTAACAAAGAACTATTTTTCTATGAGTTGCCTCCCATTCAACACTTTTTTTAACATCAGTAGCTTGATGCTCCTTTAAGATCATGGTGGTTGGAATGAATGGTTCGATGGTAGCATCTTCATTAATCTCAAAGTTTGCACTTTAACTACCCTACTGCAATTACCACTATTCTTACAATTTTCCTTTCCGTGCTTTCTCCTTCGCGAGTGGTTCTTCCTAAAAGCATTCCCAAGATCTTCTATGTCCTCCCATTCGCATTGAGGTTCGGGCTTTTTGAGATCCACTGGAGGTGAAGGAGATTTGTACTCTCTTGTAGTTACCTTGAATGTTAATTTCTCCTTCCCCAATTGCAGAGTTAATTTGCCCCTATTAACATCAATAATTAAGCGCGTTGTGGCTAAGAATGGTCATCTAAGAATTATCGGGTTGTCCTTGTGTTCACTGATGTCCAAAATATAGAAGTCCATGGAAAAGACAAATTTACCAGCCTTCACTGACACATCCTGTATAATTCCCAACGGTCTATGTGATGTTCTATCGACTGTCTTGACCAAAAACTTAGTGGGTACTAACTCTCTTAACCCCAATTTTAGACTGAAAATATAGGGCATCATGTTTACGTTCATGTCTAAATCCAAGAATGCCCTGTCTATAATGATCCATTGATACTACAGGGGATGAAAAAATCCCCCTGATCATCTTTCTTCTTCGCTATGTTGGGGTTGTCTTCCATTGGTCGCTCCTTATCTTTCTTCGTTACAAACTCCTATAATTTTAGCTTCATTTGTATTTGTTTTGTCACTTTCTTGACCTTGTTTGGCTCAATTTGCTATAACTTCTCCACTTCCCTCCTTCCATATAACTCCCACTGAGCAAAAAATTGGTGTGGAAATACTCATCGGGTTAGTTTAATTGACCTGCTCACAGGCTTCTTTGGAAGGTTTTCTTCACCTTCTCCTTTCTCTTCTACCTCCTTATACACTTGCTCAGGTTCTCCATCCTAGGTCTGACTGATGACCATGATACATTCTTTTAGATTGGACTCGGTGCTGCTTGGAAGAGTTTTAGCATTTCGAGTCGACATAGTCTCCGCTAACTGACCCACTTGGACTTCTAAATTATGTATAGACGAGGCATAATTCTTCGTTACTTACTCAAATTTGCTCTTAAGCCTTTTATGTGCCTCCTCCATACCTCCTATCTTGTCTAAAATCCTGTCCAACTTCGACTCCATTGAGCTTGTTTTATCTTACTGAAAGCTCGATTGCCCCTGAGGCCTAAACTGCCCTCTAGTTTTTTCGATCTGGAAAAGTTAAGGTGATTCTTCTACATAGGGTTGTAAGTGTTAGAGTAGGGATTGTTTCCCCCTCCTCATCCAAATTGTGCCCCCATATAGTTTACTTGCTCCTGGTTATCCTCTCTCATCAAGTAGTAATCCACAGTATCATGGTCTGTATGACCACAAAGTTCACACTTCACTTACACGGCTTTGACTTGGTCTGAAGAGGGCACCTTTATATTGCTGAGCTGTCACATCAAATTATCGATCTTAGCTTGCATTTATGTTATTTGATCGACCGCAATAATTCTCTTCTGCTCTTTAAAAGTTATAGTCTGCCTACCTCGCTCACTCGTCCATAGGCAGTTGTTGCTGGCCATCTCTTCGATTAACTCCTCTCCTCATCTGCTGTCTTTTGCATCAAGTATCCTCCTGACATTACATCTATTGTGGCTCTAATAGGTGGGTTTACTAAATTGTAGAACATCTGCAAAAGGAACTCCTTAGGTAGGATGTGATGTGGGCACTTCCTCTGCAGGTCTTTATATCACTCCCACACTTTATAAATTGTCTCACCATCACCTTATTGGAAATTGGTGATTTCCTTTATAATCTTTGTGGTCTTCGTCAATGGGAAGTACTTGTTTAGAAAGGAATGCATAAGCTGCTCCCACGTCGTGATGTTGGCGGGGTTCAATGAATGATATCAAGCCTTCGCTCTATTTCTAAGTGTGAAAAGGAATAGCCGAATTCTAGCAGCGTCCTCTGGTATATGGTGATACCAAAAAGTATCATAGATCTCGAGGAAATTTACGATATGCGTGTTTGGGTCTTTATTCGGTATTCTATAAAATTAGACGTTCTATTGAAGCATGTTTAGGATGGTTGGCTTAATTTCGAATGAGGCCGCTTAAACAGGCGACCTATCCACTCCTTCATTTGATTGGTTAAACCCTGGCCTCTTAAAGTCCATGAGGGTCTGTTGTTGCTGTCCAGGGTTCACTTCTTCATCCATGTTCCTCTGAAATTCCTCGGCCATTGTTGACTTTTCTATCTCTTATTCTTCCTCTCATCGAGCTTTCCTAAGCGTTCGTTCTAATCGTATGATATCTCAATCTATTGTCTCCACTGCATGAATTGAACCTCTCGTGAGTCTTGTGTTCATGCAAGAGCACAATTCCTAAAATGAATGAAAAATAAAAAAGAATTTTAAACTACTCTAATGCCTTAAACTATAAGACTAAATTGCCTTCCCTGGTGACGGTGCCAAAAACTTGTTTGCAAGGTTACACACACTAAGTTTTAATATTTATTAACCTTGGTAAATTTTGGAAGCACACAGATCGTTCGCATAGTACCTAAAATATCTATCTCACAAGGAAGGCTAAACTAGTCCTCAAATCTAAGGTCGTACTAAACTGTAACAATTCAAAAGAAATAAACTAATGTAGGAAATCAATCGATCAATAATCAATATTGAATATTAAAATGCAGAGATATCAACAAAATAGCAAAATTCACACAAACCAATCCAAAATCAACCTAGAAACTATCAAGTAAGAGAAATGGGATTTTAATCTGAAAGTTATGAAAACCTAACCAGTTATGCAATTATTGAATTAATGGGTCTAGACAGTCGTAGGGTAGATTACGCTCTCTCGAGTTATAATCATTAACCCTAACTAAAGATCCCTAAATTAAATAATGGAATTGTGATCTCTCGAATCACAATTTACCACAACCTAAAATAGTTCTAAAATTGTCTATTAACCTACCGAGAACCTATGCTTAATTTCTCATTACACGATTCTACCGGTTTGATCCAATTCTTATCTATCAATGTATCTAACTCTCATTAGCCCAAATTGATTATTTTCACCCAGCTTACCCTCTCAATTTATTGCCGAATTATTACGAAAAGAAATTGAATCACAATTAAATCAACAATAACACAATCAATTAAACTTTATTAATCTCAAGAATTAAAAAACCCAAAGGTGAGTATAGAAAAAACTCAATATTTAAAACAACTGATTCTCAACAAATATTGCAACTTCATACATCAATAAAATTGAATAAGCGGAAAATACTGTCGGGAACAGAATTTGCGGAGGCAACGACAGCAGGAAACCACCTGTTCCGGGAAGTACGTCGTGTCTAACTTCGTCTTTGTGTCTCTCTTCCTTCGTCTCCTTTCTCAATCTCTCGATTTCTCTTTAGGTTTTCTTTTAGAATTGGTTGATGTGACAGCTCTTTTGCACGACTCTCCAGGCTCCCTTCATCTGTCTCATAATGTTCTACTTATACTTTGGGCGCTTTAGGTTAAAGTTGGGGTCAAAATAGTCTAAAAACTCTTGCGAAATTTGAGTTTTTTCTTCAGCCCAATGCAGGCCACGATCATGGCCAACACCTAAACCTTTGTCACGATCGTCGCTTGATGTGCACGATCGTGGCCCGAATGGAAACTTTCTGTCATGACTGTGCACCCTTGTGCACGATTGTGGCCTGGCTGCTTGGCTTGTCCTTATCTCTCACGATCGTGGCCTACTATGCCATGATCATGGGCTATGCCTTTGGCCCGAAAATTCCTCAAAATTTCTCCATTCTTCATCGTTTACTCTGAAACACTAACAAACCCATCAAGGTACCTTAAAAATATAACAATTAAGCTCAAAGACTCATATTAACCTATAAAAAAACACTTAAACACATAAGCTAACACAATTAACACATAAACACACACTCAACACTCAACTCTCAACGCTTAACACTCAACACTCAATTTAACACTAAATACTTAACAAATTAAACCCTAAAACACAATGCAATTGACAACCATCAATTATAAGACCTTAAAAAAATCTTACGAGATAAGAAATGTATTATTTTGATTTTAGTAGCATGCTAAGTGCATGTGCTTGAAATTATGGTTCCAGAAAATTTCTAGACATCGAATCTGTCTTTTTAATATCTAGTTGGTTAACTCATTTATCTTGATGATTTTGACCGTCAAGATAGCTTATAGCTTGTGTCAAAATTGTTTTGATAAATTTGAGATGATCTAGGGATGTTTTAGATGGCTAATTAATATTCGAGAATTTTGAGCACCCTAAGGAGTAATTTAGAATTAATCCAAGTAGAGCATTGCATTTCTAGTGTGACTAGAAAAAGACATATGTACTATAATTAAAGTGTTTATTTTGGACATCAAAATAATTGAAATTTTAGGGTTCCTAATCGAATCACATTCATAATTCAAATTAGTGGAGACTAACACTAGTTCCCGATCTGGTTCAAGAGTTAAATCAAATCACAAACTTTTGATGCATAGTCAAGTCACAACCTAAATTAAACCTTTGTATGATATGTGCATTAGATGCATTTTAAGGGTGGTTATGGACATACACTCAATTTAATTGAGTTATCCATTATATATATATATATATATAATATCCAAGTATTGATGAGACCTATAGGCTCAATTTAATTGAGTTGTCTATATATAACATCCAAGTATTAGTGAGACCTAAGAATAAATCCCTCAACCGAAATATTAGGACATACGCCTTCCATTGATATGACAAGAATCATATTTCTTATAGAGTTGGGTTGTTGGGCAAAGCCAAGCCCACCCTACACGAATATGTTCAAACTATAGAAATTAGAATTTCGAATTAATGAGTTGGTCCTAATTGGAAGCATTGATTTGTTAGCAAACCCAAGGTTAACGTGGATGAAGACGAAGTTGGGTTATATATATAGGATGTACATGAATCAAGAGTTGATAACCCAATAAGTGTGCTAAATCAACAATTGATGGCACAAGTCGATATTTGCATAACTAAATACAATTGGTATAAATGATACCTACCAATTGACATAAGGTGGCTTGTTAGGCAAACCCAAGGTCATTCTTGGAGATATTGGATATCAACCCATTAGGAAAACTTATTCGTAGTGAGGGCTACAGATTTGGATAAAAATAGTGGGACCCATAATTCATATGATTAAAGTCCTTATCGATATGCATTAGTGAACATTCTAACACTTTCTCTCGTTCTTCTAAGTTATTGAATTACCACGATATCTTCTTTTAGTGTGAAGCTACGCTCTTTATTTTACTCTAAAAAACTTAAGGGACCTAACTTCTTATATTGGCTACGGAATTTGAGAATTGTTCTTAAATCTAAGAAACTAGGATATTTCATAGATGAACCACTTCCTAATCCCCTACTAACGATGGATCTGATGAGGGTCAGAAAGATTACAAAAAGTTACTAAATAATAGTAAGCTAGCTAGCTGTATAATGCCAGCCTCTATGTCACCGGACTTGCAAAAGCAGCATAAGGCTATGGATGCTCATAACACAGTCTACCATCTAAGGGAACTATTTGATGAGCAAGTTTGGTCTAAAAGGTTTAAGACCGTGAGGTTCCTTTTCTGCTCTAAGATGGTTGAGGGATCATCTCTAGTGCAATATGCATTAAAAATGTATGGATATATTGAGAGGTTAGCCAGTTTAGGTTTCGTAATAGATCATAAATTAAGTATAGACTTAATTTTGACTGGTTTGACTGATAGTTATTCACAATTTATACTTAACTATCAGATAAACCAAATATCAATCTCGATATCTGAGCCGATTAATCTGCTCAAAACAGTTGAGTAAACTGTCAAGAAATACAGTGTGGCTGTGATGCAGGTGGACTCTCCCTCTAGTTCTCGCAAGAGGAACCAAAAGAATAAGAAGAAGTCTAAAAAGCCAGTGGGAGGAGTTAGACCCTGTTTTCGAAGCCCAACTATCGATTCGAATACCAAAAGACATTTAGCCTGGGTCTCAAGACAAAACCCATGGTGACCATTCGAGACGGTCGCGTGAGGGTGGTATGAAAGAAAGGTGCAAAGTATTGCAATCATAATAAATCTTAACCCGGAAGCAAAGGAGAGTTCGTCGCGGCAAAATACAGGTTCGCCGTGGTAAACCCATGGAGTTATCTCCATGGACCCTTCAGGTAAAGTTCGTCGTGGTGGAAGTCATTCTTCGCCGCAACAAAGTCACTTTTGGAAAGGTTCGCCACGGCAAAACCCTCATAATTCAAAATCCAAACTCAAGTGTTCAAACATTCAAGATGAACACATACATTCAAATCTGACCATCAAAACTTAATCACAAGCTAAACATAATCATACACAAGAAACTTCAATTCTTCATTTCATTACTAATCCAAAAAGTTCGAACGAACTTTACTTACAAAACATCATACATATCAAAGCTTAATACAAAATACTAGTGATGCTCAATGTTGATATGCCTATAAAGCTATCCAATATAGTCTCTAACTTAGTACAAAAGTCTCTAACTATCGTGGAGTTTTCGATGCCTTGCAAGGATCAACTATCGTCTTGTTCCGCACCTGAGGAGGGAAAATAATGGGTTGACCTATACGACTTAGTGGCTAATGTATTTACAGCCATCGGTAACTAGCATAAATTCAAGCAGATATATGTATATGTACTTACCAATTCAAGTATTCTCAAATCTATTCTAGCAATTTAATCATTGACCAATAAAGTTCAAGAACTCAATTAAGCAGGTTAATGCATAACACATAACATCCAAATGCATCATACTTGACAATTCAAAGATGCAATACACAAACAAATGGCTTGAGGGTTCCACGAAATCAGAACGGAGAAACTGAAGTTTACACCATGAACAGAATGAGTTATACTCCAAACATGTTGGGACTGTACTTATACTAAAACAATATTCTATACTTAACTTCCTTCAAACATTTGACATCCTTAGAGAATGAATTTAAACTTCATTTCTTCAAAAAAATCGTAGCCCTATGTCTTTAGTTTACTCTAAATTAAAAATCACTTCATTTGGACAACTACACAAAACGTTATGCTCAAAATACCAAAACATGTTTGGTGCTGGAAAGTTTGCCACGACGAAATTTTCTAAAAAGGAAAATTTTGCCCAAAAAGTCAAAGTTCGCCGCGGCGAACCAAAAATAGTTGGCCGCGTCGAACTTTGACAGAAACATACGCAGAACACTTCATTTTGTCCAGTTTTTTACTTCCAACATTTACAACCAACACATCCTAAACCTCAACTATCATTTCTACTTCATATTCACTTCATTCTCCACTCCATTTTAACCCAAAATCGTTCACAAATACATCATAATATATCTTTGATCACCATCCCTAAAAGATTAAAGCATTTCTATACACCATTCATTAACAACTCCCTACACACATTCAACTTAATTTTCACTTCTAACTAACATTAAACATGGTTAATCCAACAAATTAAGAAAGGAAGAATGCTGGTACTTACTTGATTAAGCTCCAAATTCATCAAACTCTTCAAGATCTCCACAACCCTAGCTTGATTGTCTCGCCTTCTTCTTTTCTTCTCACACTCACGGTTTTTGCTTCCTTAAAATGCAAGACTTCGTTTACTTCTTTCACTAAAACTCTAAGTGAATGAGTAAAGTCCACTTTGCCTTCATTTAAGCCTTATAGCCTTTTAACCTTAAGTGTCTTGCCAAAAATGCCCTTATACAATCTTACAATATTAATACTTTGATTCCATCAATTTACCTATGTCACAAAATCCTACTAACCTTTGAATCTAGGATCTCCACTAGTTGCTTCTTATAGGTCAAATCCTCCTTCAATTGAACCTCTAATGGTTGAATTATGTGCAAAGGATCGGATCGATACCATCTCAACATCGATATATGAAAGACACTGTGGAGTTTAGACAATTTAGGGGGCAAAGCTAACTTATAGGCTAAAGGCCTAATCTTCTCAATGATTTCATAAGAGCCTATATATCTCGGACTAAGCTTGCCCTTCTTTTCAAATCTCAAAACCCCCTTCTATGGAGAAACTCTTAAAAACACCTTGTCTCCCACTTCAAATTCCATCTCTTTTCTATGTGCATCCATATAACTCTTCATTCTGTCTTGAGCTGCTTTAATTCTCTGTTTCACAAATTTAATCTTATTGACTGTAACTTGCACCAATTCAGGCCCTAAAAGCCTTCTCTCACCTTCCTCATCCTAACAAATAGGATTTTTGCACCTTCTACCATACAAAACTTCATAAGGTGCCGTCTAAATTCCCGAATGATAGGAATTATTGTAAGCAAATTCGAGTAAAGGCAAATGATCATCCCATGAGCCCTTGAAATCCATAACACAAGCTCTCAAGATTGCCTACAAAGTTTGTATTGTCCTCTCCGATTGTCCATCAATCTGTGGATGGAAGGTTATACTAAAGTGCAACTTAGTTCCCAAAGCCTCCTGTAAGCTTTTCCGAAATCTGGAGGTGAACCTAGGATCTCTATCTGAAACTATAGAGCTTGGAATCTTATGTAGCCTAACTATTTCATCTATGTACTTCTTGGCCAAAGCATTCAAAGAATCTGTCTACTTAATTGGCAAGAAATGTGCGGACTTAGTTACCCTATCCACTATTACCCATATTGCATTATGTTTCCTGTTGGTTCTGGGCAACCCTATCAAAAAATCCATTGTAATCTTCTCCCACTTCCATTCTGAAATAGACAAGAGCTTAAGCTTGCCTGAAGGTGCCTGTATTCAGCTTTGACTTGCTGACACACTAAGCATCTTTTAGTATACTCTGCAACATCCTTTTTCATTCCTTTCCACCAAAAGTGCTCTTTTAAATCTCTATTCATTCTTGTACTCCTCGGGTGCATTGCATAGGGTGCATTGTGTGCCTCATCAAGAATTTCATCTTTCAGCTCTTACATATCTGGAATACATAATCGTTACCTACCACCATCAATCCGTCTTCTCTTATCTCTATTTCCAAAGGTTTATCATTTTTAATCGCTTCTCTAAGCTTGCTCAAGGACCCATCCTGTTCTTGCAATTCCTTAATCTTCTCATTCAATACTGGCCTTACTCTAAAATTAGCCAATACACACCCAAACTCAGCTTGCCTCAATGTCACCTGAAGTTTGACTAATTCCTTCAATAAAGGAACATATACTATCTCCATATGTGCCATAGTCGATTTTCTGCTTAATGCATCTGCTACTATATTAGCCTTCCCCAGGTGGTAGTCTATCATCAAATCATAATCTTTCAGTAGCTCTAACCATCTTCTCTGTCTCAGATTCAACTCTTTCTGACTCATTAAATACTTGAAACTTTTGTGGTTTGTAACTACCTTGGTAGTGACTCCATACAAGTAATGTCTCTATATTTTCAATGCAAAAATTATAGCAGTTAACTCTAAGTTATGTGTAGGATAATTCATCTCATAGGGCTTTAATTGCCTAGAAATATAGGCAATCACCTTATCTTCTTGTATCAATACACAGCCCAGTCCCTTCCTTGAGGCATCACTATACACTATATACCCATCATTACCTGAAGGCAAACTCAAAATCGGTGTCGTTGTGAGTCTGCTCTTGAATTCCTCAAAACTGCTCTGACACTCCTCTGTCCATACAAACTTCTGATTCTTCCTTGTCAATTTGGTGAGTGGAGCTGCTATTATGGAAAACCCTCCACAAACCTCCTATAATACCCAGCTAAACCCAAGAAACTCCTCACTTCTGCCACATTCTTAGGTGCTTCCCATTTAACCACAGCTTTTATTTTTCTTGGATCCACATGTATTCCATGCTCTGAAATCACATGTCCAAGGAATGCTACTTCCCTTAGCCAAAATTCACATGTGTTGAATTTGGCATACAACTCGTTTTTCCTCAATGTCTCCAAGGCAATCCTCAAATGCTCTTCATGCTCCTTATCACTCTTGGAATAAACCAATATATCATCAATAAAGATAATGATAAATTGGTCCAAGAATGGCTTAAAGACTCTATTCATTAAGTTTATAAAGGCTGTAGGGACATTCGTCAATCCGAAGGGCATAACTAAAAACTTAAAATGCCCATACCATGTTCTAAAAGCAGTATTTGGCACATAAGTCTCCTTTATCCTCAACTAGTGATAACCTGATCTCAAGTCTACCTTGATGAAGACTTTTGCCCCTTGCAATTGATCAAACAAATCATCTATGCGTGGAAGCGGATATCTGTTCTTTATGTTGACATGGTTGAGCTTCCTATAATCCACACACATCATCAACAATCAAGCTTTCTTCTTCACAAAAAGGACCGGAGCTCCCTAAGCCGAAGAGCTCGGCCTAATGTAATCTTTCTCTAACAACTCTTCGAATTGCTCCTTAAGCTCCTTCACTTCTACCGGAGCCATTCTATAAGGCGAAATCAATATTGACATTGTGCCCGGAAGAAGCTCAATGGAAAATTCAATTTCCCTAGATGGTGGTAGTCCTGGTAATTCCTCAGGAAAGACATCTGGGAATTCCACAACCACAGGTATGTCTTCTAACTTCCCTCCATCTACCTTCGTGTCTACCACATAGGCCAAAAATGCTTCACACCCTTTCCTCATCATTTTCGCTGCTATCAGAGCCGAAACAACTCTAGGTGGCTTGCTTTTCTGTCTCCCACAAATACTACCTTTCTACTGTTGTCCAACCCAAACTCTACTATCTTCCATTTGTAATCCAAATTAGCATCATACATCTCTAAAGTGTCCATGCCTAAAATTACATCTAATCCTCCCATTTTCAAAGGCATTAGATTCACCACTAATCATTCTCCCCCAATACTTGTCTCACAATTCTTATAATCTTGACTAATCACAATATACTGTTCGATTGGAGTACTCACCATTAGAGGAGTATCCAATGGGCTCAGATTTCTACAACATACAGTTCTACTTGATGACACAAATGAATGAGTAGAACTCGGATCAATCAAAACAACAATATCATCATCAAATAGTTGAATCATACCAGTCACAACTTTCGGAGCTGTCTCTGCGTCCTCCCATGTCATTGCAAACACCCTAGCTAGTGCTTGACCCCTTGGTCTTCTTTGAGGGTTCACCCTCTTAGTTGCATCAAAACTGCCCGCTTCTGTTGCAATCGTATGTCCCACAGTTTCAGATCTCTTAGAAACTTGCATCTGACTTCTCTCCTACCTTACATACTGAGGACACTCTCTAGCCATGTGCCCCTTCTCTCCGCATTTGAAACAAGTTCCAGTCAATCTATAACACTCTCCTCCATGAAACTTGCCACAATGGTCACACGTAGGGACGAATGACTTGTCCCCTTCTCCCCTTCTACTGCCTCCAGCCGTTGAGGCCTATTGAGAGACAATCCTCATCTGTCTGGACCTACTTGCACCACTGCTTCTCTCCTCAGACATCATAGGAAAGCTCCTGGCACTCCTCTCTGGGATAGGAGTATTGCCTCCCCTCTTGAACTACTCTCTCCCCTTTCTCTTTTTATTCACGGCACTCTTTATATTTTCTGTGTTTTCAACCCTCAATGTCGCTTCAACTAGCTGTTGAAAGTCACAAAAATTTTGCATTACCACTTTCTCTCTGATGACTAGATTCAAGCTTGATTCAAACCTACGGTACTTAGCTTCCTCACTTATTATCATCTAGGTTACATACTGGGATAGTTGTGTAAACCGACGCTCATACTCGCTCACTGTCATCGCCCTCTAGGTGAGACTCAGAAACTCCCTCTGCTTCTGTTGAATATAAACCTTAGACAAATACTTCTTCTTATAAGTGGCTAGGAAGCCTTTCCATCCCAACACTGACAGCTTCATCTGACTCCCTGGCACACTTTCCCACTAATGCAAAGCATCTCCCTGAAGTAAACTAGCAGCATAGACCACCTTCTCATCATCCTCGCAATCCATCTGCTCTAATACCTATTCTGTTTTTCTCAACCATGTCTCAGCTTCTTCTGGATCAGTGGTCCCATAGAACTCCACTGCTCCATACTTCCTTAAATTATCAAACTGTTTCCCTTTCTTTGCTGGGGTTGGAGCAGAAGGCTGTGGCATCTGACCCATGGCCTGGAAAAAAGCCTAAGCAAAGGCCCAAAACATCCTCGGATCTAATGGAGGCTCTTACACCTGTAGAACAGGCGACTCCCAGGTTGGGGACTGAGAGGGCTCATTACCATGCCCTACAAAAGCCTCATCATTTTCTGGGGCTACAGACTCATTGATACTCTCCTCTCTTAGTGGAGAGTCAGGTGCAATAGATCCTTGCAGAACTCCTCGTGTCCTTCTACGAGGTGGCATTTTACTCCTTCAAAAATAAGCACTATGGATTGGTTTACAATTCATTTTAATCTTATTTCCTACACAAATGCATGATATGCGTGTCACATAATGCAATTAACAATATAATAAATAATCAAATAGCATAAAAATTCATGCTGCGATGCATTCTATACCTAGGAACAAGCTAGGCTCTGATACCACAAGATGTTGGACCCCGTTTTCAAAGCCCAACTATCGATTCGGATACTAAAAGACATTTGGCCCGGGTCTCAAGACGAAACCCATGGTGACCATTTGAGACCGTCGCATGAGGGTGGTGTGAAAGAAAGGTGCAAAGTATTGCAATCATAATAAATCTCAGTGTGGCAGCAAAGGAGAGTTCGCCGTGGCAAACCCATGGAGTTATCTCCATAGACCCTTCGGGTAAAGTTCGCCACAGTGAAACCCTCAGAATTCAAAATCCAAACTCAAGTATTCAAACATTCAAGGAGAACACATACATTCAAATCTGACCATCAAAACTTAATCACAAGCTAAACATAATCATACACAAGAAACTTCAATTCTTCATTTCATTACTAATCCAAAAAGTTCGAACGAACTTTACTTACAAAACACCATACATATCAAAGATTAATACAAAATACAAGTGATGCTCAATGTTGATATGCCTGTAAAGCTATCCAAAATAGTCGCTAACTTAGTACAAAAGTCTCTAACTATCGTGGAGTTTTCGAGACCTTGCAAGGATCAACTGTCATCTTGTTCTGCACCTAAGGAGGGAAAATAATGGGTTGAGCTACATGGCTCAGTGGCTAATGTATTTATAGCCATCAGTAACTAGCACAAATTCAAGCAGATATATGTATATGTACTTAGCAATTCAAGTATACTCAAATCTATTCTAGCAATTTGATCATTGACTAATAAGGTCCAAAAACTCAATTAAGCAGGGTAATGCATCACATATAACATCCAAATGCATCATACTTGACAATTTAATGATGCAATGCACAAACAAATAGCTCGAGGGTTCCATGGAATCAGAATGCAGAAACTGAACTTTACACCATGAACAGAATGAGTCCTTTTTCGGAGCTCATATGCCATAAGCGGACAGCTAGGAAAAGGCTCTTGTCAACGTGCATATGATGAACAGAATGATTCCACTCTCGCCTAAACAAAAGCATATATTCATTTGATCATATTCTCGTACTTTCATGCTTTTCTATCTTTTCATTCAAACAAAATTCCATGACATGTTTCAATGGCATAACTTGATCAAGATTCATAAATCACACGCATTTTAAACAATCACATAATTTACCATCAAGCAAGTTGTACATACACACATATAGGCAAGAATTTGCCTAATCACAAAATAACTATAAACAGATTACCCACCTAATTTCGCTTGACAATCTAATTTCAATGTTGTCTTTCCTCTTGCTCTCAGATTGGGCTTGCTTGGTTTCCTATAACGAACTAAGTTCTCATTCAAACAACATTCAAAGGAAATTCATAAGGCTTTAGAAATCAAGAAGCTAAAGTTGAGCTATAATCCTTTCAAACCTAGACTTTTGGGTCTACTTTTCCATGATCATTATGATCAGTTAAAAGAAAAACTTTGCTAATACTTTCTTCTAAAGAAATGACCCCCATTATCTCAATTTTCTAATGACACTAAAATTATTCAATTTGGTTTAGTAATTCTAATGTTATACTCCAAACATGTTGGGACTGTCCTTATACTAAAACAATATTCTATACTTAACTTCCAAACTTTGATATCCTTAAAGACTGAATTTAAACTTCATTTCTTCACAAAACTCGTAGTCCTATGTCTCTAGTTTACTCCAAATCAAAAATCACTTCATTTGAATAACTACACAAAATTTATGCCCAAAATACCAAAACATGTTTAGTGCTGGAAGCGAACTTTTCCAGAAAGGAAAAATTCACCCAAAAAGTCAAAGTTCTCCGCGGCAAAACTTTATCCATCAAGTTGGCCGCGGCGAACCAAAAATAGTTGGCCGCGGCAAACTTTGACAAAAACATACGCATAACACTTTATTTTATCCAGTTTTTTACTTCTAACATCTACAACCAACACATCCTAAACCTCAACCATCATTTCTACTTCATATTCACTTCATTCTCCACTCCATTTTAACCCAAAATCATTCACAAATACATCATAATCTATCTTTGATCATTAACCCTAAAAGATTAAAGCATTTCCATACACCATTCATTAACAACTCCTTACACACATTCAACTTCATTTTCACTTATAACTATCATTAAACACGGTTAATCCAACAAATCAAGAAAGGAAGAATGCTGGTACTTACTTGATTAAGCTCCAAATTCTTGAAACTCTTCAAGATCTCCACAACCCTAGCTTGATTTTCTCCTCTTCTTCTTTTCTTCTCACACTCATGATTTTTGCTTCCCTAAAATGCAAGACTTCATTTACTTCTTTCACTAAAACTCTAAATGAATGAGCAAAGTCCACTTTGCCCTTCATTTACGCCTTATAGCCTTTTAACCTTAAGTTTCTTGCCAAAAATGCCCTTATACAATCTTACAACTTTAATACTTTAATTCCATCAATTTACCCATGTCATAAAATCCTAATAACCTAGTCATAACAAATTAACTACAAAAATTAATAAATTAATTTATCAACACCTCATAATTCATTTAAATCATGCTTAATAAATAAAAAAATTGGGGGCCAACTGTAGGTGTAGCCAAGAAGAAGGCAAAGGAGACTACATCAAAAGGGATATGCTTCCATTACAATAAGGAATGACATCAGAAGAAGAACTGCAAAGCCTATCTGGAGTCGTTGAAGTAAAAGAAGGCATTAGATGCTCCACCGTCTACTTCAGGTATGTTATTTTTGGTTAATACTATTTCTGATCAAACATTTGGGTATTAGATACTAGATGTGGCTCACATATATGTGTGGATATGCAGGGTCTCATGGATAGCAGACTATTGAAGAAGGGAGAGATGGACCTACATGTGGGAAATGGAGCAAGAGTTGCTGCATTAGCTGTAGGAGCCTACGTTTTTTATCTTTTTAGTAGGCTAAAGTGAATTTTGGATAATTGCTTTTATGTACCCCTTGTGACAAAGAACATTGAATCTGTTTCATGTCTTAATAAGCAGGATTTCATTTAAATTTTTCTAGGAATGGTTGTACAATTAAGTTGAATGAAATGTTGTATGATACTGCTATATTGTGCAATGGTATTTACATATTAGATATGTCTAATCCAATTTTAAATATTAATGACAATAAAAGACAAAAACGAGATAACTTAAAATCATCTTACTTATGGCATTGTCGACTTGGCCATATAAGTGAGAGACATACGACTAAGCTATACAGAAGTAGTAGATTAAGGCCATTTGATTATGAATCATATGACACATATGAATCTTGCTTGTTAGGCAAGATGACTAAATTACCTTCTAAAGGAAAGGGTGAACGAGCAAATGCGTTATTAGACCTAATACATTTTGATGAATGTGGTCTGATGTCCATTTATGCCAGAAGTGGTTTTATGTACTTCATTACCTTTATCGATGATTATTCACGATATAGGTAATGTAACTAACGAGATAAAATTCTTAAGCATTTGAAATGTTCAAACAATTTAGACATGAAGTAGATAAATAACTACGGTAGAAGTGTTAAGACACTTTGATCAGATCGAAGTGGTGAATACTAGAACGTGGTGTTTTTGACTTATCTCAAGGATAACGGGATTGTATCTTAATGAACTCCACCTTATACATCACAGCATAATGGTATAGTTGAAAGGAGAAACCGAACCTTGTTAGACATGGTAAGGTTAATGATGGGCTTAGTAGATCTACCAAAATCCTTTTAGGGCCATGCACTCGAGACTATTATGTATGTGATAAATAGAGTCCTTTCAAAAGCAGTTGATCTTACGCCCTATGAGATATGGACTAACAAAACCCTACCTTTCTCATACGAAAGTTTGGATTGTCCGGCTTATATGAAGTAGATTCAATTAGATAAGCTTGAAGTGAAATCTGATAAATGTCTGTTTGTAGGTTATCCTAAGGAAACAATTGGATATCAGTTCTACAATAATTAAAGTAAAAGGTGTTTATCTCAAAGCATGCTATCTTTTTAAAGAAAGAGTTTCTTCTAAGAGAAGACTGTGAGAGCAAAGTTGAACTTGATGAAGTTCTTGATGCTTAAATAGACGCGGATCAATTGCCTGAACCTGAGATTGTTATTCACGAAGATGAGACCATAGTTGAACTTTTGACACACAAAATGTTCGTAGGTTAAGTGGGATATGCAATGTTCCAACAGATATGGATTTCTCGTAAGTGAACAAAATGATGTAATGCTTATAAAGGACGATGAGCCTTTAACCTATAAAAAGGCTCTGAAGAGTTTAGAATCTGAAAAATGGCTTCAAACCATGAAGTCTGAAATGGATTCCATGTTTGAAAACCAAGTATGGACATTGGTTGACCTACCCGAAGGGCTAAAACCTATAGACTGCAAATGGATTTTCAAGAAGAAAATTGACATGGATGGTAACGTGATTACCTATAAAGTGAGACAAGTCACTAAAAGCTATCGTCAAAGACGAGGTGTTGACTATGATGAGATATTTAGCCCCGTAGCTATGCTTAAATCAATTAAAATGCTCCTAGCCATTGCTGCTCATTATAATTATAAGATATGGCAAATAGATGTGAAGACAACTTTCCTGAATGGAAACCTAGTTGAGGATGTGTACATGATATAACCTGAGGGCTTCATATCCAAAGATAGCGAAAAGGTATGCAAGCTTTAAAATTTTATTTATGGATTAAAGTAAGCATCTAGGAGTTGGAACATATGATTTAATAAGACAATCAAAGTGTTTAGTTTCTCACAAAATCCTGATGAACCTTGTGTGTACAAGAAGGTTATTGGGAGTGCTATCATATTCTTTGTGTTATATGTGGATGACATATTACTAATAGGAAATGATGTTTCAAGTTTGCAATCAGTCAAAATTTAGTTGTCCTAGAATTTTTCCATAAAAAACCTTGGAGAAGCAACTTATATATTAGGAACAAAGATCTATAGAGATAGATCAATGAAGTTGCTAGGTATTTCATAGTCTATATATACAGATAAAATGCTAAAGAGGTTTAACATGGAACAGTCAAAGGGAGGGTTTCTTCCCATGACTCGTGGGATAAAACTCTCAAAATCTATGTGTCCCAAGATGTAAGATAAGAGGACTTGCATGAGTATAATCCCGTATGCTTCGACAATAGGATCAATCATGTATGCTGTGTTATATATAAGACCTGACATATCGTATGCTCTAAATGTTATGAGCAGATATCAATCGGATCCTAATGAGTGTCACTGGGTGGCTGTCAATAACATCCTAAAGAACTTGAGAAGGACTAAGGATGTATTCTTGATATATAGAGACGGAAATCTCGTAGTGAGTGGACATATAGATGCAAGTTTTCAATTTGACCAAGATGACTCCAAGTCTCAGTTAGGTTATGTTTTCACATTGAGTGGTGGAGCAGTCAGTTAGAAGAGTTCCAAACAAGCGACAACTGCAGATTCGATGACTGATTCGGAGTACATTGTAGCTGCAAAAGTAGCAAAAGAAGCTGTTTAGATCAAGAAGTTTGTTAAGGAACTTGGAGTAGTTTTGAGTATTGTAGACCCGATATTGTTGTACTGTGACAAAAATGGGGCTATTTCTAAAGCTAAGGAATCAAGGTCTCATCAAAGGTCTAAGCACGTACTCAGGAGATATCACCTGCTCAGGAAGATTATTGATAGAGGTGATATGAAGATAGATACAGTGCCCACAGATCAGAGCATCACTGATTCTTTGACTAAGCCACTTCCTCAAATGAAATTTGATTCTAGCATACTCTCCTATGGTATTAGATACAAAGGCAATTAGCTTTAGTACAAGTGGGAGATTATTAGAGTAGTGCTATAGAGACAATCACCTTTAGCACTTTTGTACAAACTTTGTTTTGATTAATGAAACAAAAGGCAATTTTTCATTTATTTAATGTTCATTTATTTATGAATTAACATCGACTTTAAATCGAATTAATGAATTCCATTATATAAAACATAGTATGAAGTAAATCATGATGAGATCATGATAATGAGATTCCTATCACGTGCAATTATGTTAGTATCTAAATAATCCCTACTCATAAGATTAATAATACAAGACAATATTAATCTGGATAGACTAGAACATATTATACTCCTTGATTTGTTCAAGCAGTGGATCTCACAAACTATAAGCATAATTTGTTTAGAGTTAACATGTGGATGCTTACTAAAAGTAGTAATTACATCGGATGACCTGCTATGAGATTATCATATGGTTAATCCATCAAATGAAAATGATTAATCTCATCATAGGAATGGTGCAAATATCCTTAGATTTGAGGTACTTAAGGAAATCTTAGATATTGGTCATATGCTTTAACATTATTCCTTGTTATCCCAGGACGAGGTCACTTTTAGAGTACAGATTGGGTACAGCTATTGGTATTTGAAGGTAATTAGGTAGCCAATAAGGGATTCACCACTCCTGATAGAATGAGATAATACCCACAATCTCTTGTCAGGGTCATTACTCAGGAGTATCTAGCCAGAGTAGTTATATGTCATGAAGAGAGTCTTCAATGACACATGGAGTAATGAGATCTCAGTATAAGAACTAACATCACTTAGGCTAGATGTGACGTAGTCAGTCTAGGGGGAGTTGAGACATAGCCCATACTCCGGACTAAGTGGCGTATAGAATAGTGAAGGGATGAATTGCACGGTAATTAGTTATGGAAAGGTTCGTAATTCGAAAAATTAACTATCGAATAATTCGTGTGTTAATCCACTTATATTATGGTAAATTGGCATCATGAACCCTTCATGATTTGCTTGAACTAAGAGTTAATTCAAGAAAATCATGAAGGGTTTCATAATGCCAATTTACCGGAATATAAATGGAATAATACACAAAAACTATTCATGATTTGCTCAGATTAAGACTTAATTCAGGTGCCCAAAATAATCGAGAACTTAAGGGTCACACGTATTAAAGATCGGATGAAAAACAAAATGTGCATGGTTGTCAATGAAGTAGGCCACGATCGTGACCGAAGGCTCGATAGATAATACATAAGTGAGTACATAAGTGAGTTCTTCACTTATGTACACGAGGACTAAGAAGTTAATACACACTTAAGTGAGAGGATAAGGGGTCAGAAGTGTTCGGGAGTTAGAGAGAAGTGGTCTGGAGTCTTGTTCATGAATATAATTAATTGCATGCAACATAATCTTTGTAACATCCCCTCGCTTACAGGAAAGGGTATATTGGTAATTTGGCACGGGTTAGGAGTGTTTAATATTGCATTGACATATTCATGCATTCATATATG
>JANZXR010000171.1:26440028-26454637 GCA_027575705.1 Erythroxylum echinodendron
TCCCTTATCTTAGGATATGTATCGGAATGACCTACGGGCGTCCCGGTGCGTACCCTAGGATAATGGGGTGTTACAATCTTGATCTATCTCTCTATTTATGCATCTACTTGAACTGATCTAGTTTAGTGCTCTAGCCACCTTTACACACTGCTTCTTCTTCATCCTTGCGTGTTCTTGAGTGATCAAGGAAGGTGTTTGGTGTTTGCTATAACTCAAACAAGGAAAAGATTACAGAAAGGAGGAGCATTATCAAAGATATAAGTGCTGAAATTTTATGTTCTTATAATCTATGTATACATGCATCTAAGATTCTGGAATTTTGGGGATGTCGTAAGGTAGGAATTTAGATTCCAATAGTTTTGCTACCTTGTTGTACATGTAATGAATGAATCTATGGTTGCTTAACAAAAACTCCACATGTTATTTTTTAAAAATTATAATTGCGAACCTTATTAAGCTTATTATATTTTAAGCCTTGAATAATGAAGTCTTGTTCTATCGTTTCTACATACATAATAATATTTATTTAGTTACTTCTATCTTTACTTTTATTTTTTTGATTTTGATTTTTCATTTATATCATTATTTGTTTACCTTTTTTGTTATTATTTTTTGAGCCATTTTCAAAAAAAAATTTTAAAATCTATAAAAAAATAATCTTTCCATTAATTTTGAGATAAAGTCTCATATTTAATTGGCTCTTTGATAGAATTGCCCTTATCTCCAATTTAAATAGGAAAAACTCATAGGATCAAGCTTTTGTTAAATTGTCTGCTTTCTTTCCACCAGCTTGCACCTCTAAGTATAATGATTAAAAAATATGATCGTCTAGCGCCAAAGAATTTGCTAGCGGACACTCTAATATCTCCCAATCTTGTTATATAGAATAGGTTACTAAAAACTAAAAGTACATGTACCCACCTCCTCACCCACTCATTAAAACCAAGAAAACGAACATCAACTGCTTATCGAAGATACAAGCGACGGAATGACCACCACAGCAGCTATTATCACCCAAGAACAAATAACAATGGAAGAAAGATGAGATGAATATAAGGCGCAGTATCAACTTTAGCTTTATTAAACCTTGGATCCTTCTTCCAAAAATTCACGCAATCCAATAATAAAACAAAAAGCTATTACGAGTTGTACCTTCTCAAATTTTGTATTTTATTAGGATAACGTCGTTGTTTTGTGTAGAAGCTACTTTTGATACATTTGATAGGGTCCGTTTTGCCATTATGATGCCAGTCTATCTTTATGTTACTTTGGTGACAATCTATTTCATGTTTCCATCCTTTTCTGCTACACTCTTGATTAGCTGTACCGAACAATAAATGGAATATTCCAACGTCCTCCTTTTAACTTGCACGTTTCCTTGAAAATGAATACTCGACGAACAAATGAAATCCAAAATGTAAGCCATCTTTCACCAAAATTAAGCTTGGAATCCCCATTGGCAGCCCATAAAAATGAATCAGTGTGGAGTTTGGAGGATGCTTATAACGATGTTGTTGCTAGCAACTGTAAGGGTAGCGATGGCTCATCATACAAGTAAAAGTATACCAAGCACACTTGAAGGACCTTTTGAGCCTTTCACTCGCAGTTTTGACAGTTCGCTACGTAGAGGGAGTGATGACTTGCCCATGAACCATCCACGCCTTAAGAAGAATGTCACTTCCAACTTCCCGGAGCAGATAGCACTGGCACTCTCTTCTCCAACGTCTATGTGGGTTTCTTGGGTCACTGGTAGTTTACTATTTCTTGTTTGATCATTCCTTGTCTCGCTTATGTTGCTACTTGGTTTGGTGGATTTTGTGTTATTCTTTTCCTAGAGTAGTTGTTGTTTGGATTTTTTCAGGGGACGCACAGATTGGTTTTAACGTCACTCCTCTTGATCCCGCTTCTGTGGCAAGTGAGGTATGGTATGGTAAAGAAAGTGGGAAATATACAAGTAAACAGAGAGGTAATTCGAGTGTTTACAGTCAGTTGTATCCGTTTGAGGGACTTCAGAACTACACCTCTGCTGTCATTCACCACGTGAGGATTGTTGGTAATTATATAAACCTCAACCTTTTAACTATAAAATAGTTAGGCTCCAAAGCAGTTGATCAATCCTATGGGACGAGTGAAAACTAAACTCTAAGATCTAAATAGATAGAATAACTCTTCCATAACTGTTCACTTAAGTGGATGATTAGAGGTGGGGATCTTCAATCTCCATTCATTATGGCAACAAGTTTATTCTGCTAACGATTAAAGAGCTAGTTCTGATGAAAACGGTGATGAAGTTGGTAATCTTTTTTAATCTAACTATTTTGGCTTTTTCCTTTTATGCAACATTTAATAATCTATCTTGTGCTTAAAGTATGTCATCTTGAAGATTCTTTTACTAATAAAATCGAGGTTAAGATCATTGATACACTTCCCATAGTTGCCTGTGTTGCAACGTAGTTGCTTATGTGTAGTGGAAGGTGATCATGTTGGTTAAATCTTCCTGAATTTTACGGTTCCAGCATTTCACAAGCAATTGATGGCTTAGTGTTTTGTTTTCCAGAATGAAGCGATTGGTGGCAGCTGTGTGGAAACTAAATGCTGCGAACTGTGTATCAAAGATTAATGTTTCAATTTTTATGTGATTAGCGTGTCTATTTCAACTTCAAGTTGTACCCTTCATTTACCTTGAATGGTTTTCTATTTGATGAGTCTTTCCCCTTGCAGATCTTGAACCTGGGACAAAATACTATTACAGGTGTGGAGATAGTTCGATCCCATCAATGAGTGAAGAACGCACCTTTAAAATGTTACCATTTCCTAGGCCTGATTCATATCCTCGTAGAATAGCAGTTATTGGAGATCTAGGTTTGACAAGCAATTCATCAACCACCATAGACCATGTGATCTTTAACGATCCATCACTGATTTTAATGGTTGGAGATTTAACATACGCAAATCAATATCTTACAACTGGTGGGAAGGCTGCTTCATGCTTCTCATGTGCTTTCCCTGATGCACCTATAAGAGAGACATATCAACCCCGCTGGGATGGCTGGGGAAGGTAAAATTTCTATTGGAATCCTTGGGGGATCAAGTTTTGACTAGGGATAGGAATGAGGTAAATAGATTAACAAAATTCGGTACGTAGTAAGTTTTATCAGATTAACAAAACCGGATACTTGTAAGTTTTATATCTTTATTTTTGCCGATACAAATTGGTGGTATCCTGATGCATTTTTTACACTCTAGTGGCGCCTCAAAATTGATATCTCACTGTAGTTAAAACAACTGGCTATCCGGCCTTGTCATTAACACTACTTTTCAAAAGTTCAGGTTCATGGAGCCACTGATTTCAAGAGTTCCTATGATGGTCATTGAAGGAAATCATGAAATTGAATCTCAAGTTTCTGGTATAACTTTCAAATCATATTCAACTAGGTTTGCTTTTCCATCGGAAGAGTCCGGCTCCAACAGTAACTTCTACTATTCTTTTGATGCTGGAGGTGTACACTTTATCATGTTGGGAGCATATGTTGACTACAACGTTACCGGTTTGTCATTTCATTTCTTCATATTGCCACTTGAAAATTGAATATACATGATTCAGGAATTTTAAGTCACTGTGTTGTGTAGCTCACTTTCAAAATCTATTGCAGCTTTTAAAGTAAGCTACATTGCTATTAATTCCAGGTGCTCAGTATGATTGGCTAAAGAAAGATCTATACCAAGTGGATCGTACTAAGATCGCTTGGCTTGTAGCTGCATGGCATCCACCTTGGTACAATAGTTATTCCTCACATTATCAAGAATTTGAATGCATGAGGCAGGAAATGGAAGCGCTTCTTTATCAATATCATGTTGACATTGTTTTCTCTGGACACGTAAGTTGGACCTCTCGCCAGTTAAAAGATCATTGATTGTTTTCATATGCAGCTTTCTTGTAAAGTGGTGTAATACAGTAAAGAAAACAGTTTCTGGATTAATTTCACAAAAGATAATGACGGAAGTTGATGTGACTATTACAGATATTAACCACATGGTTTGAAGCGTAATTTGCTACATTTTGGACTTTTGTAGTTCTTGAATTCCTGAAAGAAATTGATGAAGTACAAATGGAAAAAGTACTAACTTGTAGCTACAACTCTCAAAATTAGTAATAGGCTGCTAGAATATCAAGTTTTAGGTTTGGATTTCAATTTGGAATGCTAAAATTTCAGATTTGGTATAGCTGGGATTTTTGTGGCTTTGATTTTTGGAAATTTAGGCATAGGATTTTGGGATTTAATATGGCTGGAATCTAAGATTTTGGTAGCTGGAATTTCAGGTTAGAATTGCTGGAATTTAGTGAGGAATACAAAGAATGGAAGGTAGGAAATCAGCAATCGCTCCTAGGGTTTGAGAATCACTCATAGAAGAAAGTATCACAAGCTCTAGTTAAAAACTCAAGTTTGTAAAAAATTTCATATTGTTATTCTTGAAGGGCTAAATATACACATTTTTATAGACAGTTTGTTAGAATCCTGTTCTAGTAGGAAAGGATTCCTAACAAATTTAAATCTTATTCTAATATAGATTTAATTCCAAAACAACTAGGATGACCTATCTATAGAATAAGATATTTAATTCACCACTACTTCTTATCTAATAGGAAATCGTAACATAATATAAATTTCAGCTCTTTTCTTTTTCGTCAACTCAATTTCAATCCTCACTCACCAAATTAAGGCTTGTGGTTGACTATTTTTTCTCTGTTGTTTTTTCTATGGACTTTAAGCCCTTTTATATCAATTTCCCCCCAACTTGTTTGAATTCTTCCTCGACATAGAAAGTGATAAATATTGATTATATAAGTCTAGATTCAACTTCCAAAATTTTGATTCTAAAATTGTAGTGCTGTCAGAAACCGGTCTTCTTTTCCACTTGACGAGAAATTGTTGATATCCTCCATCTCTCATAGCAGTAATGTGTTCATCAAGAACATCAAGTATCTCCTCTTTAAGATGAGGAATTGTTAGAATTCTCATGACTTGAGGAGGAGATTGTCTATCATCATATCCACGATAAATAGTTAAGTCCACCAAAGATAGGACTAATTCCTATCATTTGGTAGTTCCAAAACATAAATATTAACACTTATTTTCTTGATTATCTTATAAGGTCCAATACTCCGTGAAGAAAGTTTCTTATATTTCCCTTTTAGAAAATGCTCTGGACAAATCCTAACCATCACCATGTCCCTTTTATAGAGCTCTACCAATCGACTATGTTGATCAGCATATTCTTTATTAAGATAAATTGTTGGTTGTTATCTTTTGTCGTGCGTCATCAAAAATGTCCCTCATGTTTGTGTAAAACCTTTAGCTTCAACATTCACTTGTGTTGTTTATGGTAAAGGAACTGGGTAAATAAGCTTCCTTGGTTAATTCCCAAGAATATCTTTAAAGGAGTTTTACCAGTTGACCTATTTATAGAACTGTTGTTTGCAAAATTTTGCCATAGGAAGAATTAGGTCCCAATTTTTTCATTGTCTCAAATTAAACATCTTAATAAGTCTCCCAAGCTTGTCTTCACATCTTTGTTTGTCCTTCATTTGGAGATGGAAAGAAATAGAAATTGAAGCTTAGTGTTTATTATTTTTCATAGAGTTCTTCAGAAATAACGCATAAACTTCACGTCATGATCAGAAATGATTGTTAAAGGTAATCCATGGAGATGTAAAACTTCTTTGAAGAAGAGTTTAGCAATATGGACAGCATCATAAGTCTTGGATCATGAAAGAAATTACTCGTCTTGAAATACCTGTCCACCACTACGAAAATAGAATGATAGCCTCTTATAGTTTTAGGTATTCCCAAGACAAAATCCATACTTAAATCCTGCCATGGTTCATGAGCTATATAGCATCGACACGGCAAAATGGAGCCGTGTCCGCGTGTCGGACATGTGTCCGACAGAGACACCCACCGACACGAGGTGGACACGTGTCCGACACTTGTCCGTACGTGTCAGAATTAAAAAATAATTTTTGTCAGCTCGGATACGTTTGGAGACGGCTCGAGCACGTCTAGAGGCGACTCGGACACAGCTGGAGATTTGGTTGATAAAACGACATCAAAAATTAGAGCCAACTATGAAAACGCATTTAATTGCTAAACTTTACCACTACCATACTACGCCAGTTTACCCAAAAACACGTGTTTACAGTAACTAACTCTGTTTTATCTCTGCAATACCGAAGGCCGCCATCGCCAACTTACCTAAAGAGGGTAAAAGAATTAGTAAAGACAAGACACAGACGGAAACAACCAGGGTCTTAGTGAATGGTTTTGACGGCCAACTGTTTCTTGAAGAAGTGAATCAAAAGAAGAAAACCATCAATTTCCTACCTTTTCTATTCGACCCATCATGCCATTTATATGGTCTGTTTCACCGACGTCCCAACCTTTCTTAATTCTAAATTTTATAACATATATATATATATACACAGATACGAGATATATATGTCGTGTCCGTGTCCACCAAATTTTCGAAGTTAGTGTGTCCATGTGTCCGTGTCCGTGTCTGTGCTTCTTAGTTCATGAGGCATGGACAGTGATGTGTATAATCCATAATTTCGTTTCTTTCTTTTAGTTAATTGACATATTCGACATTGTCATATAACTTGAGACACTTTCCACTTTAAAGAATGCCAATAAAAGTGATCTTTAACCATTACAATGGTTTTATCTCTTCCACAGTGTCTTGGTGCCCCTCCTCTATGTAATTATCAAATAACATACTCCTTTATAGAAATATTGGGTAGGCAAAGCCGATTTCCTTTGAAATAGTCATCGTGGATCATAAAAGGAAGTATTGGTGTCTTTGTCCAGATGTAATTTCCGAATAGATTATTCTAAAATCTTGATTTGAAACATTTTTTTTTATTTTGTCGAACCCTACAACTTTTACTGCCAAAGTGTTAAACAAATAGCTCTTTCTGCTCAATACATCTGTTGCCTATGCTTAATAACCAAGTGAAATTGCTTCACAAATTCACTCCATAAGTTGTGCCTTTTGTTCAAGTTCTAATGAGCCTTGAAGTTTTTAAGAGATTCATGATTTGACTATAGAATAAACTCCTTGTATGAGAGATAGTGACATTAATTGTAAAGAGCATGTACGATTGTATAAAATTCCTTGTCATAGGTCAAGTATCGTTGTTTCTCTTCTCTTAAACTTCTCACTAAAGGAAGCAATGAGATGTCCCTCTTGGTTGAGTACGCTCTAATTCCCACATGAGATGCTTCATAAGCAACTTCAAATACCTTAGCAAAATATGGAAGTTGTAAAATAAAAGATTCAGTCATTTGTTTCTTGATTTCTTCAAATGCTTTAGTTGTTGCCTTCATCCAAGTAACTTGTCCTTCTTCCTGCAATTAGTAATAGATGCCATTATAGTGCTGAAATTACGAATAAATTGCGTATAAAATGTTTCTAGACTATGAAAACTTCGTGTCTTATGTACATCTTTTCGAATAGGCCAATTAAGGATGACCTTAATCTTCTCAGGATTCATCTCCACACCATAATAGGATATAATAAAACCTAAAAATAAAACACTTGATTGCATTAAAGAACACCTATTTAAGTTTATATAAACTTTCTCTTACTTCAAAACTCGCAAGACTTGTAGATTTAATAGGTGGTCTTCTTTAGTCTTGTTGTATATTAATATATCATCAAAAGATACCATAAGAAATCTACCCATAGGTGGTCGAAACACTTGATTCATCACTCTCATAAAAGTGTTTGGTGCATTAGAGAGTTCAAATGGCATCACCAATTATTCATAAAGTCCCTCTTTAGTCTTAAAAGCCATTTTCTATTCATCTCCGGGTTTGATTCTAATTTGATGGTACTCACTTCATAAGTCTATCTAGGTAAAGATAGTAGCTCCAGTCAACATGTCTAACATGCCATCAAGGCATGGTATTGAAAATCTATACCTTATTGTGATCTTATTTATCGCCTGACAATGAGTATACATTCGTCAACTTACATCTTTTTTAGGAGTCAATAGTGTCGAAACTACACATAAATTAAGACTTTTTTGAATAAATCCTTTTTTTAGCAATTGTTTTACTTTCTAGAATTTTTGAGTGTGTGTCATTTGTTCATGTTCATATTTAGAGGGAAATTAGATCTTAGGGCTCTAAAATGCGTGTTTTTGGGCTATTCTTCGACTCAAAAACGATATAGTGTTACCATCCTTCATCAAAACAACTCTATGTCTCAATAGATGTCACATTCAATGACCAAGATTCTTATTTCATCAATCCTTGTCTTCAGGGGGAGAATTCAATTAGGGAAGACAATGGAAGTTTTTGGCTTGATCTGATTCCTGTGTCCAATTCTATAGCACCAATCTTTCCTTTTTATTTATCCTGTTGAAACCTTATGTCAAAACAACCATCTAACCCTATTCATGAACAACCCATATTTGAATCCTTTCTTTAAGAACAAAGTGAAACACAAGAAAAACCTGATTCTACCCTTGGAGATTTGAGATTTCACAAAGACAAGTTGTTCAAAAGAAAAAAGACAGTTGTTCCTAAACCTACATAAGTCCAACAGTCCAACTTAGATTCTCCACACAAGGTAACAATTTCTAATCCTACATTACAAAATAAAACTAAAGCTCTTTTGGATCATGATAAGCAAGACCTTCCTATTGCCATCAAAAAAGTAACCAGAGAGTAGGCATGGCAATTGGGTCCCGATCCGACTAGACCCGAGAGTGTACTAAACGATTATTATACCCTTTTACACATTTCTGATCATTTAAAAATTTTTCACAGTCTCACAGAACCTTCCTTGTGAGCCTAAATACTATTACCATCCTACTATCTTATTTGAGGTTTTATCTAATGAAAAGTGAAAACAAGCTATGAATGTGGAGATGGAGGCAATGGAAAAAAACAAAACTTGGGAATTAGTAAAGTTATCTGTAAGAAAGAAACCAGTGGGTTGTAAGTGAGTATATATGGTGAAATATAGGGCAGATAGATCAGTTGAAATATACAACGCGCGGCTAGTATCAAATGGCTATACTCAAGACTTTTGTGATTGATTACTTGGAGAATTTTGCTTTTGTTGCAAAGTTAAATGCGGTTAGAGGATTTTTGTTACTAGCAACTAATTATGGTTGGGAACTGTAATAGTTTGATGTCAATACTGCATTTCTACATAGAGATCTAGAAGAAGAATTTTATATAGAAGTTCCGCCAAGTTATAGGAAAATTTTGGCTGCTCATATTGTGTGTAAGTTAAAGAAGGCACTATATGGCCCTAAGCAATCGCCTTGAGCATGGTTCGGAAGATTTGCTCAAGTTATATTAGCTATCAGACATGGGCAAAGTCAACGAGTTCATACATTGTTTATCAAACACTCTCCTTTGAAGGGAGTAACAACTCTTCTAGTATATTTTGATCATATAAAGTGACGGAGGATGATGATAAAGAGAAACAGTTTTTGAGTCAACGATTAGCAAGGAATTGGAGATTAAGGCGTTGGGAAGGTAGAAGTATTTCCTTGGAATTGAAGTTGCACATTTTAGGCCAAGAATTTTTATCTCACAACAAAATTATGTTATAGATCTTCACAAGGAAACAGGCAAGACAACATGCAAACCTGCAAGCACCCTCGTTGATCCAAATCTTAAGCTTGGCAAAGAAGAGGAGGAAGTTGTGGCAGATAAAGAGATGTACTGGCACCTAGTAGGAAGAATAATTTATATGTCTCACGCACGACCGGATATAGCATATTCGATAAGTGTAATTAGTTAGTTTATGCATAGTCCGATCGAAGTTCATCTGCAAGTAGCTTAAAGAGTACTTTAATATCTTAAAGGAACACTAGGGAAAGGTATTTTTGTTGTAAAGAAATGGATGTTTGGTTCTTGAGGCATACAGTGATGTTGATTATGTTGGATCTATTGTTGATAGAAGATCAACTTCAGGATATTGCAGTTTTCTTGGTGGGAACTTAATGACTTGGAGAAGCAAAAAAACAAAAAAGGTGTAATGGCTTGATCAAGTGCAGATGCTGAGTTTCGGGTGAAGGCTCAAGGTGTGTGTGAACTACTTTGGTTGAAGATTATTCTTGAAGATTTGAAGATTAAATGGGATGGCCCTATGAGACTATATTGCGAAATAAATCTGCAATCAGCTTTGAATGATTGCTTGTATTTGATTGAGTTTTCTATTATATTAGAATATCCCATAAATCATGAGATTAGACAATATCCCATAAATTATGGGATTAGATATTGTACTAGAATTATTAGTTTTCACTTATACTAGGATTTTGTATATAAGTTATACCTGCTGCAAACGTTAGAGATATGCAAAAGCTTTAGTTCCTATTCAAATTTTAACACATTGATAGGGCGTGCAATTATAAAACAAAAGCTGCTGATGCTTATCTTTTTTATCCTTTAACTAATATTTCAGTCCTAGATACTAGAAGAGATGTAATATGGCGCATAATTCTGCCTTTCAGGTACATGCTTATGAGCGGATGAACAGAGTTTTTGACTATACTTTGGATCCATGTGGTCCTGTTTACATAACAGTTGGTGATGGTGGAAATATTGAGGAGGTTGATGTTAACCATGCAGATGATCCTGGAAATTGCCCTTCTGCTGGAGACAACATGCCCGAGTTTGGAGGGGTATGTCACATAAATTTTACTTCAGGCCCAGCTCAAGGCAAGTTTTGTTGGGACAAGCAACCAGAGTGGAGTGCGTTCAGAGAAAGCAGTTTTGGGCATGGAATACTTGAGGTACGGTTTTATGATCATAACTCAAATCCCTTTTATATATCTTTGATATGCTATCCATATATCTGATAACAAGAATATTAATTTCTGTTACTTCATGTAACTAATACTGAATTTCTCTAATGATATGCTTATTAATTGGTTTCATTTTTCCTATCATCATCTACAATTTGGTCAATATGCCCCACGGCTTATCTAATATGCATCAAGACGCATGTATAACATTTCCTTGAAAACGGTAGCTATCATATGATGTAGACATTGTTTTTTACTGGTGAACGAGTATATATATGTCCACATTTTGGTAATTTACTGCCTATTGTGATCACATGAGATTGTTAAGATTTATATTAGTGAAACTAAAATTCTTAACTTTCCTGTATTCCATTAAGTACCTTGTCAAGAGGGTAAATAAAGTAAAACGGGACTTGTTTTATATCTGTGAGGAGCTTTTTTATACGACAAAAATTTTTCTTTGCTTCTATTCTATTTTCGTTGAGAAGCTAGTCAAGTGACACATTACCAAAGCACAGTAGTTGTAATTCACTTGTCCTCAAAAGGGATAAGAAATAACATGACTTTAGCCTGCCCCCTGAAACGACCTCTGTATTCATTAAGTGGCTGTTGTAGTTGTAATCTGTAACTTATCGTGCAAGCCTCTTTTTTATATTCCTCAAAACAGGTCATAAATTCTACATATGCATTATGGACTTGGCATAGAAATCAGGACACTTACAAGGAAGACAGCCGTGGTGATCAAATATACATTGTGCGACAGCCTGAATTTTGTTCGTCTCACAAGCTATAAAAGTAATTCTTTATGCTATTTTTTGATCTCAGTGAAACCCAATAAGATCTGCTATTCTTATTGAACATCTAGGGATGTTCGAACTAAAGTCGATGGAAGAGCAGGTAGTAAGTTCCACCTTTGCTAGCACTAGCTGATGCGTGTTTATTGTCTATTATATACCAATTACTTGCTGTTGAACGAAAACTACCCTGATAAAATACTAATCAAAGATTTAAAAACCAGACCAGACCAGCTGGTTCAACCCGAAAAAGTATGAACCGGGTAGCTTTTTGGTCCGGTTCATAGTTATAATCGTTATAATAAAAAACCGACCATTTTATTACTTAATCGGTAGGTTGTTCCCAAAACGTAAGTAAAAAGAAACTGTAACCCAATCATCTTCTTCACTCTTCTTCAAGTTTTGATTTTTCAAACTTCAGATATGACCAAACTTCAATCTCTTTTAGGCCAAACTTCAATCTCTTTTATTTGTTCTATATTGAAATCATTTTCAGTCTCTATCTCTGATCTAACTCAACTTCTTCGTACAACTCTTTAGTTTTGTATCTTTTGTTCAACCGGTTCAACAACAAACAGGGAAGATGCAACTTAGGGATTTTTGGCTTTCACTTTCAAACTTCCATTTGCGTAACGAATAGGGTGTTTCTATTTTCATACTTTAATCTTTTTTCTTATTGTTTGACCTTTCTTCCTTGATTCTTTTATTCGTTTTACTGGGTTATGATTCATGATTTACGAATATGTTGTAATACATAATGGGACTTTAGTTACGTATGCCGGATTGAATGTGAAAGGGAAATAAACGAAGAAATAAGAAGAATATCTGATTTTGGTTTTATAATTTCAAACGAACTTTTCGAAGTCAAAATGAGCGTAAATCCACTGATATTTTCACGGTACTTGCTCACTGAGACTCGTTAAAGCCTTTTTGTAGCATTCTGTATACGTGAACCTTAGAATGGGTCAGAGTATTCGTACGTTCTTGATTTGCTACAGTAGTTATAGGAGACCTTAACTTTCTTTATATAATATTCATATCAGACCTCCTCATCAAAAGCTCAATATAGGTTCGGTCTACACTAATTGAGTCTATTTCTCTCTTGAACTGTGGCCCATTAATCCAGATTATTTATTAGGTCATTTTATTCTTTTAATCCAGATCAAATTTACGTAACTTAATCGATAAGTTATTAAAAAACGTTAAAATGCAATTAATTGTTGTCCACTAAATGGAAAATTTTTTAACACTCTCAATTGGACATAAATAATTGCGATATTGACTCAAGTTGAAAACTAATTTAAAATTTGGTTAAGTCATGCTATTGTCACTACAAGAAAATAGTAAATTAGGGACGGAAAATGATAAATATTCCGTGGGTATATAATATTATCGACGTAATAAACCGACGGTCAAAAACGTCGGAGATTAGGTCGTAGCTAAACTTACCGACAGAAAGCTTCTCTACTATAGGTAAAATTACCGACAGACAATATAATGGTAAAATCAACCCAAAAGTTACCGACCATCCGAAATATTTCATCACTAAATTTACCGACGGGTGGCTTATCCGTATGTAAATTTAGCATCGGAATGTTTCTAATACAGTCAGTAAAGTTACTGACGGTAACGTTTTGTCCGTCGGTATATTCGGAACTATTACGGACGGAAATTATTGTCCGTCGGCATAGTATGTAGACAATTACTGACGAAAATCTTACATATTTCTGTAGGTAAAACTTTTATTAAATTTTTTTAAAAATATATATTTATATTATATTTAAATTATAACCGTCGAAAAATTTTATTAATAATATATATTTAATTAGATATAAATAATTAAATAAAAATTTTGAATAATGAATATAAATTAAAATATCTTAATTAATAATAAAAAAGTTACATTGTAAATAATAATATCTGTAATATAAAGTAAATGACCAATACTATACTACTGACCAGGAGCAGGTGAATCGTCTGGTAGGTGCGGTGGCCTGTTGTCCTTGCCCTTCAATTCATCGAGCTCCCGACGCAGCTGAGCGTATAAATCTAACGACTGATGTTGCGCTGCTATCGTCTGTTGTTGCGCAACCATCGTCTCTTGCAACTGACACACCTCTTCCAACATCTGTTGCAACTAAGTGGGCAATGTCTGCACCGTGCTCTCAAGCGCCTCTACTTTGTTGGACTGCATAGTAAATGCTGCTGTAATCGACGTGGAAGATTGCAAAAAACAAGTATTCGCAAATGAACTTAGTCCGAATATCCTCCCACGACGATCCCTACCACCAACTGCTTCCAAGTAAGTATCAGCCTCATCAACATTTTCAGATTGCTGAGACCGCCGCTCAATAGTCTGCTGTATTTGGTCTTATAAAAAAGCAATGTTATATGTTAGTAAGTGATAATGATGAAGAATATTATTAATATTAAATCATAAATTTCACTTACATTTAATTGTCTACAACGTTCATTGATGAATGTCACCCCATCATGCTTCTTAGTATGAGTATGCAGAAACAGCTGACAGGGTGTAGGTGCCAGACCCAAAGACTTTTCCTGCATAGGAATAAAATGTTAATTATAACTAAAATAGATTTTATAAAACAAATTCATTGAAAATAAAGCAGTCAATTAAAATAGATACTTACAAGTCTTTGTGCATGTTCTTGGTGTATAATAGAACCTTCCGTATGTACGGGAAGACTCTGTCCCTCGGGTTCTCCACGTCTGTTGGCCGAATTACACTGTGAAATCGACATCGTCGTATGTGATGTCCAATACATCAGCCAATGACTCCAAATATCTTCAGAAATAAAAGGCGGTTGTACAGCCGCTCTGCGTATCGCACCAACGAAATCACGAGATCGTGTACGCGCTCTCGACTCCCATTCTCAGTATACGATTTCGTCCAATTGAGGATCCCAAAAAAATTCTTTCTGTAACAAAAGGAAACATATTTGATAAATATTGTTGATGTAATA
>JANZXR010000171.1:26454737-26466413 GCA_027575705.1 Erythroxylum echinodendron
ATATGTATAATCTCAACCTAACCAAACATTCACGTTTAACACTAAAAACATGCTTTTTTTGTAAAATAATACACTTATAAGAGAGTTTATCTCAAACAACGCACGATGAGTAAGATAATAATCGAAACACGATTGGAAAGTGCGAGAGAAGGAGTTGGAAAACTTTGGATAGTAAGGAAAGAAGATAAATGAAGGCGCGAGGGGAGGGGAGAGGGTCGGCGCGCGACTTATAGGTGCTAGATTACTGACGGAACACAACATTCTATCGGTAATATAGGTTTCCAGAGAACGCGTCCGTCGACAGTTACCGAAGGACAAGACCATTCCGTCGGTAAAAGCGCGGCATTTTTATTACGGTAGAAACTCAAATACTGACTGAACAATAATTTCGTCAGCAAATTAGGTTTCGCTACCGACAGTTACTGACGAAATGTTGTCTGCCTGTCGGTAACTGTCGACAAGTGTACCGACGGAATATTATTTCCGTCGGTAATCTTTGTTCATGAAAACAGTTACCGATGGACATCAGACATTCCGTCGGTATACTAGGTTTATATCAACGAATGGTGGATGAAGATGCCGATGGTTACTGACGGAAACTTTATGTCGTCGGTGTATCATCTCATCTTCATCGCCACGACGACGTTTGTAAATAATTTACCGATGGAAACGCCTGTCCGTCGGTATATTACTTCCAGATATGGCGACGGAATGTAGGTCCGTTGATAAATGAAAGCTACATACCGATGGTAGGTATCCGTCTGTAAATCGGCGAAGCAATTAAATTGCGGGAACGATTCTCGCATTTTTTCCCGTCGCCGTGACTTTTGGCATCGCTATTTTCTGTTGGAAATTTTGGGTGAAAGTTTTTCCTACAGTATTTTCCACGGATGTATTTTCCGTCAGTAAATCACTGTATTTGTCGGCGGAATATTTACTTTTCGTCAGTAAGTTGCGACGGACTGATTTCAATCGGAAATATTCCGATGATATTACGTGATTTTCTTGTAGTGTGTATTGATTGATCAAGTTTAAAAACAAAACATTGGATTTAAAGATAACGAAAGTCAATTACTCTATCCTACAATGCTTTCGATACTGAAAGATATTAGACACATGTGTCACGTATGACACAGGTCCAATATAATTACGAATATCTAATACCTTATTAATATGAATGAGAAAATGAAGTATGGCAAATTTAGATGATATTTATATGATATGATATGATATGTATCATCTTTCTATTTGTAAGTCTTGATTTCTTTAAACTTTATGCTAAACTGCATATGCGAAATTATGTTAAAGAAATCTTGTTTTCTCTCACTGAATGCTAAACAACATTAGAGAAAATATTTATGTTCTCTAACTGAATGCTAATTGCATTATAGAATCTTTTTGGGATGAAAAAAACTTATATCTCCGTATGTCATTTGAAAAATCTATAGATATCCTTTTAAACTGTATGTGTCTTAATGACATAGGCTCAAAATTAATTTGTATATATGCCCAATGACGTTTAAAATGCTTAACATCGACATAAATAATAAGACTTTTACATGTATTATGACTATGTATGATAACATGTAGTATTGAGGATAAACAATGATCATCTTTATTGATGAACTACCATACTGTCATAATACATCAAAACAAACTTTTAAGGAGAAAACTTAATGATCCCTAACTACTAATGTCTAAAGACTTCAATAAACCCATACTGGATACATGTTTTTTAAACATATGTGGGCGAAGTCCCTTAGTTAAAGGATTTGTTAACATTTTCTCATCCCTCAAATGCTCCACCTTAATGTCATCTTTTATTTATCAACTCCTTTATGGTCAATTATTTGACCTCTAAATGCTAAGACCTTGTAATATTTTTATTGTCGTTATTAAACAATACAACAACAAGATTATCATAGTACAATCGAATGGGTCTAACCTCGTTATTATCTACAGACAACTTAAAAATCAAATTTTTTGGGCAAACTGTCTGCAAAGCAGCCCCATAGCATGCTATAACTTTTGCATGCTTTGTCGAGGAAGTCTCAAGTATCTACTTGACACTTCTCCATGGTATTTCACTATCTGCTAATGTGAAAATGTTCACTGAAATGGACTTTCAATCATCCAAAAACATAGAAAATTTGGAATTTGAAAACCCTATAAGGTTTACATTGTTGACCTGACTATATGTCAACATATAATCTTTGGTAAGTGTTTCAACACTCGCTTGACTGTATTCTAGTTCTCAACTATCCAATAACAAATATAATGTTCTACCTAGTACATACTCGAGCATACATCAGGCAATCATTCACACTAGAATAAAAAACATTTCTCATAGCTTCTCTTTTCACTTCATTCTTTAGACATTGTGCCAAACATAGTCTCTCACTATAAGAGATTAATGCTATAATAGTTTTACTGTGAGCCATATTAAACCTCTGTAGCATATACTCAATGTACGCATTATGTGAGAGTCTTAATGAGTGTTGAGTTTTGTCTGGTACATTTGCATACCTAGGACAAAAGATACTTCATTAAGTTCCTTCATATTGAAATGCTTGGCCAAAAATTGCTTAACTTCATTCAATATGGTCAAGCTATTAAATGTGAGCAATATATCAACCACATGCGATGATAACTTTGCTCTCCCTGACATTGTGATATAAGCATCTTTTAATTTTATTTTTCATAAAGATGAAAGAAGTCAAAACCTTATTAAATATAAAGTTCCACTTTTAGGAGGTTTGATGTAAACTATATATTGATTTTCTTGACGTACAAACTATGTTGGTTCTGTCTGGATCCTGAAAACTTTCAAGATACACCATATAGACTTCTTCATAAAGGTCTTTATTTAGGAAAGAGATTTTGACAACTATATGATGTAATTTTATATCATTATGAGTCACAATTGTCATAATCACTCTGAATGTATCTTTAGAGAATAAGTGAGAGAAGGAAGCATTAAAGTCAACCTCCTCTCAATGAGTGAACCCTCTAGCAACTGAGTGATTCATAGATTGCTAAACTTTATCCTGAATCCTTTATGATTTTAAACAGTTATTTTTAACTAACATGTTTGATTTGTTGAGACAAATCAATCTAGCTCCCATATCTTGTTGTGCTTCATAAATTGCATCTTGTTCTTTATTGCGTCCTGCCACAAATTTGCATGGGTCCAAAAACAACATATGTCAAAGTGACTAGATATTCAACATGCCAATGTTATAGTCTTGTTTACCCAAATAGACTATATATTTCAATGAGATAGCAGGTTGTCTCATTATAGTGGATTTGCATAACTGCATTAGATTTAGTACCCTATGAACCTCTATATGTTCTGTTACAAGTTCCAGTTCCCTTAAATAAATGGTACTCAGACCAAGATCTACTGAACTTTATTGTATTAGTAACAGATACATAATTACTGTAGTATCCATCCTATTATCGTGTGAAGGGTGAGAGGGTCCACTATTATCATAAACATTGTATTCCAAATGCTCTATTGTTTGTGATTCCGTAATTTAAAACCGTTCTTTGTACAGTAGAATCTGTAATATTTAAAACGGTCGAAATATCCAACTAAATAGCAATGAGTGGAACGAATATGCCAATTGTCTTCGTAAGGATTATATAAACGCACCTCATCAGGATAGCCCCATACAAAAATGTCCATAAGGCTTCCTGTCTGTTTGATAAGTATGTAAGTTAGTCCTACACTACATTGACATTGCTGTGTCCTTTAGGGTGTGATTACACCTTTCAGCAATATATCATTTTACTCAGGACTATTCGACACAGTGATCTGAATCACCATTCCAATTGATTGCATATACTTGGCAAATGGATATTTTCTTGTTTTGAAACATCATGTTTGCCATAATACTCTCCTCCTTGATCAAATCTGACAATCTTTATGGATTTTCCTAACTAGTTCTCAATTTTATTCTTAATGATCATGATACCATCAAGGACTTCAAAACTTGCTTTAAGTAAGAACACATAAACTGTAATGACAATAATCATCTTTAAATGTCAGAAAATGTCTAGACTTATACAATATAGATGCATAAGGTCCATCGAAATCCATATGTATACGATCAAATTAGCCAGATAGTTAAGTTGACTCCTTATTCTTTATTTTAGTTAACTTATTCTAAATCCAGAGTTCATAGAATGTTATCCTCAATCAATCTCTCAATCCTAGCTCCGAAAATATGGCCTAACCTTTATGTCATAACATGTATGACTCTTTCCTTTATCAGGGTTTTATATTTCATCACCTGTTGGGTAATTTATGAAGAAACATATATCTTTCCAGAGTGAGATACATTCTATGTAAACTATATGACAAGAAAGTTGTATTGATACATTTCGTATTAACCGACAATTGAAGCATTAATTACAAAAAATTAACTTTATTTGTCTAAAATTGATGCAACAATCAAATATAAAATGTGCTGTGTAATACCAAATTGAACCTTGTTTAAAGGTCCAGCCATACATTCCCCATAGATATATCATACACTACTTCATTGCTGCCAACCATTAGTGTCTACTCGTCTTTAGTTGCTTTTATCCTAGATATGAATCTCTGTATTATGAAGACAACTCAGATTAGATGCTCCACTCTCCAACCACAAGGAACTTTATGCGATTATCACAAAATTAGATTCATTAATTGATAAGTCAAGGAGTTACCTGACAGCTTTTGTTTTTCCTTATAGGCCTTAAATTTTTGGCTCATATTCACAAGATCTTTACCAGCACTTGATTGACCTACTTCAACATACGGAGAATATTTAGCCTTTCTAGCTTCGAACTTAATGGGATTCACTTTTTCCTTCCCTTAGTTGTTTTGAGAGGTTATAGGAGCAACAGTTTTGAGTTTCTCCTGTTCAATAACACAATGGGTAATCAAAGCATTGAAGTCTTATTCCTTATTTAGTAAGTAATATGTCATCACCAGATTACTAAACTCTAGAGGAAGAGTACACAACGTTTGGTGAACTATGAAGACATCAGGAAGTGAAATATTCAGCATATTTAATCTACTTTGTAGATGGATCATTCTTGATATATAGTTGATCACTCCCCCTTCTCCAATATAGCTTATGGAGAAAAAAATTTTCATCAAGGCACTTGTCTTAACATTAGATTAGACGGTATACCTCATGGATACATAATCAAGAAATTTCTTGGCTATGTCTAAATTTGGAAGTCCACTCAGTAGATGGTCAGGTATGGATCTCTTATTGGTAATGCAATACATTTTGTTCAAAAGATCCTAGCCTACATAGGTTGCTTTATGAGCTCTCGAGCTCTTGGATGTAAGTAAAGATGGCCGCTTTGTATTAATGGCCATATTATTTTCAGCCATCTCCATTACATTCAATACATCTTCCTTGTATTCAAACCAATTAAGGTTTTAATGGTGATACTATGATTATTGATTGAAAAGGTGATTACAAAATGACAATGTACCACTTAGCACAATTGTAGGATAACAGCGATACTTAAAGCCTTTAAAAGTATCTTTACCGAGAATTCGATCACCTATATTATGAAACATCTGTGGACTGAATACATAATATATGCAATTAGACCTCCACATAAAAGCGATTAGAGTACAAACCATCAACTCTCATGACACTACCACTTGTGGGTAAATAGATCTTTCAAGCAATGTCCTTCCACTATTTAATGCCTTTATGTGCATCTCTAAATCTCATATAAGGCCAAAATTTGTGGGTAGAATAACCGAACATGAGACCAGATATATCCCCTATCGTGCAAACGAGAATCAAAATACTGACTTGAAAGGCTACTGTAGTGATTGCAGTCTCATCAGTACTTAAAAATATCCTCAAATATAAGGTATACATCTTTATGTTATCCTCACACTCTATATGGGCATACAGTACGTAATAAAATATCATCAATAAATGCTAAACGTGAATTCACAGTCAAATTATCACATGATTATGATGAATACATCATCTTTGAACTTTATTTGAGACTTTTATTTGAAACAATCTCAATCTAAGTGATTATTATGCGATCTCGAACACTAAACATGAGACCTAAGGCATAAAACCTTGAAGCATCTCACTCATGTGATGTTCGAATCATGTAAATTCACCCAAAATCAGCTTCAAAACTCCCGAATTCCTTTCCTGGAGTTAAACTTTAATTTATTACTAATGTAATAAATCTAGAAAAATTAGAAAGCTCAATTTATAAATTCCCCCAACCTAAAAATTGACTCAAAATGACTTAGGCACCTTTACGGGAATTCTAAAATTTTTTAGTTTTATTTCTTTTAATCATTTACCAATTTGATGATTAATATATTGACAACTCATAAGATTCAGTTTCATGCTATAAAATCTATATTCATGTTCATGCATGCAAGTCATAATTTACTACCATTTGAAGGGTATCAAAATCATAATTGTATAATCATACTATATATATATGAGTAATGAATATGTATACAAATCATTTATGTACATGTAAATTTTCTTTAGTATAAATTTTCTAGGTGTTTAAAAGGTTTCATACACATTCATAAAGGTTCGGATAAGATGTGGTAAAAATCGAAATCGAAAATAATGTCACGGTCATGAGAAACACTCTCTCCATTCATATCACTATTTGTTCCTTAATATTTAGGTAGAAAATGTCAGAACTAGGTTTCAATGTATTCTAGACATTTTTTCTCTGTCTTTAGTTTATATAGCACCAACATTCAGACCATTTGGAATCTAAATCATGAGATATAAAAAAAATATCACAAGCTGCTCTAAAATAGAAGTAGTATCAGTTTACCATTTTTATCTTAATTTCCAAGGTCATAAAGCCAGAATTAAGTCAGAATCCCTTCTGGACTTGTTTAGCTCTATGTCCTGTTTTTCATATGCAACTAAAATCACACAATTTGGAGGTCTATAGGCTGAGTTATGACTCAAACAATGTGACTGACTCAAATAAATCCTAGACAAAATTCCACTACACGATACTCTCTTGTCATATATAACCAAGTTCATGCAAAGTAACACCAAAACAACGTCCCAACAAACATTCCACATCCAAATTACAGAAATCAACTAAGTGAAGTCCCAAACCTCAAAATTGACGAAGTAGGTCTTCTATTGCTTTTCCTTCCCTTTCTCTTTGACTTTGCTTGGCTCACCAACTAGAAACACCATAAATATACATCTCAATCCCACTTACAATCTTATAATTTCAGTTTTTCATAAGCAAAGTAATAAAAGGTAAAGGTGAAGAGAAAATCTCTAACTTTTACCTTGATTTCCACCTAAGATTGACTTAAATTCTTACATGAAAAATGATGGGATGAAGAAGGTGAAATGGAGAGGGAAAAAATATGAACTTAGAACCCCCAAAGTTTCATCCATCTTTCCTCTCCATATGCCCATTCAAGAACTTTCAAGACTCACATATGTGCCTAATCCTTATTTGACACACATGCTTTAATCGAATTGGTCCATGAGTTAACTTTAGGAAAATTACACATTGGTCCTTCTTCTTCCTTTAATTCCATATTAACCTATGATCTTATCAATTAATTTCATTTCCCTATGTCTTAACTTTTGGCATTAATTTCATGCAACTTGGTTAATTATATCAGGAGTTATATCCTAAAAACTAGGCTATTCGAAAACAAGGACAACAACTAGAATTAAACTTCAAGCTAAAATTCAAAACTATTAGAGTCAGAATTAGATTTTGGTTCCTTTATAAAAGTTTTAGATATATATCTCTAATTTAATCTCCAATTAAAATTATCTAATTTAGAGGTCTAAAAGCAAAGATATGGCCAAATTACAGAAGTTTGTTCAGTGTAACCTATCCATTCAGTGAGGTACACATCCCAAATCAACTAACTTCAATCTTAGTATGCAAAAGCAACACAAAATGCATCCAATTTAACCAAAAACATCTCATTCGCTTATGGAATACTTCTTTTATCAATTCCACTCATATCACATAAGCAAAAATATCAAAATTTTCTATACATATTTCAGGTCTAATTATGTATGTCTGTGTCGAAGTGAACAAGTTATCTATTTACCCATGTCTTTCATATTAAGTACTATTATATATCTTACTATAATTAGATGTAATTAATTCATAATGTTCACTTCTTAATACACCCTAGACATGTTATAATACTTCCGGGGTATATGTTGGAGCGTTACATTTCTCTTCCCCTTAAAAAGAATTTTGGCATTGAAATTCATACCTGTATCCCCATAGTGACACACGGGGCCGGATAAAACTCTTTTCCAAAAGTCCCTTTAACTGAATCTTCTACTCTTTTAACGCTGTAGGAATCATTCTATAAGGTGCCCTTGAAATAGGAGTAGTACCAGATACAATCTCGATGGATAGTTCTACCTCCCTCTTAGGTGGCAAACACGGTAACTCTTCTAGGAACAAGTCAGAAAAATCATTTACTATTGGTGTGTCTTGCAAGGTCACCTTCTCCCTTTTTAAATCAAGTATCAAAGCCAAATATGCCTCATAATCTTTTCTAAGCAGTCGTCTTTCTAGCATGGATGATATCACATTTGTCAAAGGACTAAACCGAATACCACGCACCACTATTTTTGAACCATCAGAATCTTTGGGCACAACTATTTTCAACCCATAATCAACTATAGCTTAGTGTTTGGACAACCAAAACATGCCTAAAATCAATTCAAATTCATGGAAGGGTAGCTCTATTAGATTAGCATCAAATTGTTTCCGGTGGATCATAATAGGGAAAACTCTATACACTTTATTCATATATACATTATGGCCTAATGGACTAATCACACTCATATCATAAGCTAGTCAATCTACTAATAACATTCTATCACACACTCTTTGGAGGCTTAGGAGGAACTAATTGGCCTCTCTCCTACGACACTATCAGTTGACTCATCATCAACTTCAACAGGTCTTTCTACCTCTAATAGTTATAAGAAAATTGGGAACATCTGCATTAGGATAACACTAAAACCAAACCATACCACACTTTACTAGACTCTTATTGGTCATAATCGCCTAAATCGTGCTTTGATACCACAAAATATAACACCCCCTATAGGAAACCTATAACTATCCACACATATAGCAACCAAATTCATGCGCATGCATTCAAGGTATACAATTCTATTCAATGCTATACATATACACATTACAATACTCCCTAATGCTTAACATTATCATTTAACCGTAATAATACATTTTTAAATTTACTTAGTAATCCAAAAGAAAACATAGACAACCATTCTTTAATCAAAAGACACATTCAAATGTACTTTTACTTCTAAATATTAGCCTTGGTCCCCGCAGATGTTCCCTATATCTAACTCCTAAAACCTAGAACTACACGGATTAATACCCGTGCTAAACTTGAAACCTTAGTGAAGAAAATGCTTATTTTGGATGACTACTCACAGTAGTCATCCGTCATCCCTCAAGCACACACATTTAGAATATCACAACTTTTATACCATAGATTCACATTCTTGAACTAAACATTGATATTCAATGCTCATGTAAACAATGATGACATACTTAAGAAAAGTACATAATGCAAATATTGATGTGAGAACCAATAGGAAGTTGTCCTATAGAAGCTTCAAAAAGATGGAGCTATGCCTGAGAACGGCTAGAATCAAAAACACACACGGAAGCACAAGAAATAAAATTAAAAAGATAGAAACATAACATAAAAGGAAAAGTGGGTCAGGGGAATGTTGGTCAATGGAAAGAACTCTAAGAAAACTTGTCTGTTAGAGTCCTAGCCTTGGGACACCACAAAGGAAGACCATGCCTTTGATAAGTCAACTATTCTCAAAAAATACAAAGAAAGCAAAAATGCTCTAAATAATAATTAATATTATTTGTGAATGAATCCCTTTCAAAGTACATAAAGGGTACCTATTCATAGGAAAAACTTTCTAAATTAATGTCCTAAGGCAAAAACTAAATAAAAGGAAACAAATCAACCCCTAAAATAAAAAGAAAATGAAATAAACTTAGAAAGGTTTTGACTAGATGACCTTAATTCAAGGAAAACAAAAAGGAAACTAATTAAAACTTATATGAAGATATTGGACCTTATGGAGCATGTCCTTCTTCTTATTTTTAATCGACACATGGTTGTCACATGTTATTTTCTGTGAGTTCTTCCAACTGGACTCAATGTGGGCCTTTGGACATTCATTTTGGGCTTCAAGGAGTAAGACAATGCCTCTTAGACCTTTATAAGATGCAATCTAACTCAACAACATGGGCTCTATCTCTTGAAGGTCTTAGATCAAACAATTCAATGCTTTTTTCATTGCTTTGGCCCTAGCTCTTGTCATTGAGCCTCCAACATCTTGTAATGGATCCTTAGGAACATTAGACTTGAATGTTGGGCCTGTGATATGGGAATTTTGTTCAGCCCCTTGCCTTCCACATTCAAACTTCAAATCTGATCTAATTTCAGCTCCTAATCTTCCTTTTGCTAGTTCATGTCCATGCAAATCTTGTCCCAAGATTCCCTAAGGCGGATCACACCATGGATGCTTCTCTTCTTATCTTTCACATGCCCCTGGTTCTCCATCATTCGCTCCCTCCTCGAAAGAATTCGTGCTCAAATCTATAGCATCAAGAAGGGATAAGTCAGATACATTGAATGTAGCACTAACATTACTATAGGAGCTAGGCAAATTAATTTTATAAGCATTATCATTAATGTAACATCCCGTTTCCATACAAAGAGTTGAACCATAGAAACGAGTACACGTGAGATCAATCGGAGAAAAGAGGAAAACACATCTCATGCTCATGCATTATATAATATACATATATACGTGAACAGTGATTTTTGCACATGAAAAATGACTGTACATGCATTCATGACATTTCCCGGTTTATTGTGGATAAATGTGATTGTTATAAAAAAATGTGATTTGGTTGTGTAAACATTGTATTGGAGAGGGCTATAGTGGTTTTCTGATTTTTAGAGAATTTTAGAAATTTTTTGGGAATTTTTCGGGGTCGTTTCTAGACCAGGAAAATTGGCAAACGGCAGAATAAGGGTTTACCGGTAGAAGAAATGACTGTCCAATGGCACTGGAAACTTAGACATACGAATTTAAGAATTTTTGAAACGAGCCATTAGAATTTTAGAGAAAAATTGGAATTGAATTGGGAAGAAAATTAAGTGAGCAAATGAGAGTGTGACACGTGGCAAGTGACACATGTCAGTTACCTACATGATCACTTATGTTTTCATTAATAAAACTCATTCTTTCTTTGTGTCTTTCACGACACTTATTCTTATCTTCTCTTTGTCAAAAGCTTTTGGTGCCCTAGGTGAGAATCCCTTCCATCATCATCGTAGCTTCTTTTCTTTCTTATTCTCTTTGAATATTTGACCCTCTTTTCTACTCCTTTCACCTAGTTTTGCTCTTCTTTTGTTCATTAACAAGCCTAACCTAAATCTCATCCCCTTAAGATGGTAAGGTCGTATGTGTTGGTGAAGAGTAGAGACTTTGTGAAAGTGTGAAGAATTGAAGGAGTGGAAGCTTAATAAGTGAGAAACAAATCTTTATCTTATGGTTTTGTCATTTATTGCAATATTTGTGAAGCTTG
>JANZXR010000171.1:26474329-26527344 GCA_027575705.1 Erythroxylum echinodendron
TTACTGCATGCAAGTCAAGGATAGAGGTCGGGATCAGTTCGCGTCTGCATTGATTTTCTTTATTTGAGACTGAATTGCATTTTTCGCAAAAGTTTGTAATTTTTGTAATTCGAATATTACAATTTGTAATAATTTTAGAAAATGTAAATGAATAATAATGTTTGTATTTTGAAATTTGAAATGGGCCTAAGTGGCTAATAAAAGTTTCTGTTGATTTCATTGTGTGGTTTAAAAAAAAAATTTATACCGAATTTTAATTGTTAAGTGACATGGCACACCACCCTCGCGGAGAACGGATTCAGATATCACTATCGATATCGGGTTCGGGTCCAGCAGGAGTGGGGTGTTATAATTAATCCTTTCTAAAACTTGAAAGGGGCCATCTCCTCTTTGCTGTAGCTTAGATTTCCTTTGTTCTAGAAACCTCTCCTTTCTCAAATACACCCAAATCCAATCACCAAGTTTAAATGTAGCACGCCTTCGGCCTTTATTGGTTTGCTTTGCATATTATTCATTTCTCCTTTCAATGTTGGTTCTAACTTTAGCATGCAACTCCTACACAAATTTAGCCTTTTTCACACCATCAAGGGTAGTAAAATCATTAGAAGGCAATGGAAGAATTTCTAAAGGAGTCAAAAGGTTAAGCCCATAAACAATCTCAAAAGGAGAAAATTGAGTAGAAGAATGACTAGCACAATTATAAGCAAACTCAATGTATAGGAGACACTTTTCCTAATGTTTCAAGTTATTTTGGTTGATCAAAGTTCTATTTAACACTTTAGTTTGACCATCCATTTGAGGATGTGCAACAGTAGAAAACAAGGTTTTAATCCCAAGTTTATTCCATAGAGTTCTCCAAAAATGACTAAGAAACTTCACATCTCTATCACTTATAATATCCTTTGACAACCCATGTAATCTTACAACCTTTTTAAAGAATAAGTTAGCAACATGAATAGCATCATTGGTTTTAAAACAAGCAATAAAGTGAGCCATCTTGCTAAATCGATCAACCACTACAAAGATGCTATCCTTTCCACTAGATGATCTAGGCAATCCAAGCTTAAAGTTTATAGATATATCAACCCAAGGATGAGAGGGAACGAGTACAGGAGAATGTAAAAGATATGATTGAACCTTAGATTTTGCATGCCTATAAGTAATATTTTTATCACAAACAGAAACAACATCCTTTCTCATATTAGGCCAATAAAAATGTTCATGCAAAAGAGCTAAAGGTTTCTCAACATTAAAGTGACCCATCAATCCACCATCATGTGTCTCTCTAGCAAGAAATTCACGAATAGAGCAAGATGAAATGCAAAGTTTATCTTTTTTGAATAGAATCCACCAAATCTATAGAAATTATCAATACCTTGTTTTTCACAAAATTTCCAAATTTCTTAAAGTTATAATCAGACTCATACATGCCTTTCAACATCTCCAAACCAAGTAATTTAGCATGCATAGAGGTAAGAGGAGAGTATCTACTAGAAAGAGCATTAGCCATAATGTTTTCTTTCCCTTGTTTATGTTTAATAACGTAAAGAAAAGTTTCAATAAATTCTAGTCACCTAGTATGTCTCTTGTTCAATTTACCTTAGGACTTTAGAAATTTCAAACTTTCATTATCAGAATGAATGATAAATTCTTTTGCCCACAAGTAATGTTGCCAAGTCTTTAAAGACCTTTTTAAAGCATACAACTCTTTATTATAAGTAGAGAAACTTAAAGCAACACCACTTATTTTTTCACTAAAATAAGCAATGGGTTTAGAATCTTGTATTAAAACAACATCAATACCTATTCCAGAAGCATCACATTCAACCTCAGAAACTATAAAAAAACAGGAAGAATAAGAAGAGGAGCATTGGTCAATTTTTTTTCAAGATTTTAAAGCAACCTCTTATGAACCACCCCATTTAAAAATCATATTCTTTTTTACCAATTCATTCAAAGGGGCAACAATAGTAGACAAGTCCTTCACAAATCTCCTATAGAAGTTTGCCAAGCTATGGAAGCTTCAAACTTTATTCGCTTTTTGGGAGTTGGCCATTCTCTAATTACCTTCACTTTCTCTTCATCAACTTAAGTCCTTTATCACCTACAATAAAACCAAGAAACACTACAGTATCCATGGAAAATGAACATTTTTCTAAATTGGCATAAAGCTTATTCTCTTTTAAAAGTCCAAACACATCATGCAAATGTTTCACATGATCATTTAAACTCTTAGAATATATTAGAATATCATCAAAATATACATCCACATACTTTCCAATAAAAAGGAGAAACATATTATTCATCAAACTCATGAAAATACTAGGTGCATTAGTCAAGCCAAAAGGCATAACTAACCATTCATATAACCTAAACTTAGTTTTGAAAACAGTTTTTCACTCATCACCCTTTCTCACTCAAATTTGATAGTACCCACTTCTAAGATCAATTTTAAAAAATGTACAAGTACCATATTATCTAAACTAGGGATAGGGTAATGATATTTCACTGTGCTTTTATTGATGGCTCTTCAATAAACACACATCTTCTATTTGCCATCTTTCTTAGGAATAAGTATAACGGCACAGCACATGCACTCAAGCTTTCTCTCACAAAGCCCTTTTTCATAAACTCTTCAACTTGTCTTTGGATCTCCTTAGTTTCTTTCGGATTGGCTCTATACGTAGGCCTATTCGGAATTGAAGCTCTGAAAAGGAAGTATATATATTGCTTAATGCCTTTCAAAGGGGGAAATCTATCGGGAATCTCCTCCGAAACACTAGACGACAAAGATGGATCAAACTTATTAATAGTTAAGAAAACATCTTTATATCAAAGTATATAAGATTCTTCAATTTTAAAGCTCTCTTAATCTCAATTTTTCCAGCAAATAAAGTCACTCTCTTTTCTTTATTTTTCCCACTCGTTTTATTTTCTCTCTTTTTCTTTCTTTTTGACCTCTCTCTCTCTCTCTCTCTCTCTCTCTCTCTCTTTTCTTTTGATCTCAATTGCATTCTTTCTCAATCCTCACTTGATTCTCATAAGCTTGAATGGGCCTAAGAGGCTTCAATACAACATTTTTACCATAGAAAGGAAAATAATAGCAATTTTCGTATCCATCGTGCCTAACTTTTCTATCAAATTGCCATGGCGTACCAAACAAAATATATCCAGCATATGTAGTTGCAACATCACATAAAATATCATCATGATACTTGCAAACAAAAATTGCAACCATCATTTGTTTGGCGACTTTCATTTCACAACAATCATTAACTCATTGCAATTTATATGGTCTAAGAGGTTTCAAAGTAGGCAATTTAAGCTTGTCAACAAGTAAAGTGCTAGCAGCATTGGCACAACTTCCACCATCTATGATCATGCTACAAACTTTACCATTAATGAGACATCTTATATGAAAGATGTGCTCACGTTGCTCTTTTTCAAGATCTTCTTTTGGTTATATATTAAGAGCAGACCTACCTACAAGGGTTTCACCAACCTCAGCATTACAATCAACATCGGAAGCATCCATCAATGGAGGTAAATCATCAAATTCATTACTGTCACTACTCTCTCTAGCAACATCACCATTCTAAAGCAAAATCATAGTTCTTTTGTTAAGGCATTAAGAAACAATATGGCCAAAACCTTGACATTTAAAGCACTTAACTTTAGAAAGAGTAGAATAAGAAAAGGGTTTAGAGTCATTTTTACCCTTAGGATTTAGAGAAGAGAATTTAGGGTTACTTTCCACCTTTATCTTGATGTCTCCTTTAGATTTGAAGGAATTTTTAGACTCCTTCAAGCTTTTCTTCCAGGAACTCGATCCAGCACCATTTTGGATTTTAATTACTTTTCTACCATGATGGACTTATGCAACAACTCATCCATGTCAAGGAAATTTTGCAGCTCTACAATGGAAGCAATTTTAAGGCGCAAATGATCAAGAAATCTTCTCATAGTAGCTTCCACGTCCCCCTCAACATTGTCCCTAATCATGATGATCTCTATCTCTCGGTGCTACTCTTCAACACTTATGGATCCATGCCTCAATCTTTGCAACTGCTTGAACAAGTCTCGATAGTAATGACTTAGGACAAAGCGCTTTCTCACGATGGCTTTCATTTCTTGCCATGTACAGATTGATCTTTCAAGATTCCGCCTTCTAATTACCTATAATTAATCCCACGAAATACTAGCATAATCATGAAATTCAACAGCAGCAAGCTTTATCTTTTTCTATTCACTATATATATGATACTCAAATACATGTTATATTTTCGTCTCCTAATCTAAATACAATTCAGGATCATTTTTCCTTTGAAAAGAAGGGATTTTCAATTTTATGTTGTCAAGAGCTGTCTGCCTCTCCTATTGTTGGGGCCTTCATCCTCGGATTGTAAATCTTCATCTTGTTCATGGAACGTCCTTCTAGGACCTTTGGAGTTTGATCTAGATTGGATGTCATCCAACCTAGCATTCAACCTCTAGAATTGATCTTACACAACTTTCATAAAGACTTTGAGATCTTGTTCATGTATTTCATCTTCTTGAGACATGTTTATGAACTGCAAAATGTTAGTGAACAAAAAAACAATATAGACCTCACCACTCAACCTCATGTGCATACACTCAACATATGCCCAATAACTCATGTATCATATAAAATTTGGCTTTTTCTATAATGCAAACACTCTTGCCTTTTACCACTCAACTTGTTTTCTACAGTATTCTTATTCAAAACAAGACATAATCAAATACTAGAATCCCAAAATAAAATTCTCAAATAATCAAAAGGGGAAATAGGGTGTGGAAAATAAAGAAAAAGAAGAAAAGGAGACAAATATGCAAAAGAAAGGGGACTTGAAGGGAAAGGAGGGTTCGACAACTCTGAAAACAAGAAGAAAAAAAGGAAGCTGGCACTAAAAGTATTAGGAGAGAAAAAAAATGGGAAAGTGGAGAAACTTGGAAACTAAGTAAAGGAAAAATAATATAAAGAATGAATTAAGGAAGTGACTACCTCAGGGAAAGTCACAAACTTGAAGCTAAAGAAAGATGAATGAGGCAAGAAATAAAATAGGAAACTAAAGATAAAGCAGGAAAGTAATTGAAATAAGAAAGTGAAGCAAATAGGAAAGTAAGCAAGTTCCAAGCAATACAAAATAGGAAAGTATTTGCAATTAAGTTCAGGTAATAGGAAAGATGTTATCTTTACTTGATTTTAATTAGGAAAGTAGCAAATTTGGACTCCATTTCTCTTGAAATTGCAGTGCACACTCTGTTCTTTTTTTTTTCTCTTTTTTTGAATTATGTTTCTTCTCTTTTTTTTTCCATATAATTTGAAGTTCACATGAATAAATATGGAAACAAAAAAATGCAAAGCAGTTTTTAGAAGTTGGACATTCTTAATTTTCAATTTAGTATAACTTGCTCTATAAAGCTCGGATTGGAATGATTCCAAAACAAGGAGAAAGAAGAGATTTTGAACTTCAAGAAACACCTATTAATCAGTCAAAAAATCAAATAAAAAGTAAACAAAAAATGGATGAAAAATGGATTGAGAAGAAGAACGAAAATAAATAACACAAAAGGATAACAATTTAAAATCTAGTAACCAAAGCTCTGATACCAATGATGTAAGATCCAATAGGAGCTTGTCCTAGAGAACCTTTAACAAGATGGAGCTATGCCCGGGAGCTACTAGAATCAAACACAAACACAGAAGCACAAGAAAGAAGATTGAAAAGATAGAAATAGAACGCAAAGAGAAAAGGGGGCTAGAGGAATGTTGATAAATGGAAAGTATCCTAAAAGAATTCGTCTCTTAGAGCCCTAGCCTTGGGATACCACAAAGGAAGACTATGCTTTTAATAAGGCAAGTATTCTCATAGAATACAAAGAAAGCAAAAATGCTCTAAATAATACTCATTATTATTTCTGAATGAATCTCCTTTAAAGTACATAACGGGTGCCTATTTATTTGAAAAACTTTCTAAATTAATGTATTAAGTAAGAAACTAAATAAAGGAAAACAAATCAACCCCTAATATAAAAGGAAACAAAATAAATAAATCAACCCCTAATATAAAAGGAAACAAAATAAACTTATAAATTTTTTTACTAGATGACCTTATTTTCAAGGAAAACAAAAAGGAAATTAATTAAAACATGTTATGAACATGTTGGATCTTACAGAGCACGTCCTTCTTGATAGTTGTGATATGCATTATCTTTTAGGGTTTAATTTGTTAGGTATTTAGTGTTAATTTGAGTGTTTAGTGTGTATTTATATTTTAATTGTGTTAGTTTATGTATTTAAGTGTTTTAATGGGTTAGTATGAGTCTTTGAGTTTAAATATTATATTTTTGAGGTACCTTGGTATGTTTGTTAGTGTTTCAGGTAAACGGCGAAGAACGGAGAAGTTTTGAAGAGTTTTGGGCAAAAAACATGACCTATGATCGTGGCACAACAAGCCATGATCGTAACATAAAGAGGCGAGTCAACAAGACCTAGGCTACGATCGTTCCATTTTTGGTCACGATCGTGATAGAGAGCTCTGAACCAGACCACGATTATGCACTTTAAGCCACGATCATGACAGAAAGGGTTAGGTGCTAGCTACGATCATGGCCCGCATCAGGCAGACATGAAAACAACTGAAAACGTCAAGTTTTGCAGAATTTTTCAAAACATTTTGACCCTGAATCAACTCTAGAGCTTCCAAGATATAAACAGAACATTAAGAGACTGAGGAGGAAGCCTTTGAAGCCTTTTTGCATTTGTCAATTCTGAAACCCTAGACAGCATATCAAGAGATTTAAGGAAGGAGATGAAGGAAGAGAGACACGGAGAAGAAGCTTGACGCGAAGTACTTCCCGAAACAGGTGGTTTCCCACAATCACCGCCTCTAGGAGTACGTTCTGACAATGTTTTTCATTTTTATTTCAATTTTGTTAATGTATAGAATTAGGATAATCATTGAGAATATTTGTTGTTGAATGTTGATTTTGTCTAAACTTACCTTCGGGATTTTGATCTTTGAGATTAATAAAGTTTGATCTATTCTATTTTCATTAAGTTATTTGTGATTCAATATCTGTGCTTAATAATTCGCTGATAAACTGAGAGGGTGAATCTAGTGAATATCATCAAATTAGGCTAACGAGAGTTAAGTAGATTGAAAGATAATAATTAAATCAAACTGATAAAATCGTGTAATGAAAGATCGAGCATAGGTTTCCGGTAGGTTATTAGACACATTCAAAACTAATTTAGGTTTTGGATAAATTGGAAATCGAGAGATTACAATTCTATAATTTAAATTAGAGATTATAAACTAGGGTTAAAGATTATAACTCGAGAGAGAGTAATCCACCTTATGGCCGTCTAGACCCGATAATTCCATAATTGATTAGATTTTCATTAATTTCTGATTAAAACCTCCTTTCTCTCAATTGGTAGTTTCTAGGTTAATTCTAGATTCGATTATGCAAAATTGTTATTTTGTTTATATTTTATGACTTGAATTCTTGATATTGATTGTTTGATTGGATAATTTCTGCATTAGTTGTTTACTTTAAATTATTGCAAAATTTAGTCAAGCCTTAGATTTTAGGATTAGATTAACCCTCATTATGGGAACAATACCTTAGGTACTATACGAATGGCCCGTGCGCTTGCAAAAATATCAAGATTAAAAATATTAAAACTTTTTCATAGCATAACACCCCTATCACTTCCCCTTATTTTTAAGTGACACATGGTTGTCACATGGTATTTTACGTGAGTTCTTCCAATTGGACTCAATGTGGGCCTTTAGACACTTTATGTTAGGCTTTGAGGAGTAAGACAATGCCTTTTAGATTTTTATGAGATACAATCTGACTCAACAGTATGGGCTCTATCTCTTGAAGGTTTTGGATCAAACAATTCATTGCTTGCTTCATTTCTTTGGCCCTAGCCCTTGTCATTAGGCCTCCAACATCTTGTAATGGATCTTTAAGAACATTATAATTGAATGTTGGGCTTTTGATATGGGAATTCTCTCAGCCCCTTGCCTTGCACATTCAAACTTCAAATTTGATCCAATTTTAGCTCCTAAGCCTCCTTTTGCCAACTTATGTCCATGCAAGTCATGTCCCAAGCTTTCTTAAGGCGGATCAAACCATGTATGCTTCTCTTCTTATCTTTCACACCTGTGCTAAGCATGAAAGCTTATTAAGGAAAACACTTAGTTTGGATGACCACTCACAATAGTCATCTATCAAGCACACACATTCAGAAATATCACAACTCATATACCATAAATTCACATTCATGAACCAACCATTGATATTCAATACTCATACTAACAGTGATGGCATACTTAAGTAAATTACATAATACAAATATGCTTCAACATATTATCCATATACCAAAAATGCACATTTATAAGCGAAATATTGATATTTAATGCTCATTGATACAAATTATCAATATAATTGCACATCATTACAATTCATCATTACAATCAATACGTATGTTCATCAATACCAATTATTCATATTGTCATGTTGTATTTCTTATTTATTAAGCCTACACATTTTTTATAGGTGTGGGTCACGGGTGCTATGAATATCTGAAGATATCAAACTGTGGAAACTAGAAAGTATCGAACTGTGCATACCTAAATGTATCAAATTATGGATAATCGAAAGTATCAAACTGTGGACACTGGTGGTGTCAAACTGTAACAGCTGTATTATAACCCTATATGCACGCCTATTTATCCATCACTAAGACAATGAAGCAGGCACTATAACATTTTCTTTTAATTATTTACCAATTTCATGAATAATATATTGACAATTCATATGATATACATTTCAGATCATAAAATTGATATTCCTGTTCATGCATGCAAGTTATAATTCACCACCATTTGAAGGGTATCAAAATCACATTTGTATAATTATACTATACACATATGAATAATAAATATTCATATAAATCATTTATGTACATGTAAATTTTCTTCAGAATGCATTATGCTCAATATTAAAATCCAATGTTCAATAACTTAATTCACATATAGCAAGTCCTATTTCATTTATATCTAGGTATTTAAAAAGCTTCATACACATTTATAAAAGTTCAGTTAAGATGCGGTAAAAATAAAAAGGAAAACAATTTCACGGTCGTGACAGACACTCTCTCCATTCATACCATTACTTGTTCCTTAATATGCCTATATAAAACTTCAGAATTGCTTTTTGATGCCTTCTAGACATTTTTTCCTCTATGTCTCTAGTTTCTACAACACCAAAATGTAGACCATTTGGACTTCTACTCCAAAATAGGGCAACATTAGGTCACCATTTTTATCTCAATTTCTAAGGTCATAAAGCCAGAATTAAGTCAGAATACCGCTAGATATGTTTAGTTCCATGTCTTAGTTTCATATGCAACTGAAATCACATAATTTAAAGGTTTATAGGCTGATTTATGACTCAAACAATGTGATTGACTCAAACAAACCCTAAACAGAATCCCACTACACGATACTCTCTTGTCATATATAATCAAGTTTATGCAAAATAACACCAAAATAAATCCAAAGCAACATCCCATCATCTATTCCACATAAAAATGAATCTTTATATCTATTCAATCATACACAAATACAGAAATCAACTAAGTGAAGTCCCAAACATCAACATTGACAAAGTAGGTCTTCTATTCCCTTTCCTTCCCTTCCTTTTTGGCTTTGCTTGACTTACTGACTAGAAATACCATAAATATACATCTCAATCTCACTTAAACCTTATAATTTCACCTCTTCATAAGCAAAGTAAGAAATGGTGAAGACAAAATTTCTAACTTTTACCTTGATTTCCACCGAAGATTGGCCTAATTTCTTAAATGAAAAATGACAGGATAAAGAAGGTGAAATGGAGAGGAGAAAAATCTGAACTTATAACCCCTAAAGTGTTGTCCATCTCCCCTCTCTATATGCCCATTTAAGAAATTTCAAGACTCAAATACATGCTTAATCCCTATTAGACCCACATGCTTTGTTATTATTGGTCACACATGCTTTAATCCAATTAGTTCATGAGTTGACTTTAGGCAAATTGTACATTGATCCTTCTTCTTCCTTTAATTCCCACATTGGCCTATGATCTTATCAATTTATTTCATTTCCCTATGTCTTAATTTTCTAATGGCATTAATTTCATGCAATTTGGTTAATTATATCGAGAGTTATACCCTAAAAATTACAAGCTATTTGAAAATAAGGACAATAGCCAGAATTTAAACTTCTTAAAGTCAAAATCAGATTCCGATTCCTCCGTGAAAGTTTTAGACCTATGTCTCTAGTTTAATCTCCAATTGGAATATCCAATTTGGATGTCTACAAATCATGCAATATATACTTGATATCTAATTTGGATGTCTACACATCTCCAATCAAGTTTAGTCTTATCATGTAAGAGCAACATAAAAATACATTCAATTTAACCAAAAACATCCCATTTGCTTATGGAATACTTCTTTTATCAATTCCCCTTACCTTACATTCATAAATCTAAGTAAACATATCAAAATTTCCATACATATTTCATGTCTAAGTATGTATGTCCATACCAAAGCGAAAAAATTATCCATTTACCCATATCATTCACATTAAATACCATTATATCTCTTACTATACTTAGATATACTTAATTCGTTATGTTTTCTTGTTAATACATCCTAGACATGCTATAATACTTCTAGGGTATATGTTGGGGCATCACATACTCAGTCAGGTCAAGATTTCAAATGGGCATTAGCACCACTTATAACTTTTCTAGAAATTAAAATAAATGGATTTCCAAAACAATAAGGCTAGGCTTTAAAGATTTATATAAAAGACTAATAGTTGGGTTCTACATAACTTACTAAACCAACCAAAATTACAAAGCTAAAGTTATATACCAAAGGTAACTTGTAACTACTAATTTTACTATAAATGACACTTTACAAAGATAGAAATATTTTCAGCTCATATATAGAAGAGGTTTTGTTTTTAGTTTAGTTACTTTTCTGCCTATGAATGGTCGTGTATCCAATTATGTATCTTCATGAGCTTCACATTTTTGTGGTTGCAAGATTGGATGCACATGCATGCACCAAATACCCCAAAACCTAGTTTTTGCTATAAATTGACATTTTGGGAGGCCAAAGGGAGGAGAATCATTTTGGGACTTTATGAAAGGGCAGAAAACTTACTTTTTGGAGATCCATAGAGGGCTAAGCTTCCTTCTTCTGGTTCAAGGATGAAATTAACACTAAACACCAAATTTGGGCATATCGTCATTGTGTATTGTAATAGTTGTGTTTTGGATTCATATGCGGCAACTAATGATATTGAATCATTAGGGATAACATAACATATGTTAAATGACCGGAGCTTAAGTAGTTGTTACCTAGATCGATCTATTTACCTTATTCGTAATATGGCTATTTGACTAAATCTACAGAGCTTGTTTTAGGTTGTTCGATAGATAGGTTTAATTAAAGAGCTTATTTTGATTAAAAGCAATCTAAGGGAAAACTGGAGTTAACAGAGCATGTTGTTAATCTACGATCAACAGTTTCTTAGAGAGGTGTAAAAACAATATGACAATGACATATGTTTAATTGAATGTAGGATGAGATTGAGCCAAGTACTGGATTCTAAACGTATTAATCACTTTCATCATTTTTTACTGTTTTCTTTAATTTGCTTTCATTAGTTTAATTGTACTTTGTTTTCTTAATTACATCAAACCAAACACCCTTCATATCCTAAACATCAATTCTTCTCATTACAAAAGCTTTACACACACTCTTTGTGGATCCCTACTCACTACTACTATAAAATTAGTTGTGCAAAGTTAGGTTTATTTTATGGTGCATTCAAGACGCATCAACATAAATCCATGTATATATTTAAAAACTGTGTGTTTTAGAGATGATTCCATGGATCTACTCAAGTCATAGTCACCTTCCTCATTGATCGTACTCTAGAATTGGCAAGAAGACATCCCATATAAAAAGTCTATCCGTAAGGTTAAGTAAGCTAGCATTCCCATAAATTTTTAGTCGTGCAATCCCATAATGATAAGGAACTTCAAACAACTGATACAGACCATCTCCCTTAGCAGCTAAAATTGGATAATGTTCAGCCAATCCCAGTCTTGACGTCCTTTATCCACAACGAATGGGGAGAGCAACCTAAGCGTTAACTCCCAATATGAGGGCTTCATGATCTTGAAAATTGGGAGCATATTCCAACATCGATAAGGTCCCGAACTTATTAGACCAAACTGACCTACCCCAATGCTTCCTAGTTAATGCTGCGACCTATTACAAAATTCTTCTTCTTGAGTCATAGATACTACTCCTCATGTGTCGCAACATTAAAGAGTAACATCTGAGGTTGCTCTGGTGTCTGGTATGTGTAAGCTCCCTTTGAGTCTCTAAAGGACCCTTCCCATCGTTTCCACTTCCTTGGTGCCTCTTTTGTACATCACAGTCTCGTAATTGTGCTTGCAACTTTAAATAAATGTAAGAAAATTGCAAATAAAGTACAAAAATATCGTTTCCGCACACTTATTTTTTATGCTCACTAAATTGATAAACATAAAAACAAACTGAAAAAAGGAAAGTTAAACACATAGCAAAATCATGAACAAATAATCTAATGCAAACAAACAAATAGATAAATAAAATGAAATAAAATAATTATAAAATTAACTAATAACATAATTAATTACAAAATTGAAATTAATAACACTGTAATTAACCAATAAAATTAACCTAATTAATCAATTACAAAATTAAACCTAAATTTGAAATTAATAAATCTAATATGACAAATTACTAAAAATTAGCAAAAATAAACATTGAATTAAACAAAAAAACAAATTCAATTAACTATAAAAATAACTAATTAATCCTAATTGAACATAAAATCATCACAATTTAATAATTAGTGAGTAAAATTTCATAACATGCAATTCCAATTGAAATCTCTTCCAATTTGTATGAAATTCATCAAATTAAATCAATAAATCATATGGATAACAATAAAATTCAACTATTAAACCACAACTAACAATAAAATCAAGCAAATTTATACAAAATCATCAAACCCTAAACATAGCATTTTTTAGGGATAAATATCCCTAAAAATTGCAAAATACCCAATTATTCATGCATAAACAAGTGAAATAGATGAGAATATTTACTTAGGTATCGTGAATTGGCAAGAAAAATGCAAAAATTAGGTTAGAAAGGGAGAATGGAGATGGAGAGGGTAGAGAGAGAAAGAAAATGAAATGAATTAAAGAGGTTGGGCAACTAAAGGTTGTCACAGATTTACACCGTTTACTACACAGTCGTGTGGCTAACCGTGCAATTCATGAACTTCTTAAAATCTAAGATAGGTGTGTGAGTGATTGCAGACTTACACAGTTATTTATCTGATCGTGTAAGTCAACATAGGCATGTTTGATGGGTATGTAAGTTGACACGAGCATTTCCAATAGAGTTACTATAAATATGTGCAATATGAAAAATAGTTGAACAAATTTAAAAATTTTGTACTCAAATTTACAAAACTTTACCACGTATACGCTAACATGATAAATATGCACAATCTCTTCAGGATGCTTAATGTCCTAAACTATCACACATCAAAACTCAATAAAATCCTATACTAACATCAAAACAGAAACAAAATGAAATAGAATTTAAAAATAAAACCTAACATAGTTTTTAGGTTGCCTCCCAAGTAGCACTTGTTTAACATTATTAGCTCGATGTACCTTTAATGCTCATGGAGGCTTATAAAATTTGGGTTTTGATCATCTTACTATTAGTTCCATAATCTCTAAGTAAGCTACTTGTTGTTACTTAATGTCGCGTTTTTCCTTTAGTTAATTACCTTAAACTTGTAAAAGTTTTAGTAGACCTTTAATGGTAGAGTCATGCAAATTATTCCAAACTGAATCTTGACATTACTTACTAGATTCATTATCATCAATAAGCTTAAGGTAGGATTCATGAATTAGACATTTTAAATTCAAACTCTTTATCCCCTACATTTAATATTAATTTGCCCCCTCACTAACATTGATAATTGACTTAGCAGTCGCCAGAGAGGGTTGACCAAAGGCAAGAGTTACCTCTACATCTTCCTTTATGTCAAGAATGACAAAATCTACTGGGAAGATAAACTTATTAGCCTTAATAGGAATATCCTATATAACGCCTATAGGATGTTTTACCGATATATTTGCTGGTTGTACACTTATCTTGGTAGGTTTTAGTTTACCTAATCTCAATTTTTTAAATAATAAGGCATTATATTAATACCAACCTAGGTCGACTAAAGCCTTATCTATTTTTAAACTACCAATTTCAAAAGGGATAATAAAACTCCCTAGACCTGTGAGCTTCTCTAGTAGCTTACTTTTCATAATTTCTGAACACCTTCTGCTAAGCGTTATAGTTGCTAACTCTTCCAACTTTTCCTTGTTTGATTGTAGCTCCTTCAAAATTTTTAAGTGCTGCAGCATCTACACAAAAGATTCAACAAGGGTAACTTAATCTGAAGTTGCTTAAATATTTCAAGGAACTTACCGAAATGTGCATTTGCTAGGTTTTTCTTTACTTTAACAGGATAAGGGGTGATAATTTTAAATTCCTTGAATTTTTTAAGGAGGCCTCCACCTTCAGCTTTTAGTTGACTCTTAGTAGTCTCCTTCTTCTTTTAGAGTTCATTTTCTTCTAGAAGCTTTTTTCACTCTGAAAGATGATTACCATTACACGTTCTATAGGATTTGTTTTTATGGTACTAGACAAACTCCCCTATGGTCTTTTATATAATTTTGTGATTTGACCAATTTGAACCTCCAAGTAATGTATAGAAGCCTTTGTTCATTGATTTCTTGCATTGAAATCTTGAAAATTTTTTGTCATCATATCTTCTAGAGTCAACTTCTTAACTTGAGGTGGTTATTGCTAAAATATTAGAACAAGTTTGTTCCTTGCTTGCCCTTAATTTCCCTAAGAGAAATTATGGCAATTCCTTCATCCTAGATTATAGATATTTTTATATGGATTGTTTTAGTTTTAACAACATTTTCCACATAATCCACATGTTCGAGCTATAATGCTTAAAAATTTTGATCTGAATGTTCTAGCCCACTCGTCTAACACTGGATAACTTGACATTGTGGATTCATCATCAGTCTATCAACTTTTCTACTCAGAGCTTTCTCTTGGTTGTGTCACTTCATCCACTTCATAAACTCTAGCTGGCTTATCAAGTCTGGCTTGAGAAGAGCAACACTGATAATTGTTCATCATTGTGTCTTCAGTAAAGTCATGAGCTACTTTTTGTTTATCATTAATACAGAGAGTTTAACCATTGCTTCACCTTTCCCTTTAATGAAAATGAGAATAATCGTAATAATATTACATTTTCATTAGCCTTATTGATCTTAAAGGTATCACAAATCTCTAGAAAATTTTAGATATATGCATTCGAATCTTCATCTCGTAGTCTATCAAATTGAACAGATTGTTGCTCCAACTGAATGATACTTGGCTTCATCTCAAAATTATTGGCATTCATAGTCAATCTAACAATGTTAGACTCCGTTTCTATCAAGTCTAGTCTAACATAATTGAACATCATTTTTGGTAGGTCTACAATGGTTTATAGTTCTTCAGTATCAATTGACCTCTTAATTCCTCTATTTGTCGATATAACTCAAACTCTAAGTTGTGTTGTGCATAGATTTTTACAGTTTGTTCTTTTAATTTTTGGATCTTCGTTCACTAAGCTTGTTGGATTACTTCGAGTCATAAACTGACCAAATAGTCAAATTTTGTGAGAAATACAAAAATTAAAGAGTAAATAAAATAAATAAAGAAATTAGAGACAGATGTAAGATAAAATAAAGTAAAAATGGCTATATTAATAGAATCTAGGCTTTACTAATATTACTAATTCCTAACAACAGGGACAAAAACTTGATTGATTAATTTTCTTGCTTATAAAGATTTATAAGTTTTAATTGCAAGTGCCCAGTGTAGTTATTGCTTGGGTTGATCCCAAAAGGATTGTAAGTGCTAATATCAACCTTTTCACTATTATCTAAACTTCAAACCATATTGTGGATTTAATTAAAAATTAAACTAAACAAACTAAACTAAGATTGAAATAATAATAAACTTAAACAAAGCAAAAATACTATGAAATTTTTATATTAAGTAAATAGTACCTTGGTGATGAATCTTCATAAGAATTATTAAATATTAACCCTTTATCATCCAATTAAAGTATTGATTACTGGACTATGTAAATTCCTATGTTTGGACTATGTAAATTCCTATGTTATGTTAGCTATTAATAATTAACCCCTTAGTTGATTAACTAAATTCTCTTTCAAGTTAAAACCCCTAAGATCGTATTATTAATTTGTGAATTTTACTTTTAGGTTTGAACTTAATCTATATAATTTATGTTGACCTATCTCTAGGTTTGCATGCAACTCCTTCCAATTATGGTAGATCTAATCACACAAAAGGATTTTTCAATTTCATTCATATGAAATCAAATCATGGACTAATATTATAGATATATTAGTTCAAGAATATAACGTATAATTGAATCATAATAAATTAATCAATAAAATTGCATTGAATAAAAGATTAAATCATAAGCTCGTCACAATTTAGGGTTAATCACACCTTGACACTAATAAATTTGGTTTCCACTCATAGAAAACAAAACCAATAAGGAATTTTCATAATAACAAATAGAAATCCAAGAAATCGTATTCTAAATCTCCCTTTTTTCTCTAATAAATCTTTTTGCAATTTGGATTAAATGATGCTATTGGTCAGATCTTGTGATATAATCTTCATGTTTTTCTTGTCCTCTACTTAGAACTGCCTCTTCTCTATGTTTCTTAAGACTAAAAATGCTCTAAAACTTGCCTCTTTCTATTTTGCCTCCAATAACGTCCTTTTATAGTAAAACCTAGGGTTTTGGGATATACATAGTCACTTACATAGTCGTATATGAGACCATGTATCTCAAAAAATACCTAAATTTATGATTTTACATGAGTACAGAGACTTACACAGGCAAAATATATGGCCTGAAACAATATTTTCAATTCTCCACAGATTTGTAATGACCTACACGGTTACTATAAACAACTGTGTATCTCTAAGTTACTTCAAATCCTTGTTTTATGCCAATTTCATCTAAATTCTACTCCTTTTTGTCTAAGAAAGCAATTATCACCTATAAACACACTTGAAGCGAATTAAGTACTAAAAATACTATAAAATTAAACACATTTAATATAGGTATATAAATATAGTCAAATAATCATTCATCAGGTATCCATCTTTATTTGGCACATAGTTGATAATGGTGAAAGTACCTGGTTCTAGTATAAATTTAGGCCTCTGAATGGTCTTCTTCATATCCTCCTTAATGCTTTTAATCTAAAGCTTAGAATCCCTAGTTCCTTCAAAATAAAACTGATTATTCCCAATAATGCTTGGAACTAGTCACTTTCTCATCTGAGACCATTTTCCTCTATTGCTATTGCAATGCCCAACTACTAGCCTAATTCTAGGAAGGAAAATAAAGTCCTTTAGAAGAGACACAATTATAGATGTTTCACTAGTAAATATTATACAAGTATCTTTGAGGATTTTCCTCCATGAGTGCCATAGTCTAACCTAGTTTGGTCCTCTAAAAATTTACCTAAACCTATTTTTGTCCTTTGTCTAGTAATATGTGAGACTTAGCACTAAGGAACTGTTATTCTTTAGCTTTTTCAACAATTTAATTTGCTTCTTCTAATATTAATTCTCTAGATAAGCTTGATCATCTCTTCTTTATTATATAACTTTGTAAAGGTAAACTAGGAGAAAATACTCCATCTTTGTCCCTTACACTATAATGATAGCTTTTAGAGACAAATTATTTCTTGGGCATGCTTTATCAATCATAGAATTATAGAGGAAGTTAGGATATTAGAATTTCCTTAAATTGTATGGTTTACTCCACATGGAGGGAAGGAATCTTATAATTTTCTTTAATTCATCGAAGGAAGCTTACTACTTCATAATGGAACACTATAGGATAGGCTAGAGAAATCATTCTTTTAAGGATCCTGATGCTAGCAGCTAGCCAAAATCTTATATTCCTGTGGTTTGCATAATACTTCAATTGCTTTCTTCCCTTCATTACTTTTTACTTTAGTAACATCAGGATGAACTAAGACTCCTTAGTTATAAGAAGCCACTTAATTTTGTTTACTTTTGTTCTTCTATTCTTATGGGATTCTAACTAGATACCTTATACTTTTTTTGATCCTTTCTTTGGTTTATTACCTTTTATTCTTGTTGTTAGGTAGTCTTATTCCCTCACTTTTTTTTGATTTGATTTAATTCTTTCATTTCCATAAAAAAGAGTTCTTAAGAAAGTTATAACCTTGCATTAAGTAAAAAAAACCAATCTAAAGCAATAGGTTTGGGATTCATCCCAACTAGATCTATATCCTAATTAGGTTACATTTAAATAAAGAAAACCCACAATGAACAAGAAAGAATGTAGGAAATAAGATTGAATTCTCATGGATCTTAAATCCTAAATGTTTTTCACGAATATTCTTATTTTTCCCTAATGTTATTTTCTTTATTAATCTTAGATACTTTTTTTTAGCTTCCAATTATCTTTTTTTAGTGTTTTCAATCTAACTTCCTTTTTTCTATCATCCCCCTATTTTAAGTATGAACCCTAAACATTCTAACTAAAACAGGTCAAATATTAGACAAATATGGGACTTTGTAACTATGTTAGCTCCTACGTGCTTAACTTGCCTCTTTGGAACTTATTTATAATAATTACTACAAATAATGGTTAAGAATATGTGATTGTGCTTCTCTTATATTGGAGAACATAGGCAAAATATAATAGGATATTGGAAGATGCCTAAAGGAATAAAATGGCTTAATGTTAAATAGGGTAGAAACACAGGTTCGTGCTTGTGCTGTATAGTTCTTATAGCAAACTCTCCCAAAAATAAAATATGGCATGATGGAACATAAGAAGCAATATGGTACTATGTTGGTATTGTTTTCTTAGTTATTAACCTAAAATTTGTTAGAGTTACTCCAACTTGACTCAAGTATTCCCAATCTTTTTCATTCTTCATTAAGGGATTGAAATAAGACCAAAAATAAAATATAAGTCATTTTAAGTATCAAACTGATATTCTAAAAAATCATGCTAAAGATATAGTGTAATTATCACTCAACAATTAGAACCTCACATGGTCCAACAAATTTTATTTTAATTTAATAGCTACTTGTTTCATATATTTAATTTAAGTTGCAAAGCCCTCTCTAGAGATGGAAATACCCACATTAATAGTAGGCCTTATTATGTGAATAAATAAACATATAAGAGCATTTTTCCATTTGTAATATAAATTACATTAGTAAGAATATAAGTCTAAATGTCTTCCAAATAACCCTTAATTATTTTTAAAGCAAACATACTTCCCTCACCTAAGAAAAAATTAATTTAGTGGCCCTTCCTGAATGTAAATAAAAAGATATATCCTAGATAAGCCTTATGCCTAGTGATCTTCACAATAGAAGGGACAGTTATCATCAGGCATACATTTTTTAAAAAGATCATTATAAATGATTATAGTGTGTCATGTAAATAAAATATTCAGCTAAAGACATTTTTGTATAAGGAGCGAGATATTGTAATATAGTTAGAGAATCTACCATTTTTGACTACCATAATAGTATCGTTAAGTTATCAATATATGATTTGTCACTGTAAAGTAATTAGTGAGAATATTCTATTATTCTTTATTAGAATTGATTTCATAAATCTTTGACAAAGGTATAATGATATTTGAAAATAGTTTCAAATGTCATTAAAAATTAATTACTAATAGTAAAGAAATTTTATGACTGAATTCAAATAGAGTGGCCATTAAATATATATGGTATTTTTTATGAAAACAAAAGATTGAATTATTAGAAAAAATCAGGTACAAAAAAGGTAGTTAAAATTACTTTACTATTTCTAATATTTGGGTGATTGTGACACATTATTAGACTTCAATCTTGCTATATAGATGTAAATTTATACCTAATCCTAAGAAAAGTTTATGATTTTTAATCTATTTGTTTTGTCAATATATTTAAAAATCTACCGAGTCTCATATAAAGAAATATTGAAGAGAGAAAAAAGGTAATTTAATAAAGTTAGAGTTAATCATAATGCTTGATAAATTTTAGGATCAACTATGAAATATTTGATAAAAAGGAACAGATATTATATATTGTAATTTATTGAGAAAATTATCATTTAATTGGGAATAATTATAATTTTAATTAAAGTTTAATTTGAACATAAAATTATATTTTAATTACAATACTAAAAGATCAAAATTATATTATAAATAAGTGTACGCTCTATAAGTGGTAACAATCGTGACATAAGTAGACATGTCAATTTCGGCCCAGCCCGATTTTGGCCTGAATTTGGCAGGTTGTGGGTGGGCCACAGGCCGACCATGGTTCCCCCGTTTTGTATTTTTTAATTAAAAAAATATAGACGGGCCGAGTTTGGCCCGGACAGCCCTTGGCTAGCCGGGCCGCCGACCGATCGCTGGCTGGTTGGCCCATTGGCGGGCCGGACCATCCCGACCTGAGAGGGCCATGGGCTGGCCCGCGCCCAGCCATTTTTTAGGCCGGGCAGGGCCGGGCCGAGGGCAGTCCGAGCCCGGCCCATTGACATCCATAGACATAAGCCTTCTGCATATTACTTATAAAATTTTTTCAACTTTGTTTTTTATTGGAGATCGAAAACTTATTTAGTTATTATGGCATTCAATAACCTATATCTAAAATTTATTTTGTAGGAAAACTGAAGAAAAAAAGAAAATAAGCTTTCTATCAAGGTATCATTTACAATTCATGCTTTGTTCTATTTACTAATTAATCATATTATACAAACTAAATGAGACTAAAATTTATTTATTTCACGTGCTCACATATCAATTTCACACTATGATATTCATTAAATATTTAATCATTCAAAGTAAAAAACTTCTTGCCATTTTTCAAATCTTGAAACTTAATTTGCAAATTTTGTTGCAAATAATATTATTTAATAAGGTAAATGTAAGTCTCACTATTATTTGTTTCATTTAGAAATGTAGCCCCTAGTCAACTCAAGCATAGATTTTTTTACCTAATTTAAAATGTTATTTTATAATTTTTCTCGTTGTTTTTGTTAATAAAATGTTTTGCTTAGTGCAATCTTTAAGCTTTATGACATTTAATACAGTCATTAAAGTTTGCTTCTAATAAGAAAAAATATCAATTTCTACAGTCAAAGATTTCTTATGTTCACGAAACTCGTATAATAAGTGAGAATGTTATTATTTTTATATAAAAACAATTACGTTTGTTAAAATATGCTTCCAAAGCACTTCTATAATTGTGTGTAATAAAAGTTCAGATAAAAATATATATTTATCATAAAAAATATTGGTTTATGCTCTACAATCAATCGGTTTGGTTGTAGTTTAGTGACAAAATAATTTTAAAATATTCTTTATCTTGTACATGTTTAGATATATATGATAAAGTCCATGAGATAATTAAACATTGTAAATGAAATTACAATAAAACTATAACTATGAGATTCATATTATCATTTTGTATTTTCCTCAAATTATTCCTAGTTATTGTTCTATTATGATTGGACATTTATAGAACGTAAAAAGACTAGCACATATTTTGTTTTCTCTTATGAAGGAAGCAGTCGATCGTATAGATTAAAGTATAGAGATATTTAAACAAACACGTGGGTGCTTGTTAGAGACCAAGTTCAATGAACAAACTCAATATGAGAAACCATTTCAAACATTACTTTTATTCTATAGAATTCCCATTGTGATAATTACATAAGTGATCTTTTGACTTGAGGTCTCCAAAGTTATCTTGTATAGAGACTACTATGTTTTGATATTACTTACGGCCTATTTAATTATGGGTCATTAAGTTGTTAATTATTAGATGTGGCATGAATTATGTGGAGATAGTTGAGTGATCAAGATATGATTATCACCCTAAAGTGATTAGGGAGAATTTTTTGTTGTTCTCGATTAGTATTGATTCAAGAAATCATTGACCAAAGTAGAATGACATTTCGTAAATAGTTTACAAATGTCATTAATTGAATTAATAGCTAATGATGAATAACTAATATGATTGGACTCAAAATATAGTAGACATTAATTATATGCTTTATGTCTAATTGGAACATTGTATGATGAAAATATGGAATTATACCAAAAAAATCATGCATAGAAAGGTTATGATGTGTTGCTAAATGCCAATCTTGATTTATGATTATAAATTATTTAATTAGAGAATTAAAGATAAATTAAAAGGATTTTTAATTTATTTAATTCTAATTATAAATTATAATATAATTATTACCAACATTTTTTAGAATGTAATGGGTCTCACATAAAGAACGGGTTAAAGATAACAAAGATATTTTTAATCAAGTTGTACTTGATTATACAGTTTGAGAAACTTTATGGTTAAATATGAGATATTTAATAAATAATGATTGATATGAGATATTGGATCTTATTTAGACATAATTGATATTTAATTAGAATTATTTGTAATTCTAATTAAAGTTTAATTGAAATTAGAATTTAATTTAATTTAATTACTAAAATGTCCAAAACCTATTGTAAATAAGCTGAAGCTTTAATAGAGCTAATACTTCTTGCTTAACCCTCTCTATAAGAGTTACATAATTCTCTCAACCTATTATGTGGATAATGCTATAGGTCAGACACTTGTACAGCTATAGTGGTTGAGATGGATCAGTTTTGGAAACGGTTCAAGGGATACGACAAGATTATTATCAAGTTTTGGAATAAGTTACAAATTAATATTCATACTTTATTTTGATTTATATGTTAATCATTTTATAGAATTAAAGTGATCTTGTTTTTTTGGAAATCAAAGTGCCAAAAAATTTTGTAATTATTCCGTTACGATCGGAATCGATCATGATTTTCCCAAAAAAAATGTTAGAGAAAAGTTCCACTAAATATTTATTTTCTTATAATATAATAACTTGTACACAATTACTCAAATGAAAATGACATGCATAATATCAAATTTGACAAGTTTAATAAAAGTTGATAATATACTTTCAATTATAAAATTTTTATAATTTAGAAAGAACAAGTAAATCAACTATAGGAGTTAATTCAAAAGGGCACCTTATGCCCCTTGCATTAAAATTTTTCTTTGTGATTTTCAATAACCTCTAAAGGCACTAAAATTTGCAATTTATGTAGAAGGTAAATCAAGGTTTTAAAAACTGGATCGGACTGGCCAGTCCGACCAAAAAAGTCTGAATCAACCAATTATTTTGTTCAGTTTTATTTAATAACTTCTAAGAATAAAATAAGATGGTTTACCAAATAACTGGTCGATTTTTAGCCAACCGGTCCAATTGGTTTGTCAATATACAAATATCCCTAAAGCTAAACATGAGATTTCATTTCAGAAACAAAGCTCCCTCCTCGCCTCTTCACCATCACCTTTTCATCATATCTCACCGCCTCTATAAATGTATATAAGTAAATATTATACTTGTGGGTAAGCCATAGATGCAGAAATCGAGCCCTGTTGAGTCTCCTTAATAGCTATTGTGAACTCAATATTCTCTTAGCAGTTGGTCTTAGATAAAGAACTTGTTAAAACAACTTCGATCTCCTACTTACTCTATGATTAACCACCATGATTGAGGGAATGCCTCTACATCTATCCAATTTTCCTCACACTTAAGTTTTGGTTTATTCGACCATGAAATGTTTAGGTTTTAAATAAAACCTTTCTATTTAGGATTTGTCATTATTATTCTATGTTCTCTTAAATTTATGCTTTCTATTTTTTATTTCAAATGGGTTCTACTCTTTTCCTTGGTGCTGTTATCGTCGACTTACAGGAGAAGACGAGGAAGAACATACTGTAGGTTGAGGTATAGGAACTAGATGGATGGAGGCACAAAATATTTGCGATTTGATTATGGGGTTTGCAGTGAAATTGTGATTCTAGTCATCAAGTTTCTATAGAGATTATATTTGTTTTTGCTTTATTTAAGTTTCAATATGTTAAGGGATAAGGTGATAACGATAAGGCAGTGAGATTTCTTCTTTAACTAGGTTTTTTGTAATAGGTAGAACCATATTTCATTTCAGTATCTAATTTTGATAATTGAGTTATATATACTCTTTGAAGTACTGAATTTGTCGATCTAAAACACCAAAATTGAATTTACCAGACCAAAGTTTAATAAGTACCGTTATATTGTTTGTTTGTTTCTGCTATTGGTTTGTTTCTGTATATATGTATGGTCACTATTACTACTATTTGTTTATGTCTTTTGATTCATAATTATTCCATCTTTTGTGCTTACTTTAACTGTTTGGCCTGTGGTGTTACGTTATTTATGTTTGTTGTGTTTTAGTTTCTAAAAAAAGGATGGAAGAAATGGTAGGAAATTTATGATAAAGAAAACGGATCAAAACATGGATGCTGAGCTCTGAAGGGTTTGTTAAAACGGCTTTGTTGTTAGGATAAAAATCAAATGGATACCGATTTGGGTTTTGAGGTTATTAGTTTTTATTGTTGAGAACTTTTGATATTCCTGAAGATTTAGCATTGTGTATGCTGTAAGTAATAAAATTGCGCTCTTATCCTTAAGCACTAGTGATTCGGGAAAACTTACTAATGTTGTGTGACAGAGGGTGGGCTCATAGGCATTGCGATACTTTGAGTCTCATATCGACTGAATAAAGAAATGATGTATGCCTATATCAGTCATGGAAAAAACTTTTATGACTATCCCTTCTTCTGTGTTACTATACCGTGAAATATTTATACTCTGCACTATAAATAATATGAATTTATTGCACTATAAAGAAATAATTAATATATTTAAAATAATAATAAGTTTACAATATCCATCTTCGTGAGGTATAATTGTGTTTTATGTCATTCACCACTATAGACTATTCTCTTGCTTCTTAATTAATCTATACAGATCATCTTTATGCTCTTGTTGAAGAAAATATTATTTTTTTTCTTAAGAAAGTAATAGTATTAATAAATGGAAAAAAGAAGTTGATCCCTACTTCACGGCAAGCTCTATGCTAAGAAAAAAAAGGATTGAAAACAAATGGATCAGTGCTTCCCATCGACTAGTACAATCAGAGCTTCAAATAGTTCCAAAATTAGTGTATCTTATAAGCATACCTGGAAAATTTAGAGCTTTTGGAGATTAGGAGACACGACTTCTTTCAAAACTTTCTTTTAATCGGTTTAATTTTTATTTTTATTTATTTTTATAAATTTTACTTTTATTTATTATATACAAGTTTTATAATAATTTAATATCAATTAAATTTTTAAATTTTAAAACTTTCGAACAAAAGATAGAAACGGGCAAGTCGATCTGATGCCGCCTATAGCCCCAATCTGCTGCATCACGTGCACATCTAATCGAATGTTGGTAACACAAGCACCGACTTCCAAACCCAAAGCCACAAGCAATCATTTTTTGACTCCCTTACGGCTCTCAAGTACACAATTTAGTCTCTTTAGTAAAGCGAGCCTTGTTAATAAATAGACTCTGTGGTTGACTATTGGTGTTCAAGCCGTCTCTCCGTGATTGAGAAATATGCAGTACAAGAACTTGGGTAGATCGGGGCTGAAGGTGAGCCAGCTCTCATTCGGAGCGTGGGTCACTTTTGGCAACCAGCTAGACGTCAAAGAGGCCAAATCTATCTTACAGTGCTGCAGAGACAACGGTGTCAACTTTTTCGACAACGCTGAGGTCTATGCCAATGGTCGAGCGGAGGAGATCATGGGTCAAGCCATTCGTGAGCTCGGCTGGAGGCGTTCCGATATCGTTGTGTCCACTAAGATCTTCTGGGGCGGTTCTGGTCCTAATGACAAGGGACTGTCAAGGAAACATATCGTGGAGGGTACTAAGGCTTCTCTCAAGAGGCTTGACATGGATTATGTTGATGTGATTTACTGCCACCGGTGAGTATTGGGTGTTTTAGCTAGATTTAGTTTGATAGTTCATGAAGAAATCTTGACATTAGTGGTTCCTTGGGACCTTTCAATTTTTTTATTGAATATTGTCTTCTTTCTCAAGCTAGTTATTGAATTTCGATGATTTGAGGTCTTTAATTGTTTTTTATATAGGCATTTGTATATTTAGGATTTTTTTTGTCTTATTACACAGTATGTAGTCTCTGACTTAATTCCACAGGCCAGATTCATCAACACCAATTGAAGAGACTGTGAGAGCTATGAATTATGTTATTGACAAGGGATGGGCTTTCTACTGGGGCACAAGTGAGTGGTCAGCACAACAAATTACTGAAGCTTGGGGATATGCGGAAAAGTTAGATTTGGTTGGTCCTGTTGTGGAGCAGCCTGAGTATAACTTATTGTCTAGACACAAGGTAAGTAACTTTGACTGCCCATAGACTGGCTTTTCTTTTTCATGAAAGTATCAGTTGTGTGGTTCATGTACCTTCGCAACAATTTATATCTTCGATGGAAAAGAACTTGTTTTGGTAACTTTTTGTCTAGGGACGAAGTTATGTTTGGCCTATTCAAGAGGATCAAATTTGCTTTACACTCCTCTTTTACCCATTTTATCAAGTGTATGTGTAAAAGCTATCCTTTTGAGAAAACTCTTTTTGTTATTGAGTCAGCAAACCTGACATAAGATGTTTTTGAGACTTGGTGCTATACAATTTCAAGTTTAGCTGCGTTTAATTTGTGAAATAATACGGTGGGAAAAAAAATGGTATAAATAGATAGTAAAGAAATATGAAATAAATAAAGTTTGATTCATTAACTAGCTTATGGAACCAAAAGATTAAGATAATGAATGCGAAATGTATCTGGGGATTTGGACATTAATGGTTGATATTGAAGCAGTATAGCATGCTGAGCTAAATATTGCACATTTTCGTATTTTGCAAAGTAGAATTAATTTCCGAAGCTCCTAGTGAAAATTTTCAATTAAAGAGGTTATGGAAGTGAGAAAACCTTAATCCTTGTGCAGATGAAAAATTTCCTAAGCTCCTTTATCTTGAATTCCTTGATTTGTTGTTTCTTCGATTCACTTGTTCTTTTTCATCAATTTCAGTCACAATAATGTAATCGACAAACACTAGAAGTGTAGTCTCTTCCCATACAACCATATATGCTCGATGAAGAGAGTGTGATCTGTTTGACTTTATTGATATCTTGATCCTTTCATAACTGTAAAAAATCCTCCAAACCATGCTCTGGGAGATTGTTTCAATCTATATAGAGCATTTTTCAATCTACAAACTTTATTGACCGTGTTTTCTTCAAAGCTTGGTGGGATATTCATGTAGATTTCTTCATCTAGATCTCCATGAAAGAAGACAATCTTCACATCGTATTGCAGAAGTTTCCAGTCAAAGTGAGCTGCCAAGGATAACAAAATCCTCATAGTATTCATTTTTTCCATTATAGCAAATGTCTCCTATTAATGGACCATATAAGTTTGAGTTTGCCCTTTAGCAACTAATCATTCTTTATCTCTGTCTAGTGATCCATTAATTTATATTTCAGTGTGAAGATCCATTTACAATCAATTATATTCTTCCCCTGTGGCTTATCAACAATCTCCCATGTCTTATTCTTCTCCAACGCATCCATTTCCTCTCTTATAACATTCCTCCATTCCCTTTTTTGCAATGGCTCAAAAACAGTATTGGAATCGATATGGTATTTAGACACCCAGTGAACTTTTTGCAGGCTGGTGATAGATGTTTAAGTTATACATATTGGGACAATAGATATAGTGGTCTCTTGGTATACTCTCTAGTGCCTTCCCTATTAACAATAGGAAGGTGTGAGTCATCTGTGGGTGTTTCAACTGATTGTGTGAGTAAAGGAGGACCAAATCTTACCACAGTAATGTAAAAGAGCTTATAGTTTATAAAAGAAATAAAAGTGGGAAAATAAATCAACCATAAGCTTTAAGTTGGTGGGATGAAGAGTGGGAGTTGAGGTGACAACAAAGACAACAAGGTTGAAATTTAGTTTATGCTAGGTTTTCTTGTTAGATAAGTAGTAGTAGTAAATTATACATATTATCCTAGTTGTATATATTGTTTAAGATTTAAACTTATTTAAGATCTGATTTGATTTTCTTTTCTGGATATTTTAGTTCTTTACTTCTGGAATAAGAGTTCTAAGAACTTTTCTATATATATGTTTGTGCTCAATCCTTCAATAATAAGATCCTGATTTTTTTGCTATAAACTAATTTTCAATTAGAAGGTGTGATACTTTTTTCTAAGCATTATTTTTAGACCCTAGGAATGATTCTTGGTTCCCTAGCCTCCATTACTTGTCTAATTCACTAAAATTCCAGCAATTCTAGCCTAAATTTTCAGCAAACAATATTCTAAAATTCTAGCCATGTCAAACCCTAAAATTGAAATCTGAACAACCTCAGTTGAAATTCTTTTTCTTTTTGATGTGGGGCAACTTTTGAATATCCAACATCTTCCCTTACAAATGAATTCTTCCAATCAAGCTCCAAATCAAGCTATTTTCCCCCGCAAATAATAGCTAATATGAATCTATTTGTGTCACCCTATAGATCACCATTCAGCTGACTGAAAATATATGAAATTGCATTCATTGGTCTTTGCTAAGCTAGTTCTAATATCATAACACGAAATAGAGAAGAAAAATAATCTATCTTTTTACAATTGATTTTGAGTTACATGATTATATACATGTTAATATAGGAGAAAAATAAGAAACAATATCCTAGGATACGAATCAATCTCCTCGAATAAGGAACAATCACTTTGGATCCTATAATCTTTGGGATAAGAAGAAATTTACTTTCTTAAAATCTATATGCAGCTAATATACAACTCGACAACAAGTACCATTTCCTTAGAATTTTTTTGGCATCAACATCACATTAGTGCATTGAATATATGTTGTTCTGATTTTTTGGCACCAACATCATATTAGCGCATTGTGTATATGTTGGCCTGAGATCATTTACTATTTTAACACACCTTTCACACTAAGTGTGAATAAGCTATGCAAATAAAAAATTCACTGAAATGAGTGTGGGACAACTAGAAGTTGAGACTTTTAATCATTTAAAGCTTTGAGACCATTTTAAGAAATCATTCAACCCAAAAAATCAAGCTTTTGAGTGAGTTCTAAGAATGTATCATTTACTGTTTCTGGGAATAATAATTTTTATCTATTTTTGGGCCTGATCTATCAACTTAATCTTTTGGGTTGTTTGATTCAAAATGTGCCACCCTTATCTTCAGGGCATTTCTGATTTCATTGTGCTTGTCCACGCTTCTTATTTGGGCGTGTTATTTTTTCATTCTTGGGCTCACCCAATAGCTTAAACTTTTGAGTTGAATAGTTTCTTTGCAATTTTAGTAGTAGGGAATGGTTAGTTTATTTTTGTTTTGGTTCTCAACTTGGGTAAACATTTAGTTGTTTATTATATTCCTTTGCTTGACAAGGGACATAGAATGGTATGCATTCTATCTCTTATTTTACTAACTTGTTGCAAAATTAATTGCATAACTACTTTCCTGCAGACCTGAAACTTTGAACATTCTGTACGATCTTGTAAACTATTTTTGTGCCTGCAGGTTGAGTCTGAGTACCTTCCCTTGTACACCAACTATGGCCTGGGCCTCACCACATGGAGTCCACTAGCTTCTGGGGTGCTCACTGGAAAGTACAATAAGGGCACTATACCTCAAGATAGTCGGTTTGCTTTGGAAAATTATAAAGTAAGAGTTGTTTAGTTTTATAAACTTGATTCACGGAGGTTCCTGCTATTTATTCTATTGTCACCAGTTTTTCCAATTGACATTCTAGTTATGGCATTTTCTTGTGCACATTTATTTGTGGAGTTTGTTGTGATTTTTCCTTTCTTGTCAAAACTCAGTTCAACTAAGCCTCACCATGTACTAGTTTGGGTAATGAGCTACATGGATCTTCTTTTCTCAAATTTTGATCCAAAAGTTTAGAAATATCTTCTAGGTCCTTGGTCCATATTGTTTTAGGCCTCTTTCCCTTTCCTAGTGCATTTGCTCATTGGGATCATCTATAATCCATCCAACGTAAATTCTATCTTGGATATTATTTTCAGAAGTAGCTAGTGGCACCTCTTTGATGCCCTCATATTTTTACATTCTCTCTTAATTTTTCTACATATAGAAAATCAGTTAGCATTTTCTTTTTGAAACATTCACCTCCTCAATATGCAAATATTTTTACCTTTCTCTCGTAGTTTGACTCATATTCCATGAAAATATTCATTTCAAATTCAAAAAGGTTTTAGTATCTCCTTGTTAATTTTATTTTGGTAATACTTTGTTTTCTCCAACTCTTATTCTCCTCACGCAAATATTCTTGGCATATTTCTATTCAAATGAATTGCAGTAGTTCATATATAATTAATATATAACCCAAGGGCCCCACTCTTTACAAACCTAATGCAGATATATGTTATCCCCGACTTCAATGGAATGGCCTTGCATATTTGTTACCATTTTGTATCTTAATCTATTATTACAGTATTCATTGAACATAATGAAGGAATATAAAGGTGTTTTTTTATTCCAGGAAACATGCTACTTAGAGGTCATTAACGTTTGTTTGTTAGAGTTCTGCAAACCTTGTTGAACTTCGTGTAGCCAAGTACAATAGAACTTTTGAGAACGAGTTATTTTTTCTATTAGATTTTCCAAGTCATAGAAACAAATTTTCCCTACCATGCCACATTAAGCATTTAGTAATTTCTCCTTAACATTCTTTACTTAGATGACTCTTAGGATATGTGTTTAGAGTTGAATTGATTTCTCATCATTAAAATTCATATTGATAATCAGCTATTCAGCTCCAACCCTTTACAAGTTCCAATGTCACTCCTTAATCTCTTGTGGTTATAGTGTTTTTGGATGCAGTGGTTTGGTTTTGAAGCATAGAACTATCTAGTTCCCCATCCACACAACATAATTGGTTATGAATTATAGCTACTTGGTCAAATAGTTGGGTTGCAAATTTTTGGCCTGATGTGGACAAGTTTATTCCCTCCTTAACTAAATGACCTTTTTTCTCTGGAAAATGATTTTAATTAAACATCATTAAATGTTTAAGACTGCATAGATATAGCATTCAGCCACATATATGGTATCTGTTAGTTTTGAACAACTAAGCCCTACAAAAGATAGACAGGTTTAATTATCACATTTAAAACCAGCAGGATTTTACATTCGCTTCCTTTACATATTCTTGTTATTGAGCCCTTCTACATCATTTTAACGCTGTTAATTTCTAGAATCTTGCTAGCCGTTCCCTGGTTGATGATGTGCTGAAAAAGGTCAATGGACTGAAGCCAATTGCTGATGAGCTAGGTGTACCTTTGGCTCAGCTTGCAATTGCTTGGTGTGCTGCTAATCCAAATGTATCATCAGTTATTACTGGTGCTACAAAGGAGTCTCAGGTTAGTAAAACCATCATCGGATATCTTTCCATGACCGTTCTTATTGAAACCTATTGATTCAGGTGTGACTTTAGTCCATTAAAACTTTTTGTGTATTGTACATACCCTTTAGCAGGCTACATTATGCTCCTTGGCTGCATTGTTATTTTTCAGCCATATCTTCAAATTAATTAATAATTAATTTATTATTGATGTTGAGTATTACAAATTTACTGCACTTTTTATCAAAATCAAAAGTAGTTTTAAATTGTCTTATAATTTTTTTTGTTATTTCTTTCAATTTTATGCATATGATGACATTACAATCTAATGCAACAATTACAATTTTTAAGATTGTTGAGATTTAATGTTGAAGATGATGTAGATTTATTGTTCTTATAGTTATGATTGTAAAGTTGAGAAAAAAATCATGAATAGCTTGAATACTATATCTTACATATAATCAATAGTTACAAATATAACCCTAATATACGTGGGAATTACTACTACTATTATTATTATATCCCATTTTATATTGGGATATTATGTGTATTCTATTATAATAGTTTAAATGTTCTATTTAGGAGTATTAATAACTCACATTAGCCTACTATTATAGCATAGGTTAATTAAACTTAGTAATATCATATCCTACTACTTTGCAATCTTTTCATTCATGGATGTGAACCTTTCAACAATGTCAAAATCAAAACCTAACCTTGTTTTTGACTCACTGATACTAAAACCTGTTCAACCCTAACCTAGGCTTTGACCCATTGATACTAAAATCTATTGTCGAAGCCAAAATCCTAAGTTTTTGACAATCTGTTACTGTTAGGCAACAAGATCAAGCGCAAATTCTTGAACTTGATTTAGTGAAGGTGTGCCTTTTGTCAAAGTGTAGAGTAGGAAGTTCAAATGAATTTGCAATTGGTGTCTAGAAGATTGTTTTCTATTCTGATAAAGGTCTGTTAGTTTGTTACTAGATTTTGTTTCAAGATTGTGTCTTTTATTTTTTATAAGGGAATGCAGGAAAGTAATAAGAAAGATTTTATTCACTCAAAATAGTCTAACGAGCTTTATTCCTTTCTACTTAACAAGGTTGATACAAAAGGAAGTGTTCTAGGCTGAGTTTGTTAGCAAGGCTATTAGGGGACTTCCAGTTACAGGTTCTTTTAACTAGATCTAGAAATAGGGACCATAACAATTTGGTAGCAGTGCAGTTGGTGATGGGGTACCGTTGAACCACGTAGATATTGAGGATTTTGTGGCCATGTACGAGGAGGATTGAGTAAGGTATCAAGTTGAAAGGGAAAGAGGGAAGAATGAGATGATGACTAAACTAGATGAAATCACCAAAGAAAATCATAGAGAAGCTGATATTCAAGAGGATATCAGCAAAGGAGGGAATTTCGTATCTTAGCACACAGAAGTTGGATTTCTCTTGATATGATGTATGAGCCCCTTGATGGCTACGTTGGTGTGAGGATTCAGTTCTCTATATGGGACAGGATGCTCAGTTCTCAATCATCTAGTTGGAGAGGGATAGGCTGCAATTGACATGGGAAGAATTCAAAATTACCATTAAAATTTGCATTTTGGGTTGACAATTTGTAGCAACAGTCTGGGAGAATTGTCAAAACTATGTCAAACATGGAATGTAGAGGAGTACTGTAGGCTTTTTGAGTAGTTAGTTGCCTGTGTTAGCTCCCTTCACTGTAGCAGGCGGTGGAGATCTTCATAAGTGGGTTGAAGGAGGCGATTATGGTGGAGGTGGAGCTGAAACGACCAACAGACTTGACCAACACTATGAGCTTGACCAGACTCTATAAAGGTGTAGGATTAGGTATTGGGAGGACCGGCAGAATGGTACTATAAGCAACAATACTGCAAAAGCTCCTTATATTAGGCTTTTGAGTGAGGTAGGGAATGGAGCAGAAAAAGGACAAAGGACTATGCTATAATTGTGAAGAACCATATAAAGCTAAACATTAGTGCAGATGTCTTTTATTGTTATGTAAAAATAAAGGCTTCAACCTTGCAATATACAAATTGTTTATCTACAGACGCTAGCATTTCCAAGGGAACAAACTCAAGTGACCAGTATTAAGATATACTAGTTATTAATAATAAGTAGAGTCACATCGAAAGAGAACATTCATATAGTTTGTTTAAACATGTATGAAGGCATTAGTAAGACCTTAAATGTGAACTAGAGTATTTGATACCAATTCTCAATTCATAACAACAAGAATTATTTTCAGTTCTCTCGATCAGAATTTTGTTTAGATGGCATAGGTTTTCATGAAAGTGATGCCAAAGGAAGATAATAAATTTGATATTAATCTTCTATATGTACTTGAACAGAGCCATGGCTTTAATTGTGACTTGAATGTTGAATATTCGGTTCCTATAATGCAGATTCAAGAAAACATGAAAGCTATTGATGTCATCCCGCTACTGACTACTGCTGTGATGGAGAAGATCGAGGCTGCTGTTCAAAGCAAGCCAAAACGTCCAGATTCATATAGGTAACTGGATATGTAGTATTTGTTCTTTATGCATCAGATGCTATATTTTAATGTACTCGAAGTCCAGCCTCAAGCATTTGGACTGGTATTCTTTGCCATGTGCATTGTTATCAAGCTTTATTGTATTGAAGATCTGAATCGTGGACTGTTATGTACTATTAGCATCATTTCTATCTGCTTTTGCTTGTTCGGTTACAAATTTGTGTATGTTCAGAATGCTGTGTTACGGCAGTTGTCAAGTTTCTTAAAAAGTCTGTTATCTACTTGGTTCCTGATTTTATGCTTGCTTTACCCCTTAGTTTCATTATCTTCAGGATCTTTATTTCATTATCTTCAGGTTCTTTATTCTAGCCTTTCTTTGTTGATTACTATAGCAAGGAAAATGGAAACACAAAATGTTTGCTGCCTGTGGTGTTTTGATTCTTTCCCATTGATAAGGCCTCATTTTCTTAGTTTTTACTGTTGTTTGGGGCATTTGAATTCAAGTTTATTGGGCCAAGATCTTGGAAGGAATATTCACACCTTTATCAAGTTTTTCCAGGTTGCTTGTTTTCCTTTGAAAATTAAAGAATTATATTAGTCAAGGTAAGTGTAAAGCTTCTCTATTTTTTCAGATGATAGAAGTACAGCAGATGCTATTCTTATATAGAGCTAGGGTACATAGTTATGGGAGTCTTCCTAATTAGGAAAACTCCTTATTTGGAAATATCCCTAATATAGCTAGATATTACAGCTAAGGATAATCTATAAGGATAATCCCTTGATTAGATAATCCCTTGATTAAGGGACTATCCATTACTACGGGATTCTCTAAAGTAAGAATCACAATTTCAAGCAGGAGTTACATATGAAGTTGCCAAGAAGCTTGGCTACTTGATCAACAGGTCATTAAAACAAAAACAACATGACAAAATAGCATATTACTTATCCAAAGCTAAGTCAAGTTGAAGTGTACAGTGCAGAAAACATCCATTGCTTAAGAGGTTCCATCTTCTTGCCATATCCGGGGATAGTTCTAGTGTTTTTCCCCTTGAAATTGCTCTCTCTTATTTTCTTGAGGCTGCACTGTGATGTATCAAACTGAATCCAAGTACACCAATTTTAACTTTGATTGAGGATCGTAAGTTGTCCCTTCAAAATTTGTAATATACTCCATGTTGTCTCTCAAATCCAGAAATTTCTCTTCTCCAAGTAGTGCCCATGAAGTCATTTTACCCACAATGATTCTTTGTCTTTGAGTAATCTCCATAACCTTTTTGCTAGCAAAATTTGTTAACCACCTGCATTGAAATGGTTGCCTAAGCCCCCCTCTTCCTTAGGCAAACATATGTTTTTTCAACTAAATTTAACATAAGGTTTCCTATGTCCATCCCTTGTCCGAAGGAAGTTCCTAAGAAGCTTCTCTATGTCCCTACACAATTTCTTAGGAAGAAAAAGGCGACAGGACCCGTAAATATACCTGTTATCAAGCACTGAAATTATAGACTGCAATCTAGTAAAGTTAAGGCATTTGTTGCTTCAATGGCGTAAGGCATTTGCTGCTTCAATGGCCCATTCTTCTTCTTACCATATCAAAAGAGAGGCTGGCATTCCATGCTAGTGATTTTTTTAGAAGTGATTGATATGCTAAGATACAAAAAAGGAGGAGTTTTAACACTCAACCCTGATATATCAGCTAGTTCTTGAGAAGTCATTTCAGCATTATATGAAACAATTATGAAGCTCTATTTGATCCATTGAAAATTCTATCCTTCTATTGAGAATTTGATTCAAAAGGTTTTCATATGATTTCTTGCATTTTTTGAAAGCTCCATACATGCATAATACTTTTCATTCAAGCTAGAAGCTTTTCTGAGAAATTACATAAATGTATTGATTGGGGAAAATCAGAACTAAGAACATCTAAAGTGTCAGCTTCCAAACTTGACAAGCCCTCAAATACACAACATAGAGATCACTACAACATTTTTTCTAGGACTCGAACTGTATCTCATCACGGTATGATATATTTGGATTTAAGCTTGGATTCCATTACGCCTGTAGCTGAGGTTCAAGAGTCATTCATAGTAAAGTCTTGCTACTTAAATGATGAGAGTTCTTGAGAAATACATGAAACATCAAATTGGGACTTAAGGTTTCATCCAAGTCCTACATTTTCACACTGCATGGAGAGGCCTCCAGATCTATAATATTCATTTTAACGCTATTTGATTGCTTACTTGGAGACCAATTTGATGGATAGCAATCTGCTCCCTGATTGAATTGAGTAGCTCTCTTTGAAGTGCAACTATCTGCATATGTTTCTATTGAAATATTCTCCTATTCTTCTCCATCTATAGACCATACATAGTGAACAATAAGGTCATCTTTGCTTCCGTTTTTGCTATTTCGAGGTAGGCGAAGAAATATTGCATAAGAATTGAACCCTGTTTCAAATGACTGAAGTGGAAGAGCATTTAAAGATCCAATAATTTTTTTCCTTGATGGCAAAGGACATGATCATCATATATGTTTAGAAATTAGGTTACTCTGTTTAAAGTGCTCAATTTCTATTTTAGTGCTAGCCAGAATATAAAGGAAGCTCTATCCCTCCTATTTCGATTTAAGGAGATCCCAAGGATCTGGCTTTCAAGTTAGAATCTTGTACATAGCGCTACAAAATATTAAACACTTCTACTAGAAAGTTGAGTACGTTACCTAACGTGGCTTTCTATTTGTTGTGTAAACTAGTCAATTAAGCTTTTTAATTTATTTAAGAGAATAAAAGACGAGAAAGACGATCTCATCTATAAGCAAACAATTTATGAATTGATGCTTCTTTTATATGACGAAATGTTATGCTAACGGTATTCAAGAGGGAATGTATTTAGCAACTCCAAAATATATATTCTTTTGACATTTAACAATCATTTTATTGAATATGCCAGTCTTTTAAATGTGAAAAATGTCACTATTATGCATTATGATAAGTAAAGTCTATGTTTAAGATAATAACAATGTCTCAGTTGGAATGTCATCAAAGTGTGAAGCTTCTAATCGGCCCTCTACTTGAAATGGCATAGTTAATTGGATTTTGAATCCTCCCGGATGATTGCAGATGACATATTACTCCTTTAACTATCTTGGTCTTGTTTAGTCTACTAGATATGGCAAGAGGAACCAAAGGCCATTTAAGTACTACTTAACTGATAACTTGGAGATCAAAATTAAGATTATCAATTTCGTCAGGAAGGCAGCTCTAATCATAGGTGCCCAGTTGAAAATTTCCAACTCTTTGTATATCAACTGGAATCTCTAATTCTAATATTGCATTGGCTTAATCTACTATTGTAATTTATCTGTGTGTTTTGAGTCCTCTTGTGTAAACGCTTACAGTGATGGCTTGTTTCCTTGATTAATACTATTTATTCAATTTTGATAAAGAAAAAAAAATGTTTTAGTAGAAATCTTGTTGAGATGCGGGGGCTAGAGAGTTTTAGAAGTACAGTCTTACGCATAACTTGTCGAGAGAGTGTTTTCGATAGATTTACAGGAAAAAGGAAAAAAAAGAAAAAGAAAAAATATTGTTGAAAATGGTTTGAAGAAAACAAAAGTAAAAAACATAAACAAATAACAGCATAAAAAAAAGAAAAATACAAAAATTTAAAATAAAAAAAAGATAAAAAAACAAGCAAACCAATAAACAGGCAAAAAAGAGAAAAAATAAATACAACATACAAGCAATTGAAATAGAAAAAACGAAATAAATAAATAAAATAACTAAAAGAGTTTATACTTAGAATTAAATATAAGACATAAGAATTAAAAAAAAAGGTTGAAAGGGTTACGAAAAGATAATGACTTATCTATATAAGAATGATTTCTCTATATATGATTCTTTATTTAAATTTTAATTCGCCAAAGTTTCCTATTAAGGGATAAGTTCTAGGTAAGTTTTAGTAAGGTCATATCATATCTGATCACTTCCTCACAATTTTTCTTAGGTTTTTCTCTTCTTCTCTATAATCCCTAAATATAATCTTCTTGAATCTTTTTACTAGAGCATTTTACCATCAATGTCAGCCACCCCTAACTTCTCCCTTATTAATACATTTCTGGCCTCATCTTTTTTTTGTAAGGTTGCACATCTAATGGAGTATCTCCATTTCCATCACCATTAACTTATGATTATGTATTTATTTGATGGGCCAACACTTTTTTCCATAGAATATGTCTAATCTAAATGTTAAACAGTAAACTTTAGCTTTTGGCTTGAATTATATCTTTCTCCCGATGTGCCACTTTATTTAAGTCACTTTAATTTAATACGATGAACTATGTCACCATCTATCTAACCATTGCTTTGGATGTTGAATTTAAGATACCTAAAATAATCTTTCTGTAGCGTAAGTTTTGAATTAATCTTTATTTTCACATCGGACACAACCTTATGGCCTTGAAAAGTTATACTATACTCTAGCATATCCCTCCTAAGTTGTAGCTTGACATTTCTTCCATTAAAATAATGTCATACACTAAGACATGTCTCTTTGGATATTCTTAGTGAGCTCATCTATAACTATTGCAAGCGGGAAGGGGCTCTTACTGTTGTTGATAGAAAAATGTTTGTTGTCCTAACTTTATTTTTAAAACCTTCGCACATATCCCTAATAAACTATATATAGGTCACAAGAACTTCCTTAACTTCTGAGCATCTCCATATGACTTTCCTAGGTACTCTGTCACAAGTCTTCTCTGAGTCAATGAAAACCGTGTATAAGTTCCTCTGTCTACTCCTATAATATTTCATAAATCATCTAAGGAGGTGTATAGCTTCTGTTGTGGATTCTCCCTGATATGAAACCAATTTGGTGCAATCTTTCTGACTTTCTTGTCATTCACTCTCTCCTATAACTTTATGGTGTGATCAAGTAATTTAAGGCCTCTATAGTTATTACAGCTTTAGATCTTCGCTTTGTTCCTATAGAGAGGGATTAGTGTGCCAAGTCTCAAATCACTTAACATTTTGGCGGATTTAAGGATCACATTAAAAAGTTTGGCTAACTAAGAGCCTTTTCTCCCAAGTTTTTTCACATCTCTATGGGTAACTTGTTAGGTCCTATTTCCTTTTTACTTTTCTTCTTCCTCAAAGCTTCTTCAGTTTCTTCTCTTATGATCTACTGGCAATAAGTGAACACATGGTATTTCTAAGAAGTTCTAAGATCACCCAAGGAAATGTTATCATCTTCTTCTTCATTAAAAAGGCTATAGAAGTATCTTTGTCATTTTCTCTTGATGTCATTGTCAATTGCGAGCACTCATTGTACTTCATCCTTTATATAACGAACTTGATCCAACTCTCTCGCTTTCCGTCCCGTTGCTCTCTCTAACTTAAATATATACTTTTCTCCACATTTAGTTTTCAATCGTTGATATCATTTCTCTTAGGCTTTATTTTTGACTTCTAAGACTATCTTCTTCACTGCTTTCTTTGCTACCTTGTAACTATCTCTATTGACTACTCTCTATAGATCGATGTTGCTATCCAATAAAGCTTTATAGGCACCCTTTTTAATCTTCATCTTTTCTTGTACATTTTTATTCTACCACTAAAACTCCTTACTACCTCCATGTCCTTTAAAAACTCCCAAGATTTCCTTAGCTACATTCTTTAAAATAGTTGCTACTCCCTCCCACATTGGAAGGAAATACCAACTAGATGTGAGAGGGAGTAAAAGCTCTTTTAAGAAATGTTCCTAAGGAAATTTTGTGAGTTTTTAAAGGGGTAGAGGTAGTAATAAGGAGTCTTGGTGGTGGAATGAAGACATATAAAAAAAAGTGAAGATCAAGAACGTTGTCTATAAAGCTTTATTGGATAGCAACATGAATCCAATAAAGCTTTAGTGATGATGCCGAAGACTCTTTTTTTCAAAGTGCCCTTATAGTTTTGAATGTCTTAGGCTATTATATATTTTATAAATACCTTAGATTTTTTAGAAAGTTATAATGCATGGAAGAAGTTCACAAAATGAGTACATACAATAACGATCAAACTCAAAAAATTAAGTGTACAAGACTAGGAATATGAGATTTAGATAAACGATTTGTAATGTTTACTCTCTAAGTTACTCTTGAAAATTTAGATCCATTATCAACTCTTCTTTAATGGATTAAAAGGAATTACCACATAAATATTTCATTCACAACTCACAAAGTGTTTAAAGGACTCTGAGCTTTATCACGATACAACTTTTGTCTCTTAAGAATAAAAACATCTCAATTTTATCAACAACACTTAGTGTGTTTTGAATGTTTACTTGTTCCTCTTATTTGTTGTCTTTTCCTTTATTTCATTAGCACGTTTTTTTATGATTTATATCTAACTACTTGTTGATGGGATTTATCCTTTTCTTTTAGATAAAATAAGATTAATTTAGTAAAAATCTAAAACCTTTTGGACTTCTTTGAATTTGGAAAAATAGCTTCTTGCTTTTTATGTTCGTATTTGTACTTTAAACTAGTTAATCATATATAAACTAAAAATCACTATCGTAATCACAATAGTTGGACTGAGAAGGTATTCATCGTTATTATTCATGAATATGATGTTTTTCATTTTATTTTTTGATTCATTATCATATGCCATTTCAATTGTTAAATATCATGAGTAATTTTGCACATTTATACTTTATCAAGTATATTTATACCTAATAAGTGATGTAATAAAACATGCATCCTTTAGCTATTTAATGATTCTTGATGCTCTTTAATTCTTGTCATATCTAATTGGTTATGTTGACTTAAAAAAATAGAATAGGCGTCATAAGTTTCTTACATACTTTATATTGAATCTTTCAAACATATAAATTAATCGAACAATCCTAACAGTCAATTGAACCCTTTATTAGTGGATGAAACTATGGCACTGTTTTGAATTTTTGAAGAAGTTTAGTTGACCAATTAGAATATTCTAGAGGATTAACTTTTATATGTATGGAGCATGATTGGTTTATTTGAAATGCCTTGTCGTTAGTATTTTTGGTTACTTAGTCAAGTCATAATTATACACTACAAGAAAAATATCATTTAGCGACTGAAGTTACCGACGGAAAACATATTTCGTCGGTAAGTCAGGTTAGTAACGGATTTTATCAACTGACAAAGGCATCGTAGAAACGGCCGTAGGTAATCATTATCGATGAAAAACAGAAAGTCCGTCAATAAATTTACCGAAGGACATTTAATGTTCCGTTGATAAATATACTGACGGTTTTTTGTGCTGTTGAACGTTGGTAAATATGCCGACAGACAAAATCATTCCGTCAGTAAATATGCTGATGGACAATATCATTCCGTTGGTATATTTACTGACAGTTTGTTCCTTTTCGTCGGTAAGTTTGTTAAAACATTACCGATAGTTACCTTTATTCTATCGGTGAGTTTACCGATGGTTATTCTGTTGTCGGTAAATTTTGTGACATAATTAGTTATTCTGTCTGTGATTACTAACGGTTAGTGGTATTCTATCGGTAAATGGTATTGATTTTACCGATAGAACCACAAATGTCTGTCGGTAAATCAATCATAAGTTTTTTAAAAAAAAATATACAATCAATAAATTTTATTTGATGATGTTGTGATTGATTCGTAATTTAAGCAGTTATGAATTTAATAGTATATATTTAATTTGTTTAAACAGAAAGTTGATTGATGATATAAAGTACAAAATATCTTAACTGATACTAAAAATATAAAATTGTACATAATAAGGATTTGTAATTCAAATGAAATGACCAAAAGGACATTACTGATTTGGTGACGACGGATGCTCTGATTGGTGCGATGAGGTACTACCCCTACCCTTCAACTTATCCTCCTCATTACAAAATTGAGCTATGTGCTCCATCAATGTCTACACTGTGCTCTGAAGCTCTTGGACTTCATTGGTTGTAGACTGTCTACTAGATGCTGCTATACTAGATGTGAAGGATTACGAATAACATGTATTTACAAATGAATCTAAGCTGAATATACTTCCACGACGGTCCCTACCACCCACTGCAGGAAAATAGGTTTGAGTCTCATCAACATCATCAGACTATTGAGATTGTCGTTGAATGCTTTCTTGTATTTGGTCCTATCAGAAGGCAATGTTTATATTAGTAAGTGATAATTATTAAGCATTAATATTAAACCATAAATTTCACATACATTTAATTTTCTACAATGGTTGTTGACGCATGTCATACTGTCATACTTCTTAGTGAGAGTGTCCAAAAAGAGCTGACGGGGTGTAGGTCTCATGCCTATAGACTTTTCCTACATAAGAATAAAATGTTATTAGTAAACTAGAATTTATAAAAATTTCGGCAGAGTTTCCTTGATTTTTATGATATTTACCCCCTATTGAACAATGAAAAAAAGTCAACAACACAATTATATATGACACTAGACATTTATAACATTATCATTCTCTATAATATACATATACATCATTCTAAAATTCACATATCAAATTCAATTGAAATACAACAAAGTAAAGAAATCAAAATATAAATGTAAAGTGTAGATACTTATAAGTCTCTCTGCATGCTCGTGGTGGGTAATAGATTCTCTCGTATGTACGGGAAGACTCTCTTCCCTCGGTCCTCCATGTTTGTTGGTCGAATTACGCTCTAAAATAGACATTGCTTCAGGGGATGTTCAATACTGCTGCCAACAACTCGATATTTGTTCAGAAATGTAAGGCGGTCATACATCGGCTCTGTGTATCGTAGCAACAAAGTCCCGATAATGTGTACGTGCTGTTCTTTCCCATACTTTATAAATGATCACGTCAAATTCAGAATCTCAAAAAAATTCTTTATGAAACAAAAGGAAAAACATTTGATAAATACTTATAATGTAATAATATTTATCTAATTAATATATAAAATTATTAATTAAAAAAAAAATTAATAATTTTTGTTGTACCTCAAACTCCTGATAGTAAAATTCCTTTATGGCCTGAGAGATATTCTTCCATACATAACCCTCAAGTTCAATCTTCTTCTTGAATTTGGATATCATATTTCTTGAGCACGGTCCATGTGAAATCAACTTAATATAAAAACAAATAATTTTATACTATTTTAAAATTTAAATTTATAACTTGATTATAAACATAAGGTGTGTCGTGTTTTTACTTACATATTATTGACAATTGTAATGTAAGTTCTCCTATCAAGTCCTTTAGTCAAGCCAAGGCCCAAAGCGGACAATATCTGTGAGCGCGTGGCCTCGGGTTGTTACAAATAGTATCAGAACTAGTGTCCGGATTGGTATATCAGCAAGGATGCTGGTCCTCCAAGGGGTGGGTCCAGGCCTGTGTGCCAGCAAGGATGCTGGGCCTCTAAGAGAGGTAGATCCAGGCCTATGGGCTAGCAAAAACGCTGAGCCTCCAAAGGGTTAGAATGCTAGATTCCCATATCGATTGGAGAGGAGAACGAAGTAAGCCCTATAAGGTTATGGAAACCTCTCCCTCATAGATGCGTTTTTCCAAGAGTGGGAAGAGCAAAACCGTGAGGGCTTAGCTGAGTCAAGGTTCAAAGTGGACAATATCTGTGAGCAGGTGGTCTGGTCTGTTACAAATAGTATAAGAGCCAGTACTTGGATCGATATGTCAGTAAGAAAACTGGGCCTCTAAAGGAGGTGGATCCAGGCTTGTATGCCAGCAAGGACGTTGGGCCTCAAAGGGAGTTAGATCCAGGCCTGTGGGCCAATAAGGACGCTGGGCCTCAAAAGGGGGTGGAATGTTAGATTCCTATATTGATTGGAGAGGGGAACGAAGTAGGCCTTATAAGGCTATGGAAACTTCTCTCTCATAGACGCGTTTTCTCAAAGGTGGGAAGAGCAAAACCTTAAGGGCTTGACTGGGCTAAGGACCAAAGCGGACAATATCTGTAAGCAGGGTGGTCCGGGCTGTTACAGATTCTTTTTCATTGAACATCTTTCGTAGATGCTTATTAAATAAGATCATACACAGAACTTCAATTGGATGTATACCATACCCATAATTGTTATTGGGTATTGATCAGACATAAAAAATCTGAAACTTTTACTTCCAGCATTAATGATATGTTTTGGGTATACAAGTTCAATATAACAGATCTAAAAATACTTTTGGAACAAAATTAAATACAAACAAAGGTAGGCTAAACTGTATAAACATTAATTCGAATTATGAGTATGTGTTTCTATCATAGTCTAACCTATCTTTACTTATATTTTTAGTGTATCAAGAACTTATATTTTAGTGCCTTCAAAATTTTAAACCTAAGTAAGGATAGCAACCAACACATTATTGGGAACAACGATACTGTGTACTATTATTTGTGCCTTACATGCCACTAAACTTAGTTTCTGATTAAACAAGAATGGGTTAGAATTTATAATAAAATTAAAAACTAAAAGATTATATTTACTAGTGAAAAAAGTAAGACGTGTGTAAGGATTTCTCTTCATTTTTGGTAAAGAAGATGATTTCTTATTATTTCTCATTTACTATAAGCTTTCCTTTCCCCTTAAAAGAGCTGCTTTATCCCAAGATTTTTATCACCTTTTCTTATTTCATATTGTAAGAATAAAATTAAGCATTCAAAGTATCAAGTTACTTGACTAATGCCTTAAAAAAGTTTTGTTTAGTGAAATTTAAGAAGCTTAAAAAGTTATTTTGAATATGATACTTAAGCTATATAGAAGAGTGTTAAAGGACTCTTTTAGATGTAGGATTTGCCTTAGAGACCAAAGAGTTTCTTTTTTTTCCCCAAAGGGAGTGCTGCTCTAAATGTGGAAGTTTCAGTATTAATACAAGATTTGTTTGAGATTTGAAATCTACAAATCTAAAAAACAGTTTACATTATGTTCAATTGATAGATTTATCTCCCACAGAAAATATTAAATGATGTATAGAAAATTTAGGCAAAAAATATAACCAATCAAAAATAGAATCTAACTACAATCGATGCTTATGCTATAATCTATGCATAATGCATCACAAACCGATTTACGATGGCACATACAATCAAACCACAAATAGAAACCCAAATGATCAAAGCAGTACACCTAGTAAAAAACAAAACCCACCACCTCAATCGATGATTAAACGAAGACGCAGAAGGAAGGATGGATGAAAACGCAGAAGCAGAATAATGATGCAGAAGGGTCTGAAGCACGCGAAGGAAGAAGACGTAGAACGAAGAAGCAGAAGGGAACCGAAGCATGTGAAGCACCGGACGGTGACAAAGAACTGACGACAGAAGAGAAAATGAAATAGAGCTAGCAAAAACGAAAGAGAAAACGACGGGGGCAGCTTCAGTCGTGTAGGTTAGACGCTTAACCAAAACGATGTCGTTTGGTGTTAAACCAAATGTCGTTTTTTATTTATTAAAAACATCAACGTCGAAGCCAACAATGACGTTTAGGTTTTAATTTTACGCGTCTCGTTCGTAAATATACTGATAGAAATGGATATTCCGTCGCTATATTTCGTCGACAAATTTACCGCAATAATTTTCCCCTATTTTTACTGACGGAAAATTTGTCCATTGCTAAATGTAAATTTTCCAACAACTTTACCGACGGGCATTGATTTTCCGTTGCTGATTACCTACGATATTTTTTCCGTTGGTAATATTCTGTTAGTAATTTATAATTTTCTTGCAGTGATAATTGGTTACTAAAAGTACTCACATCTTGAACCTATTAATTATATCAAAATTATTATATTGAAATTTTTTTGATAGTTAAATAACTATTTATTAGTTGTTTTATAATTCACAATTAATGTGGACTAATCAGTTACTTATGAATCTAAAATCTAAACTTAAAACATGTTAAAATCATATGCTTGATAAATCATTCAATTTAAGCATCCTTTTAAAGACTATTTTGTTAAGTTTCAACTAAACGACTTATCAATGATCATACCTATTAACCTAATGTGGTTGAATTATAAAGTAATTTCACATTTAATGGATCAATTTATTAACCTTAATGTCTTTGCTTATTTTCATGGAATTTTTAACTCGCTAAGCAAAATGAAAATAGGATTGAATGCTTACACAGTTTTCTATTTACTACAATGGCTCAAAATAATTCCTCTCCCTACTTAAGTCATACATTGTTATCAATGAATGAATATAAAACTCAAAAAAATATACAGAAGAAAGGTCAAAGAAAATTAAAATTAAGAAATGTTTTTAAGCTCTAGTTGTGGATATTGATATTTTTTATATTATATTCATTATAATAATTGAGAGTTAAGAATCAATATTAAAATAAATAACAAGATATAAGGAAAATAACAATATAAAAAGAAACAAACAAGAAAAAGAAAAATAATGAAACAATAAAAAAAGATTGAGTTTCCTCGCAATAAATACTTCTTTTCGGTCTTTTAAAAGGACCTTGTTGTTAGGGAGGTAGCGTGAAGAACTTATAGCCCTCCTTCTTCACAACTTTGTAGGTTTCATGAGAAGGTCTTACTCTAATATTTAATATTTCTTCCATCCTTGCTTTCTTCTGCTATTATGACACCCAATTGTCTTTCTTGTTAATTTCATAAATAAAAAATTTCACTATTTGTTAGTTCAACATAATAATATGAATCATCATAAAAAGATGGCAGTTTATCACATTTGAGTTATTACGTTTCTACCTATTGTCCTTCTTTCTTTCATCTTCACTAATAGCCTCCCCTCTCAGCATCCTCTTCCTTATCTTTTGCTATCTCTTTGCCATTTCTCTCCATAAATTTTTCTCATGTTGATGCGAACCCCAAAAGATGAAATCTTGAATCCCAACATATTTGATTTGTGATTAAGCCCAAAGAAAGCTAAAAGCATACGTAAAGATAGAACCTTAACAGTATGATTATATAGAATCACAGACCAAAGATATAAAAGAATCTTGACTCATCATTATGAAGAACCAGAAACAACTTATAATATGAATTAAATGCTACAAGAAAATAAGATAATTGGTTTGAATTTTTTTAAGAACTAAAATGACTCTCCCAATTTTATCAACAATCAAAGATGTTCTCAACTGAAAAAATAGCCTTTAAAAACAAAAACACAAAATTATGGTTTTGATTGAAAATGGTTTTGGCCACAATTATGTTAATTATGAAAACTATAATGCCACTAGAAATAATTTAGGATACGTAAGTGTTTGATACTTTGGATCCTTTTATATCTTTGCAAAGTTAGGCATTGTTTGAAACATTATCATAGCTGGAGAGCATAAATCCTCTTGTTGACTTATCAATTAAGCATAGTATGAGTCATACCCGTATTTAGAGACCATTTCATTGTAATTTTATAAATTAGTATATGGTTTGGTCCATGCTCATAGAGATTATACTTTACCATTGAGTTAAAAAACTATATGGGCTCATACAAAATTATGTAGGAGACTATGTTCACATTCAAGTCTCTCTAACCTTAGTTTAAATTGAGCTAACTAATGCTCGTCCTTCAATTTGGAATAATTCTACATGTGAAGCCACTTCTCTCACCACCCTATTAAGAGCATTCTAAAGTATCTTTTTATTTGTTCTCATAATTAGTCTACTTAACAAACTCAAAGGATCAAAGGTAACTTGTTTCCTATTATTTTCTCCTTCGAAAGTTTCATTGTTGAATCATTATTTAAATCAAAAGGACTTAAATTGGAAACATAAAAAGTAGAGCTTACATTAAACTCATGTAGAAAATTTAATTTATAAGCATTTTCATTAATCCATTTAACAATTTGAAGTAGATCATCTCTTGTTAGTTACAATTTTGATTGTCTTCTATCCAGATATTTTCCTTTCTCTTATACACCTATATCTAATCATTTGATTTAAAGATAATCTTCTTTCTCCTTTTATTAGCCCAGAGACACGTTCTTCATGTAATTGCTTCATTATTTTAGCTTTCCCTTTACCATATAAACTATTCTTCTCATAAATAGGTAAAGGAATTGAATCTAATAGATTTGGTGAGTTAAAGACATACAAAACCTTCAAAGGTTAAAAACTTAGTGAATTTTATGAACTCTCTAAGCAAGCAGTAAATCTAAAGGTATTTGAACCTGTGAGAAAAAGTAGAATTTTTGATGGAAGAATATGAGATCCTTTTGAGCAACCTGTTATAATAGGAAAAATCTTATTTCTTAAATTTATTTCATCAAGTTGATGATAAAATATATGGTTATTCTAGTGGATATTTTGCATTACATGAACAATTTGATTCTATACAAATTCAATGAAAGGAAAATAACCTTCCTAAATTTTCAAATTCTTTGGAATGATAGTACACAAAAAAGTACTAAAAGTCTTGTTTACTACCTCGGTTTGACCAACATTTAAAGGTGACAAGTAGTTGAAAATAACAATTTAGTTCTCATCTTTCTCTACAAAACCTTTCCAAAAGTAGTTAAGGAACTTAAATTCTCTATCATAAACAATACTCTTAGGAGCACTACAGAGCCATACTCTCTCTAAAGAATAAATCAATTTTATTAGATGCTTCATTAGTTTCACTACATACAATTGACTATGCCATTTTAGAAAATCTATCAATAATATACACAAAATATTTATCCCCTATTAAACCTAGGTAAACCTAAAGAAAAATTCATAGAAATGTTAACCTATGGTTGACGAGCAAAAGTGTATATAAATCAACCTTAAACTTAGCTTGAATAAGTGTAATAGAACCATCATAAATTCTTTTAACATTATGATGCATATGAGGTCAATAAAATGTTCAACCAAAATATGTGGTCTTTTTAATATCAAAATGAACTATCAATCCTTTTCTATTGTCTCACACACTAGCAACTATCTCAAGGAACTACTAGGAACACACAATTTATTTTCCTTAAAACAAAAACTCATCATCCTCCCCTACAACTTGCACACTAGCAACTATTTTGAAAATTGCTAGGGGCATACAATTTATTGTGAAAATTACCTATCTTGTAAGCCTTAAAGATAGATGTAAAATCATCATCATTCTCATATAATTCTTTTATATGTTCAAAGCTTAAAAGTTTTTCATTCAAGATAGAAATTAAAGCATACCTTTAGGATAATGTGTTAACTACAATATTTTCCTTACCTTGCTTGTACTTAATCATATAAGGAAACAAATGATTGATCTTTATCCACTTGGCATATCATTGATTTAACTTCCATTTCCCTTTTAAATACTTGAAGAAGTTATGGTTTGTGTGAATAATGAACTCCTTGGATCATATATAATGTTGTCAAGTCTTCGAAGTTCATATTAATGCATACAACTCCTTGTTATAGTAGGATAATTAAGAGTAACTAGATTAAATTATTCTTTAAAATAGGTAATTTTTGATTTTTTACATTAAAATAGCACCAATACCTATTTTTGATACATCATAATTAATCTCAAAAGTTTTAGAAAAGTTAACAAAGCTAGTAAAGAAGCTTAATATAACCTTTTTATAATCAAATTAAAAGCATGATATTGTTTATAACCCTACTTGAAACCAACAAACCTTTTGACAAGTATATAACTAGTGTACTAAAATTTTTCATAAATTTGATATGAAAACTAGCTAAACCATGAAAGCTACTCTTGAATAGCCTTAACCTTCTTCTTATCCACTTTATCACTTCTACACTTGCAGTAAATCCAAGAAAAAATTATTTTATTCTTGTAAAAGAAACAATTATTTGGATTAGCATTTAATTTTTCTTTTCTCAAAATATTTAAAAAAATTCTTATGTGCTCAACATGCTCAATTAAAGTATTAAAATCATAATATCATCAATATAAATGGCCTCAGACTTTCTAGTAAAAGCAAACAAAACATAGTCTATTAACCTTATGAAGGTACCGGGTGAATTATATAATCCAAAATACTAATCAATCTTATAATCCATTTTAAAGGTTAGTTTTCGCTCATCTCCTTCTTACATACTACTTTAACGATATCCACTTTCCAAATAATTTTTAAGAATACAAAAGAAACATTTATGTAATAGCTCGAGACCACCGCTTATAGATATTGTCCGCTTTGGGCCTTGGCCCAACCAAGCCCTCACTGTTTTGCTCTTCCCACACACTTGCTCGAGAAAACACGTCTGTGGGGGAGAAGTTTCCATAGTCTTATAAGGCCTACTTCGTTCCCCTCTCCAATCGACATAGGAATCTAACATTTCAGTCCCCTTGGAGACCTAGCATCCTCACTAGCCTACAGGCCTGGATCCACCCCTTGGAGGCCCAACGTCCTTGCTGACATATCGATTCGGGTAATGGCTCTGATACCATTTTAATTGTCATAACTTGGTACCACATCGGGCCCATGACAGCAGCCGTATACTCGAGCTAAGGACACTAACGGTGTCTTTAATCTGACTGTGCAAGGCTAACTGAATATCCATCTCAATGACAATACAAAATGTTTATATATAAAGTCATTTACAAACCACAAAACAGACAAGAGTTAATTTACAAAATTATAAAGCTTATCGACATAATCATGAGCTACTACACAACAAAGTACAAAACAGAAACTACCTACGTGCGGTAATATCTCGAAAATGTTAAAAGACTGCACGATCCATTCAAAACTTCAAACTCACCAAATTAACCTGCATGGTTGGGAAGTGGAGGGGGGTTGAGTATACTATGTACTCAGTGAGCAGAACAAAACATATGTCACGAATAGAACTCGATACACACCAAGACGGTATAGATAACCCATAAGGTGAACATACAACATATATAAACATATAGGCTTAGTCTATGACTCAATGTATATTGGTTAGGAACTATATAGGCCTAGCCTATTAATTCACTCATCCGGTGAACATAGGTTCCAGTTCTAATACACAAAAGCATAAAAACATCATGTGTATAAATCAAATCTCTTCAGAAAAGCAAATATCAGGGTAAGTCAAAACAATCATGTGTGACACCACTAGTCGGTCAAACTAATGTGCACACCCATTGATCCTCGGTGTTGGCTCGACTTCATCCGTGGTGAGTCCGAACTACAGTCGAAAAGAGTATCATGACCCTAGGTGATAACCTCGTTGGTGTCCAGACCTTAGGTGTGGAATCACCTGTAAGTCCCGTAGAAAGGTGTCGACACGGGGACTCAACTTTTATGTACCAGCGTCAAGGGTACAGGAGTTGATAAATCAGTTGTGCGCCTAACACAAAATTGGCAAATCATTTCTTCACCAATCATCAAAAAGTCATATACAAACGTTGATTACTACAATCAACTAAGGCACCATGCCTTTATTTATCGGTCCAATCGATAAAATGGAACTGAGCCAAGGCTCTAAGCTAAAAGAGAATACATGCATACAGTATATACGACTCGGTTATGTATATGAAAATTTCCAAAATATTATCTTATGAAATAAAAGCCAATTTTTATGCTTCAAATGCATAGTTGTTCAAAACAATGTCATTTTATAAATACGTAAATGTATTAGTATCCATTTGAGATTCAATTATACTAAGCATTACCTAGGTCCAAAATTCACATACAAGTCATCATACATGTTTTAGGGTGATCTAATCCCATATGAGAAGTACAGTTTCCCCGACTCACCTCAAAAGAAGATATGCACTACCGTGCCTTCAAAAATCCTCGGTACGAGCTCCCTAATTCCTAGCTCCCGAGCCTTTATACATAAAAAGATATACAATGAAACTACTACTTAAACATAAATTTTTTTATAGTTATACACCATCATATAAGTGTGTAAAACACAATATCATTCCCTTTAAGCTATAGGATTCGACCATTAAGCTTCTCACATGGTTACTTCCTTACCATTCACATTAGCTTCTGTTTTGCATTTTCTAAGGCATTTAATGCCTTTAACCCAATACTTGCTCATTTCGAAACATATTTAAACACATCTTTATCGATCCACATTAAGCCATTACTCATCAATCTAAGCAACAATTCAAGTTTACTCTAAGTAAATATGAAAGCCTCTTTTCAATGCATACCATCAAAATCCTTAAACTCTAAGGCAAGTTCACTTAGGCATTTTATCAAACACTAATGTACATAACTTTCAAGTCACATTTTCAAGACTTAATCATAATAATTCATGCTCCTATCACGTCATTTAGTAACACTTCCACTCAATGACACATTCCACCACTCCATTCAAACCAACTCCCTTCATTTAAGCTACATTTATCAATTACACAACTCATTACATTAATCCACTTCTTCTTCATCATTTCGGCCCAACCTTAACCAACATACATCTTCTTCACTCTTCATCATCAATTCACATTATACATGCATAATTAATACCATAGAATTCATTTAAATCATGGATTTTAAAAGGTATCAAAAAATTTACAACTTCCACGAAAAGGGGGCATTTTTGGTTTTGACTTAAAGAAGCCCCCTCTATGACACATTTCATTCACCTAAACTATGATTCATGCATATTCAATGTTAAACCCCGCTTGCGGAGCCTAACTCAGACTTACCTGATTATTCATGCTTGCTCTGATACCAACTCTGTCGGACCCTGATTTCGGAACCTAACTCATCATACATAATTATTCATATTTCCTCTGATACCATACTTGTTACATTCATACATACCGAATGTCTTATTAGGTAAATTATCTTCCAGAGATAACACCTTGATCACTTTCAGTTTATCCTCTCAAAACTCCCCTTTTATTAGTCTCATTGCTTGCGTCTCATTTTCGGCTTCCCTTCGTCTCATTTCTAT
>JANZXR010000171.1:26545269-26561669 GCA_027575705.1 Erythroxylum echinodendron
CTGAAGGAATCAAAGATCAATTTAGGCCCTAAAAATTTCAATTTCAGGGGTGATTCGGGTGTAGTATTTCAGTCTCAACTTAAGTTTGGCCCGGAAGTATTTTGGCCAATACTTCTTTATTTCTGAACCAAATTGAGTGTTTTGGTGTTGTTAGAACCTTAAGGAAATGAGAAACAAATATTATGAAGAAGTCTTATTGAAATTACTTTATGACCTACCATTAATTCTGATCAGAGGTAAGTGAAATGAGTTTGTTGGATCAGCGTCCAGATGTCTCGTAGGACGTCGGACAAGTGACTCGCCGGGGTGGGGTTCCAACATTTAACTTAAGTAGCTTACCTAATTTTTTTTCATGAAAACGAATAGCTAAAAGCAACAAGGTAGGCAATAATGATAAAAAATTGTTTTGTTTATAAATCACTATTCTGTTGACCTTCGGGTTATGAGTAAAGCTAGTAGCCAGTTGAAAATGTGATGTAGCAAAGTAACTGGATCGACATGCATAAAAATGTGTGCCTTCATGTAAAAGGCTATAATGATGTTTCAACCAAGCTGTTTAATAAAATGACTTAATTGAGTAACCGGATTGACATTCATCACAATTGTTTTCCTCCGAGTAAAAGACTAAGTTCGAGTTTAATTAAATAAATGAAAAAATGTGTGTTTCTTAATAAAAAAACCTACTGGACTTATAATAAGCTTGAATTTTTATAAGAATGTACTTAAGAATAGTTAAAAAGTCTAAGGGACTGAGAAATTATCAATACGTGTGTATAATTGAAAAGAGTAAATAAGTTAACAATTAGGTCTCGATTAAGTTGTATATTTAGATCAAAGCCCCTGGACACATATTTTACATGTTAATGATTTGACATAACTGAATGATTATGTTCAAGATTAAATTCATTTGATGAAGATCAAAGCCATTGCTTCATTATTCCATTGCATGTTTTGTGTTTGTTGTGAGTTGTTGTTTTGTTTGATTGAGAACAAACAAACGATTAAGTGTGAGGATGTTGATAGTTTTCAATTGCATGATGTTTTAGGGTTTAATTTTTTATGTATTTAGTGTGAATTTAAGTGTTGAGTATGCATTTAGGATTTAATTATGTTAGTTTAAGTGTTTTAGTGTTTTTATGGGTTAGATTAAGTCTTTGAGCTTCAATGTTATATTTTTGAGGTAACGTGATGTGCTTGTTAGTGTTTTAGGATAAACGGTAAAGAATGGAGAATATTTGAAGATTTTTAGGCTAAATACCTAGCCCAATCATGGCACAGCAGGCCACGATCATGATAGAGAAGGATGAGCCAGCAATAGCCAAGCCACGATTGTACACATGGGGCACGATCATGACAGAAAGCCTCTAAGTTAGGCCATAATTGTGCATATTAGGCCACTATCATGATAGAAAGGTTAAGGTGTTGGCCACAATTATTGTAGGCAAGGTCACAATCGTGGCCTGTGTCGGGCTGACAAAAAACTCAAGTTTTGTAAGATGTTTTAGACCGTTTCGACCCCGACTTTGACCTAGAGCCTCAAAAGTATAAATAAAAAATTACAAGTCAGAGGTTGTAGCTGGAGAGTTTGAAAAATAGAGAACTCATGTGACCCAATCCTGAAAAAGCTAGAGAGAAATCGAGCGATTAAAAAAGGAGCAAAGGAAGAGAGACACGGAGAAGAGCTTGACATGACGTACTTCCTAGAACAGATAGTTTCCCGCTTTCGCTGCCTCCCCGACTCCATTACCGTCATATTTTTCATTTATTTTTGAAATAGGTGTTGATAATATATTGTACTGAATGTTGAGTTTGTGTTTATACTCACCTTTGGATCTTGATTTTTGAGATTAAGAAAATATGGATTGATTGGGTTTTTATTGATTTTCTTATGATTTAATTCCTATTCTTAATAACTTGGCAATAGACTAAGAGAGTGAGCTAAGTGAAATAATCAATTTGGGCTAACGAGAGTTAGGTGAATTGATAGGTAAAGGATTAAATCAAACCGATAGAGTCGTGTAATTAGAGATCGGGCATAGATTCCTAGTAGGTTAGTAGACAATTTTAGAATTAATTTAGGTTTTGAGTCAATTGTGAATTAAGAGATCGCAAGTTCATAATTTAAATTAGGGATTATCAATTAAGGTTAAGAATTATAACTCGAGAGAGAGTAATTCACCCTAGGACTATCTAGACCCATTAAGTCAATAATTTCACAATTAATTTGGTTTTCGTTAATTTCAGTTCAAAATCTCCTTTCTCTCACTCGATAGTTTAGATTGGTTTATGCAATTTGTTTTCTTAATTAAATTTCTGCAACTCAATTGTTGAATTAATTGTTGATTGATTTATTTCGGTATTAGTTTATTTTGATTTGAATTATTGCAATTTTAGTACAACCTTAGATTTTAGGACTAGATTAAGCTTCCTCGTGGGATTAATACCTTAGATTCTACGCTAATGACCAGTACACTTGTGAAATTTACCAAGGTTATAAAAATTAAAACTTAGAGCATATAATCTTGCCAACATTTCGTTCAGTATTATGCAAGTTATAACCAAAATACTATAGACTGTTCTCATAGCACTGTAGCTCACAGTTCTCAACTTCAAGCCAAATTTCAAGACCCTTAAGGATAGAATTCAAATTCAATTTATTGATACAAATTATAGCCATATGTTTCTATTTTAATATAAGTAAAAATCATCCCATTTGGGTATCCACAGATTAAGACATGTCCAAAATACAGATGCATGTTTAATGAAAACACTCCATCTAACATATTCCAACACACATCTAACTTCATTTTAAACTTTATTTTGTCTCAAAACTATCATCGTACTTCTTCTCACTTCAAGACAATACACTTGCCTTTTCTTTAGCTTTAAACTCATTCTATTTCATTTTCATAACAGCTACCAATAATCCACATGATCACACCTCAAAATAGAACATGAACATTCATTTACTAGTTAATATTTTTTGCACATTTTTGCACCATTTTAATGCTCTTTCAATTCCAAGCTCATCTCTACAACAACTTATGAAATATCACTCTCAATATACAAGAAAAAAAGAAATTTATACATCTATTTATCTCATCTATGTTTCAGCATGTACATATTCTCATTTTATGATCTTTCAACATCTAACTATCATTATGCATGTTTCACTCAACAATTTAAGAAGAATAACATGCTACTTGCTTGTTTAAGCTTCAGTATCTTCAAAAATCACTTAACCCTAGCTTTCACATGATTATCATCAATCAAGGAGTGATTTGGGTCATTTTGTAGTAAGATGAAGAGGACAACAAGGATCTTGAAGTGGGTGGTTTTATTGTTAACAAAAATCAAGGTTATGAATGTGGAGAGCAAGAATCATAAATGGAGAAGAAGAAGAAGAAATGAAGAAGATGAATATGAGATAGAGACTTATGAAAAGAGGAGCAAATAGCAAGCGAAAGACCAAAATGAGAGTGGGTCTTTCACTTAGTAAAAATTTGTAGGATAAATAAGTGGTGTGGCAAGTGACATTTGTCACTTACCACTTGTCATTTGTCACTTTCTCATGGTCCTCTTTTGGTCTCTTAAAATAGCTAGTCCATTTGTCTCCCAATTCTAATCCAATTGTCTCCCAATTTTCAATGACACTTGTCATTAAATCCCAATGTCATTTATAAAAAATTCTATTATCATCAGACACTTATTTCTGCCGCTTTTCATCAATTGTCTCATCACTTAACATTTTTTAGTCCAAAAATACTCTTAATTTCCAGAAAATTCTCAAATTTCACCAAAAATTATAAATCACTAATTTAATTCTCCAAGCCTTTTTAAGGAAAAATATTCACTATTTGTATCATAATCACATTAGAACAGTCATTTATACCTAAAAAATGTCAAATGAGTGCATGAACAAATTATTGTAATGTGTGCAATAATCAGATTCACGTGTGTGTATACTAATATTATGCATGAGTGTGAAATGCCTTTTCTAATCTATCAATAATATTTATCATATACGATATTCCCAGGCTCTAACCTTTAGTATGGGAACAGAATGCTATAATCAACCCCTTACATCACAAGCATACACGATAAAAGATAACTAAGGATATTTAGAATCATAGTCCCATTGTTTTCAATTCGTTTTTCTTTCTGTGTATGTTTGATTTCATGTTTGATAATGTGTAACTAAAAGATCCAGGGAGTTTAATATCCCTTGTGTTATTGATAATTTTTCAGTTGAGAAAGTTTTATTTGATTTAGGGGCCAGCAATAAGTTAACGCCTTATAAGTTATTTAAGAAACTAGGATTAGGAGAACCTAAACCTATTAGTATGAGCATTCAATTGACTGATAGATTTATTAAATATCCTAGGGGAATCATCGGGAATGTATTAGTAAAGGTTGATAGCTTCATCTTTCCATTTAACTTCGTTATACTCGATATGGATGAAGATGTAGAAGTACCTTTAATTTTAGGATGTTTGTTCCTCACTACAACTATTTGAGCCATCATTGATATTAGTGATAGTAAACTAGTTTAGGTGGGAGATGAAAAGGTAACTTTTACGATATTTGATGCTATGAGACATGCTCTTGAGTATGATGATTTTGTAAGTTTAGAAATTATGCAAGGAATTATGTTTACTGACATGCGGGATTTGTCTATAACTCAAGATGAGGATGAACGTAAAGATAATAAGCTCTTTAAGAGAATGAAAGTAGTTGAGGAAATACACAAAAATACAGAAACAAGGTTAAAACCCAAAGAACTGCCAGAGTTAAAGTTGAAGACACTCCCTAATCATATGGATTATGCATTTCTTAAGAAGAATTCAAAATTATTAGTAACTATTGCTTCAACTCTAGCGATGGCACAAAAGGAAAAGCTACTGATTGTTTTTAAGGAACATAAAAAGGTTGCATGGAAGATCTACAACATTGTAGGCATCAACTCATCTTTTTGCACATACAAAATCTTTAAACCCGTGGTACAACCTCAAAGAAGGATGAATCCAAATATGAAGGATGTGGTAAAAGGTGAAGTAATTACACTCCTACATGCTGGAGTGATACACCCCATTTCTGATAGTCCTTAGGTAAGTCCGATGTAGAGAGTGCCAAAGAAAAAAGGAATGATGGTTAACTCTAATGAAAAGAATGAGTTGATCCTTGTGAGAATCGTTACTGGATGGAGAGTGTGCATTGATTACAGGAAGTTGAACGATGTAACTAGAAAGGACCACTTCCCTTTACCTTTCATAGACCAAATGTGGAACAAATGGCAGGAAACATGTATTACTATTTCTTAGACGAACTTTCAGGCTACCTTTAGATCCTTATCACTTCGAAAGATCAAGAGAAAATAACATTTACTTATCCCTAGGGTACGTTCGCCTACAGAAGGATGAAATTTGGGTTGTGTAACATACCTTTTACGTTTTAGAGGTGTATAACGGCCATCTTCAATGATCTAGTTGAAAACATTATAGAGGTATTTATGAATGATTTCTACATTTTTGGTGATTTGTTTGATTTATGTCTCCGTAATATAGAGAAAGTATTGGAAAGATGAAAAAAGAAAAATATGATGTTAAATTGGGAAATGTCACTTTATAGTACAAGAAGGTATAGTCTTAGGGTATAAAATTTCTCATTGGGGGATTAAGGTAGATAAGGCCAAGATTGAAGTCATAGAGAAGCTACCACCGTCCTCCTCAGTTAAGGAAATAAGGATTTTATCAAGTCAAATGGGTTTTTATAGATGATTTATTAAAGACTTTTCAAAAATTGTTAAGCCTTTAACCAAGTTATTAAAAATTTAAATACCTTTCACTTTTACTAAAGAATGTTTAAATGCTTTTAACATTCTAAAAGAAAAATTAAATAAGTCCCTAATTGTGGTTACACCAGATTGGAAATTATCCTTTGAATTAATGTGTAAAGTCAGTTTATAATAGGTGACGTACTAGGACAACAGAAGGACAAACACTTTTAGCTAATCTACTACGCTAAAAAAACTTTAACGAATGTTCAAGAGAATTACACAACGATGGAAAAGGAGTTGCTAGCCGTATTTTTTTGCATTTGATAAGTTTTGATCTTATTTAGTACTGTATAAAGTTGTTGTGTATACTAATCACTCGATGTTGAAATACTTGATGAATAAACTGTATGCTAAATACTAGTTGATTAGATGGATTCTACTATTGCAGGAATTTGATTTAGAAATTAATTATAAGAAAAGGGCTTAAAACCTGACAGCAGAACATCTATTTGACATGGAAAATCCAAATTTGGAAGAACTGAATGAAGAAGGTATTGAAGATGCTTTCTCAGAAGAACAACTTCATAACGTATAGGAGGTAAGTGAAGCTGAGTCTTTTGGTTTAAAGACATTGAAAATTATCTGGTAGCTAGGATCTTAGCAAAAGGTTTGTCTTATCAGTAAAAGAAATAATTCTTTACTTATTTGCGAGATTATTTCTTAGAAGATCTATATCTATTTTTCATCTGTGCAGATCAAATAGTGGGGAGATGTGTACTTCATTCCGAGGGGTGGAAGATTCTATAACACTGTCATATTGGACCCATTGGGGGGCACCATAATGCAAACAAGAAGAGCCAAAAGATCCTAAAGTTAGGTTTTCATTGGCTATAAATTTTTAAAGATTCCTAAATATATGTAGCATCATGTGATAGATGTTGAAGATCAGGTAATGTCTCTTACTGAGATGAATTAGCCCATAATTTCATTCTTGTTTGTGAAATATTTGTTGTATGGGAGATTGATTTAATAGGCCCATTTCTGAGGTCATTTGGTAATAAATATATCCTAGTAGCTATTAATTATGTTTCTAAATGGGTGGAAGTGATGTTAAATGATGTTAGGGTTGTAGTGAAATTTTTTAAAGGTCTACTTTCTTGTTTTGGGATGCCTAAGGCGATTATTAGTGATAAGGGTATGTATTTTTGTAATGTGCAATTTGAAAAGATGCTTAGAAGGTATGAAATTAATCATATAATTGCCACCTATATCACCCTCAAACTAGTAGGCAAGTTGAGATATCTAATATATATTTAAAGCAAATTTCGGAGAAGACCATTGAACATCAAAGGAAGGACTGGACAATTAAATTAGACAATGATCTACGGGCTTATAGGACAACTTGTAAGGCACATATTGGCACTACACCCAATAGATTGGTCTATGAAAAAGCTTGTCATCTACTTGTTGAGTTAGATCATAAATCATATTAGGCTACTAAACTCATGAACTTTGATCTTCAAAGTGTAGGTGAAAAGAGGAACTTCCAAGTTAGTAAACTGGACGAATGGCAATGTATGGCTTACGAAAATCCTAAAATCTATAAGGAGAGAGCCAAAAGCTATTGTGATTGAATGATTAAGCAATCACGAGAATTCAAGAAGGGAGATCAAGTTCTTTTGTACAACTCTCGCTTAAGGTTATTTCCTGGTAAGCTTAAATTAAGATGCTCTCGACTGTTTATTATAGAGTAAGCTTTTTTGTATAGTGTAATCAAGGTGAGTCATTTGCACTTGGGTACTTTTAAGGTTAATGGCCATCAAGTAATGTTATGTCTTAGTGATGAGTTTGATCATAATAACAAAAATATCAATTTGTCCAATCCACCTTGAGTGTAAAAGATGCATTGAGCTAAAGACCTTAACCAAATGCTCCTTGAAGGGCAACCCAAAAAGCAGGATTTTCTGTTGTTATGTCATTTTCGTATTTTATTTCATTCTTATTTTTTCAATTATTTTATTTTTTTCTTTTTATTTTCAGCTCTTTTCTTGTTCTTATATTTTGAAAGGATGTAGTATACTTGGATGGAACTAACATCATAAAATCTCCATATTCAAAAACGTACCATGAAATTTTCCTTTGTTATATTTATTGCGTACATTGGGGACAATGTACATCTTTAAGTGTGGGCAATCGTTTAAATGAATCTTAATTTTTTAAGCTTATTATAGTCTTTATTATTAAATTTTATTAACTGATATCTTGAATTGGTTAAAATCTGTCTATGGATACTATGTTTTATTGTTGAATATTGATTGAATTGGTATGTAAAAGGATGAGAGTTAGAATATTGTAAGTCTTATTTTTTAATAAGCATTGAAATATTTAAAATGAATAATATTGCATATTATTTAAACAAGTATAACAAGTATATGTACCCATCTTTGTTTGTGAGCATTTGAGCTCAAGAGCTCAAACTAACCTTTTTTATTACCCAAGTCATATCGTACCTAAGCTCCACTATAACTTGCATAAAGGCCTTGGATTTTTGTTTCTAGTTAACACATAAATGGTGAAGATGTGATTTTATCGCAACCTTATGGTAATAATTCTACTATGCATTGATTGAAAATTTTGACACTTTTCACCCTAAACATTTGATTGTGTTTAGTGACATCCTAGTGAGGGTGTAAAGATTAATATGTTTGACTTCAATGAGATTATGATGTGATTACTATCAATATTGCTTAGAAAAGTTAATTTTAAGATAATTTGATTCTAATTGTATGTTAATTTGATTCAATAGGATATGATGATGTATAGTATGACTGGACAATTCAAAATTGATGAGGTATTGATATGTAAGATTGATAATTTTGATTATGGTTTACTTAAGGACAAACAAAAGCTTAAATGAGGGGATGATTGATAGAAGCATAATTAACCATATTTATACCTCATATTTGATGCATTTTTTCTTGATATTTCATACTTTATTGTATATTTGCTACTTAATTCATTCCAAGTGTGTTTATAGAGTACAATTTCTTATATAGAACTAAAGGAGAAGAATTAAGATGAAAACATAACATAACATAAAACGAAGATTTAACATATAGAATGGATGTACAGCTGTGTCTTTGCCTGTGCACATCTCCTAGGCTGTGCAAATTTGTCATTTATAGAGAATTTGATTATGCACAGTTGTGCATCAGACCATGCATCAACTAAAACCCTTAAAATTTAATTTAGAAGATGATTACAGAGACAATTAGAGGGAGGATATGTATACAGACATTATGAAACTCTCAAAGGCATCTTAAGGGGCAATTTTGATATAGAAGAGCGAAAAAATGAAGAATTCATTAAAAGATCAATTGGAATACAAGATCAACCCTCTATATTGCAAGAATACTCGATAGAAGATAACTAAGGAGATTTAGAATTATGATCTCATTGTTTTCAATTTGTTTTTCTTTTCGTGTATGTTTCATTTCATGTTTGATAATGTGTAACTAAACATCTTGTTAGTATTTAGTTTAGATTAACCATATTTTGACACTTTAATATGATTTTATTCTTTCTCTAATACAATTGGTTGATTGATATATTATTATTCAATTACCTGTTTATTTATATTCTAATAGATTCAAATATTAGATCACAACCTAATTTCATATATAGAGATTCCGAAATCCTATTTATGAATAGATTTACTATAATTGGAAGGATTCGATTACAAACCTAGAGATAGGATTACATAAATCTTTCAGATTAGGGTCAAACTTAATAATAGAGGGATTCACAAATTGTTAAAGCAACCCAATAAACTTTAAGTAATCGTATAATAAATGACCGATATGTTAAAGGTTTAGGAGGATTCAAAACCTAGATACTAATTTCTTGATATTGATAATTTATTAAGTGTTTCCTTTAATTCTCTTATTAAATCTTATTGCTTGTTTATTTTATTTGTTTAATTTTTATTTTATTTTAATTAGAAATCACAATCAATTTATAGACTAGATAATAGAATAATGGTAACTGCAATATGTCGTTTCCATACTAAAGGTTAGGACATAGGATCCTAAACTGAGATACATAAGAAATAACATAGAGAATACGTGAGGAGCATTGCATTTACATGCATATCACTAGCATAAGAATACACACACGTGAATATTGGTTTTTATACACATTGCAAATACTGTATACGCACTCATTTGGCATCCAGGGTATGAATGATTTTTAAATAATTATTGTGTGAATTATTAATTTTAAATATTATGTGAATTGTGAATTTTATATCTTAAAAATTGGTTGATGAATTATAATTAGTAATTTAGAACTTATTTGTTAAATTTGGGAGATTTCTGAAATTAAGGAAATTTTCGGACTAGGAAAAATGCCAGTGGCAAGACAAATTGATTTGTGATAATAGAAATAAGTGATAATTGATAGTAGAAATAGTTGACAAGTGACATTAGGATTTAATGATAAGTGTTATAAAAAATTGGGTGACAATTAGACTAGAAATTTAGAGATAGATGGATTAGTTATTAAAAGAGCCAAGTGGAGACCACATTAAGGTGACATGTGGCAAGTGACAAATGTCATACACATCTATCCCACGATATTTTCTTCTTCCAAGACATTTTCAATTACCTTTCACTTGTTCATCTTCTTTGTTTTTCTTCTTCTCCATTCACAATATTCACCCTCACCTCACGACCTTGTGTTTGCTCTCATCTTTGACTTGCTACTTCTATTTTTCGTTTCCTTCATTTTTGTTGATAAAAACCTAGCCTATTCTACCTTGGTAAGATGACGATCGTGTGAGTTGGAGAAGCTAGGTTTTGTGAGATTTTAAAGAAGTTTGGAACTAAAACGAGTAAATTATACATTTATCTTCATGGGTTGGCTAAATATAAACATATGTGATGATAGTTTAGGGGTAGAATAATCATTATAATGGAGTTGAATATATGTTACAACATCGATGTAGAAATAAATAGGTTTATGTTTTTTTTTTAGTATAAATGATCAAAAGTGGATTTTGAGTTGTGTTAAAGACGTTTTTGAGATAGATTGGTTATAAAAATGGTGTTTAAATGAGAATTGAAAGTTGATGAATAAAGTGATGTGTTTAGGTCCTATTTTTGTGTTGATGATGAGTGCAAAAAATTGTTGAAATAAATTTATGTGTTTTTGTTCCATTTTTAAGAGTATGAAAACCATGGAGTATAGGTTGTTATATGATGAAATAGATTGAGCTTTGAAGTTAAAGAAAAGACTAATATAATGTTCTTGAAATGAGAAGAAATAAGATGATAGTGAATGATAAAGAATGATGATGATATATTTTGTTTTGTATGGTTGATAAACAATGATTTATGATTAGTTTCATGGATGTTTAAGAGTTAGAAATGAGGTGAGAATGATGAGCTTATGAAGTCTAAATGATTAACTATGGAGATGATGTATTTGATGTATTATGAAAGAGAAAAATATGGAAAAGTTAGGAATGCATGTATGGTAGGATTAAGTTAATGGTTAATGGATCAACTGAGTAGAGTTTTTTGAGTTTTAATGTAACTAATATGGTAGTTAGATTAACATGAAATAAGGTTGCATAAAAAAGTATGAATTTTGAAAAAATTAAGGAGTAAATGATGTTTCTATGTTTATGGAACTCGTGGAAAAATGAGGGAAGAAAAGGCAGAGCACGATTGTGGTATAGTCCCCACAATCATGTCCTATTGCATGAGGTTTTGTCACCATCATGGGAAGGTCCACTATGATCGTGGGCTAGCATATTAAGTGAAATGTTGTATTTTAAGTGATGTTTAAAACAACTAATGATAAGGTACTTTCTTATGGTGTATTTAGGGTTGAATAAGGCTTGAAATGAACCTAGTTTAAGGTTGAATAAGTTGATAAAGTGTCTAATAAGTTTCGATTGATAATTAAGAATGATTAAGATTTATAATTGAGGATACATATCCTGGAATGTCATTGAGCATGCATTGCACCTAGTACATATACATATGTGTATGATTGAATACTTATATGATTGGGAAATATAATAATGTGTGTATTGCATTATATAGAGCTGCAAATAGAACGATCACATCCAAGCATTGCTAGGACATTGAGACAATAACTATCTGGAGCTTACTGTGAGTAACCTAGATGTTCTCACTAGACTTTATTGTAATTACTTAAATTCCAATTATTGAATTGATACTCATGTGTATATGATAATTTTAGACAACGATAATCTGAGGAGTTTGATAATTGGGAATATATTGGAAGTGATCTAATTGTATGTGAATTTGAAAGAAATAAGTATTCTTAACAAATATGTTGAATGCCAGACTTATGTCCAATGAAAAAGTAAAAAGATGAATGTGTAAACTGAATGAAAGTGATTGATTGTATATATGTGCTTTGAGGCATTTCATTACATGATATGCATGATCAGATGAAGGCAGTTGTGATCGGAGTAGCCAGTGAAAATGAGCTTAAAGCTCAGAATGTGTATAACAACAGATATGGGACAGTTATCAATGAACCCGATATCCACAACATATATGGGACAGTTAAAAAGGCACTCAGTCACAACAAATCAATAATTGAAAGTGAGTTACATATGCATTCCATATACAATTTGTTATGTATTAAATTGAAGATTTGAAATGAGTTTTCTGAACTGCACTGAAATTAAATTGTGAAATAATGTGCAATATGTGATTATGTGAACTGTCTCTGAAATTTGAAATGTGAATTGTGTCTGTGTTTTGATAAGAGTGAGCACTTCAATAATGGTTCGCTCATTGAGTTCGTAAAACTTATCAAATTGTAGCATCACTTTTCAAGTACGGAGAGGAGACCTAGCTATTAAGACATTCTAGAAGAAGTATAGTTCCTGTGTATTTGGGCTCAAGAAATGGCTCAAAGGTCGGTTATCTAAGATTGTGGAGTTTATTCAGAATCTTTTATACCGTTCTCATGTCATTGAGAACATATTGTAAGAGTAGTAAACTCTTATATATTTTTGACACTGTGTATATATGGATTATGAATGAAAAGCTACAGTGTATTATGTTTCATAAATGAAATGGGAATGTTTTGATATTTTAGATAATTGTGTAAATTGTATGATGCCATATAAGTGAATGTGACTACTATAACGTATTGCTTTTAAGGAGTATATTCCCGAACATCCATGAGATGTCAAGCACGTGCTCGGTAGAAACGGTGTGTTATAGTAACTACTAGTAGTTACAGTCCTTGTGGGATCGACTCGTATTTGTTAGTATTAGCAATGACATATTTTTGGAAAAAAAACCTTTGATTATGGCTTGTCTGAAAATTGAAATAAAGTTTGAACAATAACAAAATAACCTTAGTTTTTTGGGGTTAAAATGAGATATACACTCTAATCATATCCATTATTTTAATGGGAGAGTCACTCAGGATTACAATACTTAAAGATTCTAAACTTCCATTCTGAAATCTGTAGATTAATTGATACATTTATCTTTCTACATAAAAGGAATATTAACTATGTTTGAAGTTATTGTCATATGTGTAGCTAGCTTAGAGTTTCAGATATGCAAGCTCTGCGAGGATGTCAGAGGTATCCATTCCATAATGAAAAAACCTTAGCTTAGATTAGTGATCTGAACTGTTTTCTTTATCCTAATAAGGTTGAAGGTAATATAATAAGGCTAAGAGGAATAGATTAGGAACTGAAACAAGTTCTAATTCAACTATAAGTTGTGGCTTTGAGATTTATAAGGAACCTATTTATATAGGATAATAGGTATTAAGAGAATAGTTCATTAGGGAGAAAATGGATACGGCTATGGTTTTACCAAGGCCCAATCAATCCTTTTCCTAAAAAACCAAATCCCTTTCAGCTATTAATTGACTTATTTTGAGTTAGTTAATATGGTAATAACCACAAGTGCACGGTGTAGTTGCAGTTAGCATCAATAAGAACGAGTCGATCCCATAAAGATGATAAATACTAGTAATTAACCATCCTATATTATCTAGCTTAAGGATTAATTTTAGGTTTATAATTAAATGAAACTAAAACTAAGGCAAGTTAAAAAATAATAAATGAAATTGAAAAAAAGAATTCAGGAAGCGAAATTATTGAAATCAAGAAGTAGTATCTAGGTTTTAAATCCCCCTAAATCCTTAATAGATTGATTTTTTATTATGTAATTATTTCATTGATTTATTAGACAGTGGAGACTCCTATGGTATGTTAATAGCTGACCTTGAGAGTCCTATAGTATGCTAATAGCTCATAGGATTGCTTTGATGGATCCTTCTATTAAGTTTGACCATAATATGGAAGATTTATGTTATCCTATCTTTAAAGTCGCAATCAAGTCCTTCCAATTATAGTGGATCTATTCAAACCTAATATTTCTCAATCTCTACTTATGAAATCAGATCATGATCTAATATTCTCTAGTTTATTAGAACATAAAGAAAGCACATAATTAGATCACAATAATCAATCAAACCAATTGCATTAATAAAAGAATCAAATCATATCAAAGTATTAACATAAGGTTCATCTAATTTAAGTACTAATAGGATGTTTAGTTACACATTATTAAAACTAAATTCAAACATAAACTAAAAAAAATGAAGATAAAAAGTTTATAATTCTAAATTTCCCTTTATCTCTTATCGAATGTTCTTACAAGGCAAAGGTTTGATCTAGTATTCTACTAGATTTTTTAATGATTTTTTCGTGTTTCCCACATTCTTGGATCAATATCATCCCTTATAGATGTTTACATATGGACTCTTCTTCAAAAGGTTGCTCCCCTTTATCTACCCCAAAAACATCTTTTTATGGAAAAATTTACGATTTTCGGAGATGCATAGGCTGATGCACGACCTTGCATCAAACTATGCATAACCAAAATGTCCAAAATTTGTGAAATTACATGGCCTAATAGAAGTGCATAGGCTGTTGCATGGCCATGCATCACTTCTATTCTTCAATTCTTCATTTTATGTTACATTTTCATTCGAATTCTTCTCCTTGAAGTTTATTAAGGCAATTATCAGCCATGAATGCACTTGAAGCAGATTAAGTACCGAATATACAATAAAAGTATAAAATTTGAAGCAAAATATATCAACTATGGGTGTAAAAATATAATCAAATATGCATCTATCAAACATCCCCAAACTTAATCTTTTGCTTGTCCTCATGCAAACCATGATCAAAATTATAAATTTCATAACATCAATCTATTATTAATCTCAATTTGTCCATTCGTACTATACATCATCATATTCTTTTGAATCAAATTAATATATAAGAATAATCGAATTGTCCTAAAATTAACTCTTACAAGCAATATTAATAGTAAACACATCGACAATCACATTGAAATCAAAGGCATATATCTTTACACCCTCACCAAGATATCACTCAATACACTATGGTGTTTAGGGTGGAAAGCATCAAAAGTCTCAATCAATGCATAGTAGAATTCTTACCATATGCTTGTAATAAAATTACATCTTCACCACTTATGTTCAAAATAGAAACAAAAATCAAAAGGTCTTTATGTAGGTTTTAATGGGGTTTAGGTAAGGTATGATTGAGTTAATAAAAAGGTTCAATTGAAGGAAATTTACCATGCGATATGTTTCAAAACTTTCTTACAAGTATACATAGGTCCTTTTATTACAAAACTAATGGTACTATATATTTTTTCATTTTTTTCTTTTTTTAACGTTTCCTTTTTCTTCTTTTATGCTTCTATCTTTCTTTTTCACAATATAATTAGTGCTATATTTAGAAAAATATTAGACCCTTCATAAATTTCAAGTCTCAACAAGTAAATAATGTAAATAACCTTCAAGGTTCAAAACAATAAAAAGTATTCAAAGAAAAATAGGATAAGTGATATGTGTTTAATTGTTGATTCATTTGATTTACAACATTTAGGGATTAATGTCTTAGAAATACTTAGAATACTCACTTTAGCTCATATTTGATTTAGGTATTTTTCAGAAGTGAAGGAGCTAAAGTGACCTAAAAGCATATTTATTAAAGCCATCCTTTTAATGACCATACTATACTGATTCATCTAGCAGGAAGAAGAAGAAGAGAATTAAAAGCAGAAGAAGCAAGGAAGCAGCTGGGAAGACCAGTCACGATTTGCTAGAAATTGACACAACTGTGAGTGAAGTCTCACGGTTATGACTGCTAGCTGTATGGACGTAAGACTTTCTTACCCCCATGTATGCTTCTTGACAACCCATGCAAGCTTTATGATAGTCCCCATGTATGCTTCTCACCATGGACAGCTAGCTGCCTTCTCACCTAGCCAGCTACTGTCTCATGATGATGCCAACAACTAATACCTTGTAACTCCCATGCGTGCTACGGTGACACGCAGCAGTTAAGCATCTCACTCCCACTATCTAGCTCCCATGCATGATTCTTGACAGCCTACGCCTTCTTCACACTGAATCCATGTAACACCCCACTCCCGCTAGACCCGAACCCGATATCGATAGTGATATCCGAATCTGTGCCCCGCGAGGGTGGCGTGTCATATCACTTAACAATTAA
>JANZXR010000171.1:26581625-26596267 GCA_027575705.1 Erythroxylum echinodendron
ATGTACAAACATTTCATGTGCAAAATTCACTTATTCTTATGCATGTGCATATATGAATGCATGCATATGTCACTATTTATTTATACACTCCTATTGGTGAGGGGATGTTACATAGTAAGTACATCAGATGACCCATTATGAGATTATCATATAGATGATCTATCAAATGTTAATGATTAATCTCAACCTACTATGAGATTATCATATAGATGATCTATCGAATGTCAATGATTAACGTCATCATAGCAATGGTGCAAATATCCTTAGACTTGAGGTACTCAATGATATCTTGGATACTAATCCTATGCTTTGACATCATTCCTTATTACCTTAAGACGAGGTTGCTTTTAGGGTGGTGATTGGGTTTGGCTATTAGTATTCGAAGGTAATTAGGTAGCCAATAAAGAATTCACCACTCATGATGGAAGGAGATGATACCCACGACCTTTTGTTGGGTCATTATTTTGGAGTCTCTGACCAGAGCAATTATTTGTCATGAAGAGAGTCTTTAATGGCACATAGAGTAATGAGATCCGAGGACAATAACTAACATCACTTGGACTAGATATGATATAGTCAATCTAGTGGGAGTTGACACATAGCCCATACTCTGAACTAAGTGGGGTATAGTATGGTAAAAGGACGAATTACATGATAATTGTCTATGGAAAGGTACATAAGTTGGATAATTAACTATCGAAGAGTTTGTGTGTTAATCCACTTATATTCTGGCAAATTTGCATCATGAAACCCTTCATGATTTGCTCGAATTAAGAGTTCATTCAAGTACCTAAAATAACTGAGAAGTTACAGGCATAAAAAATCAAATAAAAAATATAGTGTGCATGGCTAATTTTAATTAGGCCACGACCACGATCGTGACCAAGGTGAGCCTAATTTTAAGTATGCCACGATCGTGACCGAGGGCATGAATGAGTACATAAATGAGTTCTTCACTTATGTACAAAAAAGTTTCCCACTTCTTACACACTCAAGTGAGAGCATTACGGCTTTAGAAGAGTTATAGAGTGAGAGAGAGGTATCAAGAGTCTTGATCTTGCAATTTACGCAATTGTTGCATGAATCAAAGTGCATACAATAAGAGTCTTGATCTATCTTCTATTATATTAAGCATCTACTAGAACTCATCTAGTTTGGTGCTCAAATAACCCTTATATATTGTTTCTTCTTGATCTTTGAGTGTTCCTAGGTGATCAAGGAAGGGTTTGTTGCTTGCAACAACCCAAACAAGGAGAAGAAACAAGAAAGGAGGAGAAACAAAAGGTAAAAGTTTTATATTTCATGTTCTTTTACATATCCATGCATGTATGTATGATTCTGTGATTTTCCAGGTTGTTATGGTGTCAGAATCTAGATTTTGACACTTTCGATGCACTCTCATGTATGTGATGCATGCATCCATGGCATCCCCATCACCACGATCGTGGGATCCCTAGTCCAAAAATTTTTTAATTCCCCTTCTTTCTTTTTTCTTCATTATTCAATTTTTCAAATTCTCTCTTTAGAAAACACGACAACCACTCTCCCAATCTCTCAAATCCTTCATCTTTCACTCAAATCTTGGTATTTTCTTCACAACTTCCATCAATTTTTCATTCCTTTACACTTATTTCACATTAATCACTCAAGAATCCAAGGATTTGGTAAGATTTTCTCTCTTTCTCTCTAAAAAAGTGCTCATATCTCTCTTGCTTATTTTTGTAGATTTTTCTCTTGTAATGGCTCCAAAGAAGCTTGTAGCCTGAAAATCAATCGATGAACTGCACCTTCAAGTCTTCGGAGAAGGTATATTGATATGGAGGCCACTTTTCATGTCCCATTCCCTATTTTTTAGAAGACGAAGGTATGCGATTTCAGGACTTTAAAGATAGAGAATTAATGCCTCCTAGATACTTTGATTTTGAATTGTTAGAAACTATAGGATTAAGGCAAAAAATTGAGAAATTTGTTGTAAATATTGGTTGGGATCGGTTAATTCGTTATGTTGTATCGATATATCCTATAATGACTGTAGAATTTTTAACATTTTGCGTTACAATCCTAAAATGGATACATTCTGGCTCAGGATAGGTGGCCAGACTTACAAACTTGATTATACTATCATTTGTGTGCTTTTAGATTTATCAAATTGACCACGTGTCATAACACTAGTCAAAATAAAATAAATAGACTACTACTATAGTAGTAGTGAGTCCAGATTAATTCCATAGAGAGTGTGTATAAATTTTATGAAATAAAATGAACTAGCGTTTAAGTTTAACAGGGGGTTTTGGATTTGTAAAATAAAAAATAAAATAAAGCTAGACTAATAAAAAATTTAAAGAAAACATGCGAAAATTGATAAAAGTGGAGAATCTGGTAGGGACACGGTTCTTTGGTTCAATCTCAGCCTACACCCTAATTAAGCATATTTCAACTATTTGTTATTCTCAAAACCTCTCCTAGTAACTGCTAATTATGGGTTGATAACTAACCCAAGTTTTCCCATAGGTTTTGTTTAATCAAGATACAATCATTAATTAAACATAACCATAGAATAACCTAGGATACGATCTGTAGATTTAATTAGGCAGTAGCATTATGAATTAAAAAAATCGATTAATCAAGGCAACAACCACATACCATGTGTCATTTAACATAGGTTATGTTATCCCTAATGATTACAAATCATTAGGGATTATATCGAAATTACTGATTATATCGAAATTCTAGCAATGAGTATGCAATTAAACAGTTCAATGAATGCATTAAAATCATCCTTTCACAATACCCAATGGGTTTATATACAAATAACCGAACAATAATGAAAGATTATCCATACACAAAACCCAAATCAATTAGCATAGAACAACACAATCAATTTCTAATGAGAGAAAGAAACAATAAAAATAGGAAAATACATTTAACTCAGGTTGGTGGTGTTGATGTCACCTCTAAACTAGTGTTAGGACATTTACCCTTCCATGGGTCTCCCTAGAAAATGCTTAAGGCCTATAAAAATTGCCCCAACTAAAACCCTGTTCGGTTCTTCACTCACTACCGCAAGCTTTTCTTCTCATCACTCCTATTCTTTGATTTGACAAATAATGATTAAGGTTTGGCCATGCTACTATTCCTCCTTACTCTTCTCCTATTATTCATTGATGCCACTCTCTCCATTCTGCTGCCACTCTCTATTACTGTAGCTTGATTTGATGAATAAACTTCGTGGTTTTTGGTCCACTTTCCTATTCGCACCCCTCCCACTGTTATTGTGTATTTCGCTCTTTTAAAAGCCCTCCTTATGTTGAAAGTCTATGTTTCACTTCACTGTTATGTTTTTTAGCTAAGGGACTGCTGCCATTTAATTGAAAGCAATGCATAGGGCTGTTCACGTGAAACAACCTTTTGCTGCGTTTTTTTCTTCCACTTTGCTATCATTTCATGCTTTAACTTTGTATTTGTATTCCATCATTAAATTTGTATGTAAAATTAGTACGAAAACAAATTGAGCAATTAAACACAAAAAAGGAAAGAATTTAAATGAAATAACATATAAAAATATAGTAAAATCCATTCATATCATGAACACTAAAGTTTTGGATGATCATGATGACTTTTATGTGGATGATTATTAGAAAATTCTAACGGGTTAAGACAATTTTGACTCTAGGAATACACCAAATAATTTAATTCATAGCATCGAGTGCTTACTTCTTCATAAGTTTATGTGCCTAATGGTTTTTAACAAAACTAAAAGTAATAAGTGCTCGGGTAAGGAACTTTTCTTCATTTAGTGCGTGGATCATAAAATTAAAATAAATACGCCTTATCAGATTTTTCGATCTATTGTGAGTTGTGTTAATAAGAAAAGCTCTTATTTTTTCATGCCATATATTGTTACTGCTTTGGCTTTATTTTATAATCTTGATGTGGATAGTGTGCGTATGACTAGATATGATGTTTTTCATGTCCCTTATTTGAGACACTCTGAAGTTTTGGAGCCCTATTCTATAGAGCTTTAAAATCCTCATACATGCATAGCCATTAAGAATAGGAAGGGCAAGGATGTAACCACTTATTGACTATCCACATCTTAGGCACCCCGAAGCCTGAGGAAGAAGCAACAGAAAAGGAACCAACTGCAGTAGCAGAGGTCGATAGATTCCAGCTAATCCTCGACCAAATGGCCTCTAACCATCAACAAATGACTCTGCAAATTAATGAGCTCGACACCCAAATGAGACACGTGCATAAGGAGCAGCGGTGCGTGAAGAAGAAATTCCTCAAGTTCATCCACAGGAATAACATTAAAGCCCCTTCTTTAACGCCTTCACCACCACAATCTCCATGAGCATTCTTACCCTAAACTTTTTACATTGTTTTATTTACTTTGTTAGTTGTTTTGTCTTTTTGTTTAGTTTGATGTCTTTTATCTTGGTTTGATATCTTTTTGTTTGGATTGAAGTCATTTTACCTTATTTTGTGGTTAACTTGTTACAATGAGGACAATTTGGTCTCTAAGTGTGGCGAGGTGACATTTACCTTTTCAATTGCACTATTTTGGTTTGTTTTAGTCACTGTTTGCATTTTGTTAAATAGGATGCATGTTTTAGGCATATTAGGCTATTTTTATGTTATTTTGTGTTAAGCAATGGAACCAAATTTGAATCATTTTGATTTGTTTTTCCATGAATTTCTGTCATACTAGTTGGAATGAGATTGAATGCATGCTTGAACTCAGATTAGGCCACTTGAGTAGAGAGTGAGCCATGTTTAGTGATGAAAAGTAGTTGGTTACATAAGCTTACTCAAAATTTGTCATTTGAGCAATGAGGTGGTGTAAAGATGCATAATGAATTTTCATTTGAGCTAATGTGAGAATTGAGCCTATATGACTCCATCTATATTCATTTTATTTCTTTGTTTGTGTGATGCTTCCTTAGGTTATTACCTTCAGAACTTTCTTTGAATCGGTTTGAGTCTACTAGATGCATACTTAATAGAGATGATTAAGGCCCTTTCTTTTCTATTAACCCTTGGCTTAAATGGCCTACATTTTATTATCCCTTGCTACCTCTGTTGAGCCCTAACCATTTTATTTCTTGAAAACTCCCCACATTTTAAAACCTGAAACCCCATTAAACTACCCATTCATAAGTTTATTAGAGTATTAAGTGGTGTATTTGGGAAGGCAAGCCCACCTAAAATCATTTCAGCTCTAACAGCAGAGAAAATGATGAAAAAGTGTATGAAGCATTCTTTGAATATGTGTTAGACTTAGATAAAGAAAAATTAGAAAACATTCCTGTGGTCAGGGAATTTCTAGATGTCTTTTCGGAGGAACTACAAAGACTACCACCACCTAGGGAGATTGAGTTCACCATAGAGCTTCTTCCAAGTATGGCACCATTATCAATTCCACTCTATAGAATTGCTCCGACAGAATTGAAGGAGCTGAAAGAGCAGTTAGAAGAGCTGTTAGAGAAAGGTTTTATTAGGCCTAGCTCTTCGCCTTGGAGAGCTCCAATACTTTTTTTGAAAAAGAAAGATAGATCCTTGAGGATGTGTCTGGATTACAGGAAGCTCAATCATGTCACTATCAAGTTTTTTTTAATGTGAAAGATCCTTTTTTCATTGATATTTTTCAACTCTTGCTTAATTAAATATATTTTTCTTACACAAATATATTTTTCTTACACATACTTAAGTTTTGAAACCTCTAATCACTAGTTTTATACCCCTAAGAGTTGGTTAATTGAATCCATCTTTCTCCACTTGAAAGTTATCGAACCTGAATGTTATTTTCCTCCTTTCCTTGATTGTCATGTATTATATAATTATTAGATAATGATTTGAGATTAATGGGACTTCAAAAATTACTTTGCTCTTAAAAAACTCATTTAATCGATCTCTGTTGACTAATGTGCTTTCTAGTTTCTTCTTTAACAACCAATTGGTGTTTTATTTGTTACTCTAAGATAAGAAGCATTCCTTGATCTTCAAATTAATAGCTCTTATTTTTTTACACATTATTTGAAATCATTATTGAATTACTTTAAATCCATATGGTCCTTAACTTCAACTGTAGAGAACACTATTAAAATCCACTAATATAATTAAGGATACTTGCATTATTTGGTGAATATAGGCCAATTTCTCCCAAAGAAGCCTTCTTTGGAAGCTGAGATTAGAACCATACATATAGTTTATGTTTACTGTGTGATTACCTTGAATCATTCTAGATGAAACATACAGCAATTGGTCACCAGAATCTACTAGATTAATAACTACTTGCATGGAATCATAAGACAAAATTGTATGCCTATAGTGATGATGTTGGTTGTTGGATAAGAATGTCTAGTGGTTCCCTAAGGTCTTAAACTTAAAAATGATCTCTTACTTACTTTTTGTTTACAACATTCTTATCATTACTATATTAACTTTAAAAACAAAATATTTCAAACTTACTAGGTTATTAGGGTAGATTATACCTTTGTGGCCCTAAGATACAATCGATATCAATTTTCATTTTTAGGTTGGATCCCTTCGTCTTTTTCTTCCTACCTGATGCTCTTATAATTCTATTTTGAAATTCACCTACTCCTTATCCTATTGCTTCATCAAGTATTATTTCCTTATTAGGATCTCCTTCTGTAATATGTGGATTCTCTATTATCAATTGAATGGAACCATGATTCTACTAGAAAATTTCCTTTTCACCAGGATCCTTCCTTACTATAATAACATTATCTATTGCATGTATATTATATTCTCTCTTTTCTCCAGAAGAGTACTCTATTTCTAAAGTAACTTGGATCTGAATTTCATATGATATCTTTAATTGGTCTCTTCCCAATGTGTTTCCCCTTTGATTAAACTTTATACTTATAAGTCTCAAAGCCTTCCACTACTTTCATTGTTGTTTTAGTGATGGATTTTAATGGTAGGATATCATTATAATCCTCAACAAACTTTTCACACTTATTAATGATATTGATTCAGGGAACCCTTTATCTAGCTCCACACTAACACAAATCCTAGCAAAGCCAATTCTCTTCCTTCTATTTGTAGTTTCATCCATATATAAAGGTTTTCCAATGTAGCTAGCTAATGATCTTGTTCCTTTAGTGGACTAATACTTTATTCGCATATTATGGATGTTCACCTATATTGGTACATTATTTTACTTCATCCTCTTTAAGCTAATTCTTAGCCACTAAGCTTGCAGGAAAGGAGGGAACATATATTTTCCATGGACCTACCTTTAATAATCCTCTAGCCTTAGTTTCTCTCAAGAACTTGAATAGTATATAATTTTTCTCTGAGATCAACACCTCATGTAGCCCTTTACCCTTCTATATTTTCTATGCTTAACTGTTTATAACTTGGAAGGGAAGTCTTCCATTTAAGATGAAACCAACCAATATGGAATTCCAAATCTTTGCTCCCTCGTTTAAGGCCTCTAGTTTTGGTACAATAATGGTCCAAACTTTTGAATTTATTATAAGCAGTCATATAATGTTGTGTAAAACATTTCCCTAACAATGTTTTCCCAGTTCATTTACACATTTGTGTTTTAAGTGCTATCTAGTCCCTGTTTATCTTTAGTTGTCTTCCTTAAGGCTTATCCTTACCTATCACAACATATAAAGTTAATTTTAAAGGGAGGAGGTGGAAAGACAACTTGATCATTCCTTTACAAGCTTGTTTTTTGATTCCTGTTAACTATATTACTAAAAAAGGAAGAAAAAAGCTAGGAAAACTTAAAGCTTGAAATTTTTTCATTACAGAAGGAATTAATAGGAATGGAAGGAGATTTTTTAGTGAAAAATTACTAAGTTACCTTAAAAACTTATGGTTTAAAAATCACACAGAAGAATGGTTGTGCAAAAGTGGAGAGCAAAAAGATTAAACAGGGCAACAATAGGGTCAGGAAAGGAATAAGACAAAAAGTGATAAGCAAAGAGAAATGAAGGTTTAAAAAGTTAAGGTGGAACAAGAAAAATGGTAGAGTTTTCATTGAAAAGCTTCTAGGATAGAGAGAGGCATGAGAGCATTGTAATAGTATGTTTGTATTTTACAATGTATAAATGAACAATGAGAAACAAATTACCTCCATTGAGACTGTATACGCAGCTATTATTTTTTAACTTAAATCAAGTAAAAGAGAGGTTAACCTATTTTAATCCAAGAAAGAAAAATCAAAGTTGAAGCTAATAGGATAACAAGACTAACTAGATTATAAATCTTATTTATCTAATAAAAATATTTTAAAAGGGAAAATTAGGCTTTTAAAGAGTGAAGTTAAACTTCTAGCTTTGAGGAACAAAGTTAGGCTCTTGAAAACATCATAATTTTTTCAACAGATTTATTTAGTTCTCTTTCTTCACTCATATCACTTTTGAGTTTTGCATTCATATAAACTCAAAATGATAAAAATGAAAGGGATTTTCACTTCTTTTAGATTGATTTTAGGACTTATCCATAAGCATTAAGTGTACTCATACTAATAGCTAAGCCTAATTTATTTCCAAAATTATCAATTGAAATTGAGCTTATATTAATCAAAATCTAACTGAATTTCTTATGCATTATTAGAATGTCTATCTTCTCTTTAGTATTCTAACTCCTCGACTCTCCTTTTTCCAATTACTACTTCCACTCCCTCCTCCCAGTCACCTACTGCTCTCCAAAATCAATTCTAGGTAGTTAGATCTCTTACATAGGTTACATTTTCATGGCCTCCTTGGACTTTGTTTCTCCTTACTTGACATATGGCCTTTCTAGCCCATTTAGTTTACCATTTTTAATACCATCTTTCAAAATTTTCTCCATCTCAAGTCTATTTTTATAGTTAATAACACGTTCGCTATTTACTTAATCCAAGCTCCTCCATATCCCTCAACTAAAACAACATTCTACCTGTTGCATCTATCTCTCCTTTTACTTTAAGTTATCCAAGCCTTCACCCCCAAAGACTTAGCCCTACAATTTCACCAGCTGGGCCTCACTTTCAAGCCCCTATTAGCCTTAAATAAAGGAGTTAAGAATAATAAAAAATCATAAATCAACCTAAAAAATGAGCTCCTTGTGAAACTCCTTTAACTTTGAAATAAGTAGTAGGGAATGTCCTTAGCTCTAAGAGGAGTTTAGTCCTCCAGTTGAAGCAAATGAAATGACATATCCCTTAATGACAATGCGTCGTAACACTAGTCAAAATAAACTAAACCTAATACTATAGTAGTGGCGAGTCTAGGTCGATCCCGTAGAGAGTGTGTTTAAAGTCTATGAAATGAAATTAATCCGTATTTAGGTTTTTTGAGGGGTTTTGGTTTTAAAAATAAGAAAAACAAAATAAAGCTAAAGAAACTAACAAAAACAATTTAAAGAAAACATATAAAAAATGATAAAAGTGGGGAATTCAGTAGGAACCTGATTCTTTGGTTCAATCTATGATCAAGTATATTTCATCATCCTAACGTTATGACAACTCTCTTCAAACTATTGATCTAAGACTAATAGAACACTCTACTAATCCTAGTTTTCCCTTATGTTGTTTTTAATCAAGATACAATCTTTAGTTAAACCTAACTACCAAATAACCTAAGATATGATCTCTAAATTCAATTTGGCAGCAACATTACAATGTAGAAAATGATCAATATAGGCAGTAACCTTTCACGTTGAGGTTATCTAACCTAAGTTACGTTGTTCCTAATGATGCGGGATCATTATATGCTAATAACAAACATTAATTTTAACAATTACGGATTACATTCAACATTATAGCAAGAGGTTTAAAATAGAACAATCAAAATAACTTATTCTGATCACCTATCCAAAACCCAATTCAAACAACACAAACAACACAACAATCTAAAAAAAAAATTACAACATTAATAGGAAGATGATCACAACATTAATATTATTATGTGAATTGATGCATTCCATCATATTGTTATACATGATCAAATAAAGGAGTTGTGATTGAAGTGGTCAATGTGAAAAAAACTTAAAGCTAAGAAATGTTCATAAAGAGCCACAAGCCCAGTTATTAATGAGCCTAGTATCCATAATAGATATGGGACAGAATATGAAATTAGCCCGGTATCCACAACAGATACGAGACAGTAAATAAATACTCGGTCACAACAAAGTAATAATGAAAGGGGAGTCACATGTGTATTTGCATTTATATATGTACCTCTTTACACGTATCATGTGAATAATTGCGAAGTATTACTGAATCATGTTGATATAATGATATGCAATGTTTGTGTACATGTTGATGATATGAATCACCAAGATAAATGATTAGATTATTCTGAAATGATTATATGAAATGTTTGAAGTTCATGATGTATTGTTGAGATATGATATATATTGTGATATGGTTTTCAATATGGAATGATGTGATGCATTTGCTAAATTGGCAAATACGGGTGAATTTGATTTATACTTGTGATAATTGTGTTCTGACTTGAGTGAGCACATCGATGACGATTCACTTGCTAAGTTCACAAACTCATCAAAATTGCAACATTGATTTTCAGGTATAAGGGAGACCTAGCTTCTAAGGTGATATAACAAAAGTCTAGTATTATCAATTTTTGAAACAAGAATGGCTCAAAGGTCTAGTCAACTGATACTTATTGACTCTAGATATTTTGGAAACAAGAATGGCTCAAAGGTCTGGTAAGCTGATACTTGTGGAGTCTGAATAGAATACTTTTGTTTAGCTTCTCCTTTCATGTTGAACTTTTTGTCTAGAACTTTAAACTCCCAAATGTTATGTTATGTATAAACATGGATTATGAAATGTAATGACAATATAAGCAAGTTTCATTTTGTGAATGAAATAAGGAGTTTTGATTTTTGGAAATACTTATATTCTGTATGATGCCATAATAAATTGATGTAATTGCTCTCACATGCCATTTTCATAGGATATGTTCTTGAGCATCCTCTTGATGTTCGGGCATATGCTCTATGGTAGTGTTGTGTTACACTTTAGTTTCAAGAATTTGATATTAATCTTATTATTAAGTAGACTAATTAGCAATATAATGTTTTTGTTAAACTTGTACACTATGAAGGCTATGTATTTGAAGAATGGTGTATATTATTTTATGTCGATATGACATACAAGGTATGAATATTTTCATTTTAATTCATTAAAAGTTTTGGGAGAAAAGAAGATGGAGAGAGAGAAGATGGAGAGAGACGTTTCAAGTATAAAGTTTTGTGAGGCATGCTCGCTTGGATATCATATAAGAAAAAGATTTCTAAACTAGTTAATTTCTGGTGATACCAAGCCACTCTAACTTGTTCATGAAGATGTTTGTGGTCCCATCAATCATCCATCTTTTAGTTAAAGCTCTTATTTTATTATTTTTATTAATTATTATAGTAGTAAGGCATGGATGAAAATTTTTAAGAACAATTCTGAAGATTTTAATGCATTAGAAAATGCTTAAAGCATTGTTTGAAAAAGAAAGTGATTTTGAGAATAAAACTTTAATAACTAACAAAGCTAGATAATTTACTTCTAATTGTGGGTTGCATAGGATTTTTTTCCTCTTATAATGAATAGGTATCTTAAAAAAAAGAGTAGCCAAGAGAAAGAATGAAATAATCTTAAATATGTTAAGAACTACATTGAAAAGTAAGATGATTAACAAGCGCGTCATAATATTAGTCAAAATAAAATAACTAGACTACTACTATAGCAGTGGTGAGTCTGGATTGGTTCCACAGGGAGTGTTCGATTAGCTTATGAAATGAAATTAATTGACGTTTAGGTAATAGGGGGTTTTGGTTAATAAGAAAAAAATAAAGTAAACCTAATGAAAACAAATTAAAGAAAACATGCAAAAAATGATAAAATAAGAGAATTTGGTAGGGATATGGTTCTTTGGTTCAATCTCGACCTACACCATAATTAAGTATATTTCATTGATTTGTTGTTCGTTTATCTCTCTTAGCAATTATCAGTCGTAGATTAACAATATGCTCTGTTAATTTTGATTTTTCCTTAGACCCTAGCTAATTACGAAGTGTTCGTTAATTAACCCTAGCTATGGGGAAACCTAGAATATGCTCTCTAAGTTTATCTAGACAACTGCCTTATGAATAAGAAAAATAGACCAATCTAGGTAATAATCACACAAGCTTGGATTATTTAACCTATGTTATGTTATATCTGATGATTTGGAACCATTAGTTGCTACACATGAATCAAAAATACAATGATTGTATATTGAATTCGATTCCAACAATAGGTTTTCATGAAAAATGATTCAATAGAGCATTAAAATCATCATCATTCAAATACACAATTTATCCATACAAGATAACATAATCAATTTCTAAATACTTAACAATAAAAAATACTTAACTCAGGTCGTCAGCTTCGATGTTACCTTTGAACCAACATCGAAAACTTAGTCTTCCATGGGTCTCCCAAGAAAATGCTTCAACCCTATAAAAATTACCCTAACTGAAGCCTCCTTTGGTTCTTCACTACACAAGCTCTCTTCCTAGCTACTGTTCATTGATTTGGCAAATAAATATTTGTCCACCTTACTATTCACATCTCCTTTTGCCACAAACTCTCTTCTGTTTTCTCCTCATGTCACCTTACTATTCACATCTCCCAGCCCTCTCCACAATTCCATGTAACTACTATAGCTTGATGTGACGAATCAACTCTTTAGACCACCTTCATTATTCACTCTTGTTTATAACCCTAGGACCTTCTCATTTGAACACAGACATTGTCTGCGTGAAATGCAGACCATGTCTGTATTCATGCATAATGTCTGCGTGAAATGTAGATGTTAACTGTGTAAAATGTAGATGCGAGACATCTGCTCTTAGGTATTCTTAGCTCTCCTCTTTGTGCTACCGTTTCATGCTTGTTGCTACTATCGTTTTGGTGATTTAACCCGGCAGCTATCATTTTCTTCTCACCTTGGTACCTTATGCATTATCCATTAATTAAATTAATAACTTTTATGGCCATGCAAATCCATATAGCTCTTCTTTGGGTTTCCATCTTTCTTGTCTTTTAAATTTCTTTTTCCTGGCTCGATGAAGATAAATGAAAATTAATCTTCAAAAAATGGCCCAAATGTAATGCTTTCAACTCACTTTAATTTCTTTACTTCCAAATTGGACCTAAAATTATATATGAATTAAAGTGAGTATCTTAATCATTTTCTTATCATTAATGGCTAAGTGTAAATGATTAAATATATTAACAATTAAACATATATCAATGATTCCTAAGGAATTTTAGGCTGAAGCAATTGTATTTTCTATTTTTCTATCAAATTTTAATCGTATAAAAATCTTAAATGATGTTACTCCATGAGAAGCATAAAGTAGATTGAAGCCCTTTGCATCACAATTAAGAGTGTTTGGATCTATTATGTATATATATTCCAAAGAAAGAAAGGGACAAACTTGATTATCGAAGTAAGAATATTGTTTTCATAGGATATATAGAAATTTCACGAGGCTATAAGTTGTTCAAACAAAGCAATGTAAATATTATAATTAGTAGAGATATTGAATTTGATGAAGAAGCATCTTAGGATTGGAGATATCAAATGAAGCAATCTTATGATTTCCTTCTATAATTAAATGAAAAAGAAAAGGAGATTGCTTAAGAAGTTAGAAATAATTTCTTTTACTAACCTTACCAGCCTCGTCATCTCAAGCATCATCATCTATATCTTCTCTAATAAGAATAAGACCTTGAGAATATTGAATACTTAAATTTTATAGACCTAAATTGTTTTATCGTCATACAAATATTGAACCTTTAAATTTTAAAGTAGTTGGCAAGAATGAGAAATGGATTTATACAATGAATAAGAAAATTTAAGCCACAAAAAAGAGTGATATATAATAAATCATTTACTTTTTGAGATGTCATCATTTCATTAGAGTCAAATGGGTATACAAAATAAGAAAAATATCAAAAGTGAAGTAGAGAGATATAAGGCATGGCTTATTATCAAATCTTACAAGAAAAAGCTATAACATTAATTAACTATGAATATAGGTATTTACCCCTGTGCCTGCTTGAAAATAAATTATTTATTAGTAGATCTTATAGCCTAAAATGATTTGAGAATTCAATATTTGGATATCACAATTACAATTATTTAGAGGAAGAAGTCTATACAATGGGATATATGGTTGAATGCCAAGAGGATAAAGTGTTAAAGTTAATAAAGGCACTATATGGACTTAAACAATTGCCAAGAGTTTGGAATAGCATAGTAGATAATTATTTTTGAGAGAGTGATTTTACTAGATGTTTTGTAACACACCTCTACCATAGGAGATATGCTTCATTTAGAGTAGTCACAGTCACTTAATATGACATAATACACATCAGAAGTAATCATAAAAATAACTTATCTCATTTCATTAACAAAATATGTTGTACACTATTATTTCATTACAAACCGTTCATATATTTACATTATAGAAACCATCTGTGATCACATTGTTTTAAACCAAAAATTTTACATGACACTACAAGAAAAGTCAGAATTTGCGTCGGAATAATACCGACGGAATAAATTCCGTCGCCCCTTACCGACGGAAATGAATAAATCCGTCGC
>JANZXR010000171.1:26596367-26615541 GCA_027575705.1 Erythroxylum echinodendron
GATGTAGTTATGACTTGTAAGGATTTTAAAGCTTTGTAAAACAGATACATTTGGAAATGAATGAATGAGATACGTATGCTTATAATTATGTGTATGATTATGATTTCTAGTTATAATCCAATTAATTGAGGAGTGAGAAAGATTAAGGTTTAAGTGTAAATCATTTCTGATATAAGTTTGGAATAAATGAGAGACGTTGAAAAGGATCAATAGAATGCATCGAAGAAGAAATATGCTAAGGAAAAATACAGAGGTTAAGTATCCTCTGTGATGACGTCACATACAGGGGCTAGGAAAGCTTAGAAGAGCATAAGTATCCTCTGTGATGACGTCATAACACAGAGGCAAGGAGGATATAAGAGTATAAGTATCTTCTGTGATGATGCCATAACACAGAGGCAAGGAGGATATAAGAGTATAAGTATCCTCTGTGATGATGCCATAACACAGAGGCAAGGAGGATATAAGAGTATAAATATCCTCTGTGATGACGTCATAACATAGAGGCAAGGAGGATTTAAGAGTATAAGCTTCGTATGTGATGACGTCAGAACACAGAGGACACATCATCACCAAGACGATACAACATAGAGGAAAGGATGGATGAAGAATATGAAGAATGAGTAGAGAAAAACATAGAAGATAGAGCATAGAGGAAAGAATCATCTATGTCACTGTACACAGATGAATGGACTTCATCTGTGTTATTAATAACATATCATCTGTGACACAGAGGACACGTATCATTTATGTTACTGTTCACAGACGAATTAGAACCCAGAGGATACGTATCGTCTGTGTTACCTAAGACATCGTCTGTGTCACTGTTCACAGACTTCGTCCGTGTTACTATTCATAGACTTCAGACGATAGATTCTCAGTCTATAGAGAGTCAACCCAGAAGATAAAAGTCAAAAACAGAGGATAGAACACAAAGGATAGATTAAGGACTAAGGATTATAAGAAGGAGTTAAGAAGTACTGGAGTGAAGCGCATCTTCTGTGTTACTGTTCATGTGCATCTTCTGTCCCAATGTTGAACCCTCAGGAGTTAGAATTGACCTTCGAGGTCTTCATAGAAGTTATGGAGATTGAAATCATCTTTCCAACAGTATAAAGAATACCCTGAACTGATTCCCCTAGAGAAAGTTATGAAGTTTGTAAGATATCATCTGTGTTACTGTTCACAGACCATCATCTGTGTTACTGTTCACAGACTTCAAAATAGACAGAAATCAGACGATAGTAATGAGACAAAGGGAAGCCGAAAATGAGACGAAAGCTGTGAGACGATAAAAATAATAAACCCTTCATAAGATAAAGTCGACCTTCGAGGTCTTCATGAAAGTTGGAGAGATTGGAGAGTTGAGACTAATAAAGGGAAGTTTCGAGAAGATAATCCGAAAGTGATCAAGTTGTTATCTATGGAAGATAACTTACGTAGTAAAATATTCCGCATGCATAAAAGTAACAGTTATGGTATCAGAGCAAGCATGAATAATCATGTATGAGGAGTTAGGGTCCAGAAGCCGGGTCTAACAGATGTGGTATCAGAGCATGAAAGCAAGTCTGAGTCAGACTCCAAAAATGGGGTCTGACAGGTGCGGTATCAGAGCAAATACGAGTTAGACTTCGATAAAGGGGTCTCACAGAGTTGGTATCTGAGCATGAAGCATGAAGGGAGTGAGACTCCGAAAGCGGGGTCTAACAAGTGTGATATCAGAGCAAGTAAGCAAGCAAGAGTTAGGCTCCGGAAATGGGGCCTAACACTAAGTGTTATGGTGTGGGATATATGACAAATGGCTTCGTCCTTTTGGTTTCTACTTTTCACCTTTCATTAATAACAAAAATGACCACAACTTTGTATTATTCTATGAAATTGCATTCCATCTAACTACATTTAGCAATTTGGTCCATAATTAATGTATCTTTATGCATGTATAACACAATTAACAAAAATTACTAAAATACCCTTACAATTTCATTAATACCGATTATGTCTCAAACTAAAAACTCACTTTCATAATCGTTAACACCAATTACATATACTTTGATGGGTAAGAAACATTTCTATTAGGGTATAGTTTGGGGCCTCACATTTCTCTCCCCCTTAAAAGAATTTCTTCCTTAAAATTCATACCTTATGAGAATAGATTGGGATGTTGAGACCTCAATAGTCAATTTTGTTTCCCACATTGCTTCATCAATTCTATGGTGTTGTTAAAGTACTTTCACTAGAGGTATTTGTTTATTTCTGAGTTGTCTGACTTCTTTGGCCAAGATAGACACAGGTCCTTCCTTATAAGAAAAATCTGATTGTACTTGAATTTCTTACACAGGAAACTTATATATATCATCAGACCGATATCTTCTCAACATAAAAACATGAAACACATTATGCAACTTGGACAATTCTTTATGAAAAGCTTACTGATAAGCTACTGGTCCGATTTTTCCAGTAGGCTGTGCTTACCTTTCTTCCCAAATTGAAGTAAATTTTTTCATATTGGCACTTTCAAAAAACCTTATCTCCTACCTAATACATAATATCTTTCCTTTTTAAATCAAAAAAGGATTTCAATCTAAGTGATAACTAGACATATCTAAATGATCATGTTTAAATGATCATAAGATGTGAGTTAAGGAAACATACCCAAAATAGTCAATTGAGCATGCATTATACGTAACACACGTACATATGTGTATGATTGAACGTATATAAATGTGTGTATTGCATGATATAAAAGCGCTAATAGAACAATAGCAACTAGACTTTGTCAGGACAATAGCTTTCTAGAGAGTACTATGAGTAACCTAGATGTTTCTCACTAGAATTAATTGTTTTTGTTTAAATTTTGATTATTGAACTATTAATTATGTGAATGTGACAATTTCGGACATTAATAGCATGAGGAGTTCAATAACTAGGAATGTATTGCAAGTTCTTCATTGAATGTGAATCTGAAGGAAATAAGTGTTCTCAACAAAAATGTTAAATGTCAGACTAAGGTTAGATGAAAATGTTAAAAGTGAATATGTATACTGAATAAAAATGATTGAATGCATTATGTGATTTGATGCATTTCATTACATGATATGCACGACCAGATAAAGGAAGTTGTGATCAGAGTGGCCAGTGAAAAAGAGCTTAAAGCTCAGCAATGTGCATAAAAAGCCATAGGCTCATTGGTAAAATGAGCCCGGTATCCACAATGGGATAGTCAAAAAGGCACTCGGTCATAACAAAGTAACAATGAAAGTGGAGTCTCAAGCGCATTGCATAAATAATTTTATACGTATGAAATGAATGATTGAATTGAGTTGTTTGAACTGTTGTGAAACTGAAATGCGAAATGATGTGCAATAATTAATTATGTGACCTGTTTGATATTTGAAATGCGAACTCTTATTGTAATTGATATGAGTTATTACATCGATGATGATTCACTCACTGAGTTCACAAAACTCATCAAAATTAGAACGTTGACTTTTAGGCACGAGAGAGGAGTCTTAGCTTCTAAGACATCTTAGGAGAAGTCTTATACTTGTGTTTTGGACATAAGAAACGGCTCAAAGGTCAGTCAGCTAATAATAAAGAGTTAGATAAAATCCTTTGTATAGTTCCTCATCCAAGTAGAATGCTGTAAAGAGTGTTAAACTCTGAGATATTTTTGATATTGTATATATGTATTATGAAGTGAAAAGGTTACTTTGTAAACTATGTTTTACGAATGGAAATAAGGAATTAGCTTTTGAATAATTGTGTTTTACATATAATACCATAATAAGTGAATGTGACTGCTCTAACATGCCGCTCCCATAAGGCATATGCTCGAATGTCCTCGGGATGTATGGGTACTTACTAAGTGGTAGTGGGATGTTATATTTAAGATGTACAAGTTCCATCTCCTACACAATCACCACCCAAATCGTCGTAAATATTCTTGCTCTTGTTTTCTATTTATTATTATTTCTCTTTATTTTTATGGTTTTAGTTTCTATATTGAGAACAATGTATTATTTAAGTATAGGGACGTATATGCAATTGCATATCCATTGTATGTGACTTTATATTTTCATTGTTTTAGTTTTGAGTAGGTTGATATTATGTGAAGAATTGGTTGCATAATGTTTACATTATGTGAATATGTCAATAACTTAGGATATGACACTTATTCTTTTACTTTATGAAATTTGTTAGGATACATTTATAATTACATTCTTTTAAACTAGTAGGCATCATTGGTAACCTTTCATAAGAGTGATTGACTAAAAAGAAATGAGGTAGGTTGAGAAATTGAAAAAATGTGTTAAATAAAATTCCTATTTTGGTAACACTTTTTAAGAAAATTAGGTTAAGAATAAAGATGTTAGCTAGTTGAGAGTTGTGATATAGTCAAGTAACTGAGGGCATTCACGATAAAATATTTTTCTTCATGTCAAAAGTCTTGAATGTCACTCCAACCAAACTAAATAAAAAAATTAACCTAGTTGAATAAGAGAAGGATATTTATGACAAATTGTTTGCCTTCATGCATAAAAGGGCATTTAAGATGTTAAATGAGGCATGAAGGTATTAGGTAGATTCTTTACCCTTTAGAGAGCTAAGAGGAGCCAAACTTCATCTATCTAGTTCAATACGGATATCAAGTCTGACAACACATATTGAGCATTAATAAATCTAACGATGTTGTTCTTAACTCTCTTTGTAATTGATTATGTTATTCTATGATTAATGTTTTAGGTTTTATGTATGAATGATTTAGATATTCCAAATAAATTATTCATGTATGAACTTATTGCTAGAATCTAGATTGCAATATATAATCGTTGTAACTCTGATTTACTTGTAATAAAATGGTCGTGCATCATTAGAAATAACATAACATAGGTTAAATGACCTGAGTTTATGTTGATGCCTAGATTAACCTATTCTTCTATTCTGTAATGTGATTATCGCACTAAATCTAGAGAACTTATTCTATGTTATGTGATAGCTAGACCTAATTAAATATCTAATTTTGATTAGTTACAATCTAAGGGAAATTTGGGATTAACAGAGCTTTTTTTTTATTCTACGAGTAATAATTTTAAAGAGATGTATGAGAAAAATATGAGATTGATTGTGTACATTCCTAGATGGGTTCATAATAGGCATATCATTTCTTTTCCTTTATGATAGATGGGTCCATTTATACAAGTTTCATAATTGTTTAGTCGATATTTGTCTGAAAATTGTAATACATATTGAAGGTTGTATTCGAACACACCAAATCCTCTGTGCCCATAAAGGTGTTCCAATCTTGTTCTAGTCAAATTTATCCACACATTTGTATGAGCCTCACATAAATCTATAGATGAGATTTAATAGAACAAGGTAGGAACTGGTTTATGGGAACAAAAGATATAGTCCTATATCTGAGATATAATAAGAGAGCTAATTTATTTACAAGCTTGATGTGAAAGATTCAGGAATGAAGTATATATTTGTGTATATACACTTTTAATATTCTGAATATAGACATATTTAATTATTAAAATGCTGAGAATCATTTTTATAACACCTGCCTCATATTTACTTTTGAGCACTTAAATTAGCGGTTGAAGGAGATGGGCAACTGTAATTGTATCAAGTTGTACTGGGCACCACTTACTTTGCCCTGTGACATGGACCCCAAACCCTTGCGTAGTGATTCGGGTGATGAATGTGTACTGTGTGCATGGCTGTATATCCAGTGATCTGTGAATCGTCTTTTCGTAGCTATTTGTGTTGGGTGATCGAGACGGCCCTCATCGTCACGTGACCTCAGGGGGACCAAATATCTCTTTTGTTTCTTTTCCAAATTCTTTATAACAATCATCCTTTTGTTCTATCACCAAACAATTTCAGCCGTTGCTTTTCGTTTGTACTCAATAGCTAACTATTCCTTTCATGTACTTCTTTTAATAATTCCGGAGATAAAGATCGTAAATCAAAGTCATTGGGAGAGGTAAAGCAGAACTTTCTTTATTTGTGTGTGGTTTTAATTATATTGATACATTTCAGAATATTCTAGTCAAGCAACATTATGCTAGCAAAAACCGTCATCAAATGGACAACAAAACCACACCACAAACTCAAAAATATGGTGGGACCCAAACCATATGGAAGCATCCAACCCAGTTTTACGGTTGAGTGGGATCAGTTTGATGGGCTAATTTTAAAATGTAGAAATATGGGATCGCAGAAGAACCTTCCATATTTAGATATAAAATGGGCAGAGGCTGAATAGGATATGATTCTTTCCAAACTATCAGCCTCAGAAAAGCATCCGTGACCTTTATGTCACGTCTTTGCTTCTCTGCTGTATTCCCATTTTGTTTTTGCCCTCCTTTTATCAGATTTTCAATTAGTTACTTCTTGGTTTTATTTGGGTCCCAATCTTTGCAGTTACAAAAGCCCAAAACCATCTTCCACATCCTTTTTTTTTCCTACATTTTTGACCGGGAGGCTACTTTTTTAATTGCTTTTAGTTGTACAGATCCTCTTCTATTGGATGAGTTACTTACACCCAAATACAAAGTTGTTGATGCTTTTTGGAAAACTAATTTAAATTTTTTTTTCATTTATAACAATTGGACCAAGAAGAACAACAAATTTTTCATACTAATTTCTAAATTTTTCAAAGAGGTTTTAGAGAGTAGTTTCCAAATGATTAGAGATTCTTTAACCATACTTTTTGACACTATCAATTAATGAGACCTTATTTTAATGACTTTATTATTGTTACAAATATTATTGTTAGCTCATTAATATTAAGTACTATTTTCAATTTAACGATAAATTTCTTTATCCAAATAACTTATAGGTGCCTCAAATGTCGAAACTGAAATATATTTTGCATCAACCGTAGAAATAGCAACAATTAATTGTTTTGAATTCTTCTATCTTTGTACATTTCCATTTAGAGTAAGGATGCATCTTAATTGATAATGGATGTCATCCTAATCAAGTTGAATATGGTTTATATCACTAACATTGAATAATCTTCAACTTTTAGTTTAATTCTTTCATAAATTAACAAAAGCTTTAACTTTTCTCAAATACTTTTTAAAAGAATTCATAATTGTCAATTAATTATCATTAATATTGACTTGAAATTTGCTTATTATGCTTAAAGTATGAGAAATATCTAATCTTATATGCATTATCACATTCATGATTGATTTAATAGTTAAAGTATATGGACCAAAATCTATTTTTTATCTCTCTCGCTATAAGTCTTTGGACACTTATTCTTCAAGAGAGAAATCTCAATCTTGAGACATAGGTAAAAATCTCTCTTAGAGGTTTTCATGCTAATCCTTTTTATCACTTTATCTATATATATGAATCAAGATAAACCAAGCAACTTCTTTAATCTCTCTTCATATATCTTTATTTCTAGAATATAGGATGCTTCTCCCATATTCTTGAAGTTCTTAAACAATCAAAATTTTATAGCTTAAAGTATTGGTATATCATATTCAATAAAATCCTTATAAATTTAAGCATTGCTATTGGCAAAGGGTTTCATCAAAATTGAATATATTTCTTTTATCTACAGCCTTTAGTTGTTGGGTAAGTTTGATATCTAATAAAACTCTCAATACAGGTAAGTATACGGATCTTATATTGTAGTATCAAAAGGTATCGTTCCCAAGAGGATTATGCAAGGACCAATTCGAACCTATCTTCGTCTAAGGTCAAAAGAAATTGATTTTAATTGAAATAAATAACAGAAATTAAAATAAAATAATAAAACAAACCAATTAAGTCAAATAAAGAGTGGGCTACTAAATTAATATTAGAGTTTGATCAAGAATGAATGCTGGGCTACTAAATTAATATTAGAGTTTGATCAAGAATGAATGCTTAGGACTTATTCTTTCATTATTTTGTGTCGCATCCCACTACTATAGAGTATATACCCAAACATCCAGAGGATATTCAAGTACATATCCTATGACAATGCTATGCTAGAGCAAACCTAATCTCTTAAATGGCATCATAAAGAAAATACAATACTTAAAAACCTCATCTCTTCATTTCATTCATAAAAGTTTACAAAGAAGACATTAAAACCAATATTTACAACCTTTATACACAAGTTCTACATGACATATGGAAACTACTTAAAAAACAACTACAACTCCTCAAATGCCAAATGATAGACTTTTGAGAAATATCTTTATCCAAAATGTTCTTCTAGAAGACCTTAGAAATCTAGGTCTCCTATCTCGTACCTGAAAATATCAACATTGCAATTTGGTTAAGTTTTGCAAACTCAATAAATGAACCATCATTAATGATCTCACTCCAGGCAAACACACAAATATCATACATCCAACCAAATTCATAACATTTCCCAGCACAATAAGACATAATGAATGTCATACACATCACATACATTCTTTCAAAACTTGTACAACCTAATCAATTACATTATCATGGCATATCACTTTAACATCGCAACTTCAAAAACAATTTCACAAGCATATATTTCATAATTATAAATATACAAATGCCGATGCACATGAGACTCCAGATTCGTTATTATTTGTTGTGACCAAGTGCCTTTCAAATACAAATACAGATACTGGCCCATCGAGCTCAGTCAAATTCAGAAATCATAGAGCAAAGCACGTGCATAATTATGAGCTTATAGCTCCTTCAGACTAGCTACTCTGATCACAACGCCTTAATCTGAATATGTATTTAATAAAGTGCATCAAATAATAGAAATGCCAAGAATAGCATTCACATTTGATGCACATACAGAATCTTATATTCATCGGACCTCAGTCTGGCATTCAACTTTCGTTGAGTATTCAGAAATTAGTTACAAAAAGATATCATTCAAATTTTAGATACAAATAGAGCACTTCCAATGCATTCCTGAATTTCAAACTCCTCGGACCTTCAAAGTCTAAAATTTACATACAAATCACAAACAGTTCACAAATTGGAAGTTAAACAGCATCAATCAATCATTCTTAGGAAGATCATCTAGGTTGACTGACAAATGCTCCCTTTAGCTTATTGCCTTGAAGTCTTGAAATGTCTAGGAGTGGTCACTCGACGTGCTCCTCTATGTGCAATCATATACATTTATATGTCACTCATATGCATTTTCATAAGAATAATCAGTCATAAATACATTTATGAATGTATCATGTATCATGCGTGTTCAATGATAATTTCTCAAGTTTGTTTCTTTAGTTCTCTTTATAAATAATTTACAATACCTTCAAAACATTATTTTAATCTTTAATACCTTTTTTTCACTTTAATTCCTTCATTAAACATTAATTAAATTCATTTATCACGATTGCATCTTTCCTTCTTCTCTGCAGAGTCATGATCATGCAAATGCACGATGGTGCCCTGCTGTGTTTTTCCTCCTTTCTTCTGTTTGTCTGAAACTCACTTACATTTAAACACTAAGTTCACTCCCATTTTCTTGATTTATATACCACAAAAACACCATCACTCCATACTCATTTCCATACCAATTTGTTTTCATGAAATTATCAAACTCTAATCAATTGATTATACCTATTCAACTACATAATATCATTCATGAAACCTATCCTTTTCCATAACATGAAATCCACTTTATCAAACACTTCATTATCAAAATTCTATCATTTACAGTTGAAGACCTCTTCAATTTTTCTTTAGTTTCAGTTTAGTAACATAAATACATAGTTCAACAATTCATGATTGTTCATAACCCCAAAACAATAAATATTCCTTATTTTTCCATATCACATTTTTCTGCAATTTTTTCCATATTTTCTTAAGTAGATTTCGAATTAGATTTGTATGACCATTATGACCTAGACAATGGGGTATTTAGACAACAATTTCTCCTAATCAAATGTTCCACAATGACTTATGTGTCTATTGACATCAATTTCATGGATTTTGGTTCAGTATCTTGCAAGTTATAGTAAAAAATCTATGGATTGTTTTCATACTACGACTAAACAAATTTATCTAATTCAAGACAAATTTCAAGACTAGTAAGGATAGATTTTAAATTAGATTCCTTCATGAAAAATGTAGCCATTTGTCTTTAGTTTACTCCAAATTATCCATCCAATTTCGATATTCACAGATCAAGTTATGACTAAAATACAGATGCATGTTCAATAAAACACTGTATATAACACACTCCAGTATACTTCATATAACACTTTCTGCAAATTTTTGTTTTGCTTGTATCACTAAAACTCTTCTTCTTACAATACCAATAATGCATGCATTCATTTATCTTCCTACGCCATTTATGCATTTATCCATTTACAAACATTAAAATATAATCAAAATGTTATTTACATTACCCATACAACTTAAAGCATCACTTACATGATTCAGAAAAACTCCAGTAGTTGAGAGTGGTCAGAAGAGATTTCAATGGATGGACAAGAATAGAGAGACAACATATGGTCTAAAATGGTTTCTTTGCAAGGTGTCATTTGATGAATTAACCAAAATCCAATACACAAAAATGAGCAAAGATGGTGTTTCGGTGATGGGAAAGGAAGAAGAAAGGTTTAGATGATTTCGGTGAAACCAAAGAAAAAATTTCCAGAAATCTTCCTTGTCTAACAAAAAACGTGACTTAGGTGGCTTAACTTAGCTTTGCCACATGTCTCTAGTGCATGTCTTGCATTTGTCTTCATGTGAAGCTACCAAATGTCACTTAGCTATTGGTCCATATGTCAAACATTAATTTTCCCAATTTTCATACATTTACTAGTCCATTTGTCACACTTCTATTTGTTTTTTATTTCTTTATTTTTCCTAGTATAAAATACTCCAAATTTTTGATAAATTTCCAAAATATCCAAAATGTCTCCAAAAAATGTGAAAATAATTCTAAGACACATCAACTAAATTTTTAAGACAATTAATCTATAATTCACACTTTAATCACTTTAAAATCACTTATACCCTGAAAATGTCAATGAATGCATGTAGAATTATTTTCATGAGTGACAACATTATTCACGTGCATGTTTATGCCATATAATGCATGAAATGCACTTTTAAATTCTCAATAAAATCTTATATATAATATCTTAGGTTGCTAACCCTAATTATGGGATAATGAGATGTTACAATCCTCCGCTCCTTAAGAAATTTCATCTATGAAATTCTTACCTGATTTATGAAACAGGTGGGGATATTACTTACTCATATGCTATTCTATTTCCCAAGTCGCTTCCTCATTCAAGTGATTTTTCTATAAGATTTTCACTAATGGAATTTTCTGATTCCTTAACTGTTTTGTCTGATATCCCATTATCTTGACTGACTCCTTAACATAACTCTGATTACTAGCAATTTCAATCTCTTGAGCCAGCAATACATTCATCGGATTAGATCTATATCTACTAAGCATGCTCATATGAAAAACATTATGTATCTGAGACATTTCACTCGGTAAGGCTAATCTGTACGCCAATGGTCCTACCCTCTCTAAAATCTCATAAAGACCAATGTACCTAGGGTTAACCTTGCCCTTCTTGCCAAATCTCAACACTTCTTGCCAAGGTGAGACTCTTAGAAATACTTCTCTCCCACACAGTATTCCATATCCTTTCTGTGTTGATTGACATAACTCTTCTTTCTATCTTGTGTTACTGCCTATCTGTCTATCTTGACATAAATCACACGTTAATATAATGTTCATGTACAATATATGAGATACACAAGAAGGGGAGTTGAATTGTGTATTCTTTTCGTGAATACAAAATCTTTAATATATCTTGTTAAGAAATTATGTAACTGTTAAAAGAATACCACAAAAGTTATACAAAATTAGTTACATAGTTAAATTGCAAATAACTTCTATATACTTGTCTAATAACAAAATAGAATAAAGTGAGAGGTTACAAGATAAACGCTGCGATTTTATACTGGTTCGCCCCAAACCATGGGCTACATCCAATCTTCAGAGTTCGTCTGAGATTTCACTATACTTCAATAATTTTACAAGTATTCATTCTTCCCTTCCAGAACCTCTTCAGGTCTCTTACACAAAGTATTTTTTCTGCTATCTTAGCCTCTCCAGGCTCCTAGCCTTTTCTTTCTCTCAATAGAAAGATATTGTGAGCTTTTTGTTACAGTAGGGTTTGCTTTCTAGTATCGGACTTTTGAATACAGAATTTTTCTATGTAAGTAAATACTTGAAAGCTCAAAAGATTAAAAGGTTGTTCAATCCTCGACTACGACTAGTATATATAGTCTAAGTCTCCAACTGCTTCTTGATTCTTGACAACTGCTTCTTGATTCTTGATAACTGCTTCTTGATTCTTGTAGAACCCGCTATTTAGTTGAGTTTTATAACTAACTCTAACTAACTAACTGTCCGACGTACTATCGTATCTTCATCTTTGTATTGTATGTGTTTTCCTCTTCTTCTGTGTTTTCACTTCTTCTTTGTTTTCCACTTCTTCTTTGTTTTCTACTTTTTCTGTGTTTTCCACTTCTTCTATGTTTTCCACTTCTTCTGTATTTTCAATTCTCCTGAGTTTTACCTTTTTCTGTGTTTTTCTGCACACTTAACACACTTATCAAAATTGTTCATTTATTTCTAATATTATTATTATTTGATTTTCCCCAAAATTAATAATCGTGAAGTCCTCCTGAGTTAACAATCTCCCCCTTTTTGATGATAACAAATAATCATAATTTTAGAAAGATAAAAGTGAATGAACGAATATTATTCAGATAATGAATAAGAATGTAACAAACAATATACACATGCATATATAAAATACACATATAAAAAAAATGTAGTTGTTTGTAGTTGTAACTGTCTTATTTTCATATCTCTGTTCTCCCCATATGTTATCTTCTTTATACTTCTGCTATTCTCTTCTTTTTTCTATTCTTCTCTTCTTTCTTCTGCTCTTCTCTTCTTTCTTTCTGCTTTTGTCTTCTTTCTTCTGCTCTTACTCTTTTCCCCCTATTTGTTATTAATCAAAAAGCTTTATCGAAGATGATTCATGATTTCAGAAAACATGTGTTACATATCAATTCGGATCAACTTGATGTCTCCTTCAATTGAAACTCGTAGATAAGCTACTTCCTCATGTAGATCACCTACCATGTCACTCAGATCATCAACCTTAGTATGAATTTCTTCAATCTCCTTAACTAAGACTTTCTGACTCCACTGCTTGGAGTGACTAACTTCTTCCATATCAATAGTAGGAACTTGTTGTGGTGTACTTGATGGATAGAAGTTTGTCACAATAAATATTTCTGAAGGTAAGACATCTAATTTAATGATTTTGATAACAGCAGGTTTGAAAGATTGTTTTCCTTCAGGGAGATCAAGGTCATCAGGTCTAGGTAGTTTTGGAATTGGTTTTCCAAGAAGGTGAAGGACATCTTTAATTGAAGATATAACACTCAAAGGCCTAAAGTACATGATTAGATGCACAAGAGTCTCTAAGTTGAAACTAATACCTTCAACCTTGATAATTCTGTACTGTCCTTTTGTCACTCTTCCAACTACTTGAAAAGTTGCATCTGTGGTGAAGTGTCTATAATGACTTCCTGATAAATTTGAAATGTGATGTGAAACATAGATTCCTCTTGTTTGATCAGTATTGCTTGCCTCATTTATGTTTCTCACAGCTGCTTGTATCTGATCTTCTATAAGATCATCTGTATTTCTTTCAGGGTACATCCTCTGTTTCCTTTTGTCTTCATTGCGTAGGACACAATGTTTGAAGCTCTATGTTGTATATCTGGTACAATCTTGATATATGTTTTATTTGTGACTGGGTAATTAGTATAACGATCTTTAGTCATCTACAATGGATATGATTCTGACTTTTCATCTCTTAGAATAACATATAATCTTCTTTCTTCATGATTTAGAAGATGTATTGATTGATTATTGACCAGTATTGGTTTAACTTATACCTTGACTAACCTTTTCACTGGTTCTCTTATAATAATCGAGCTTCTGCTTCTAACAGGTACCATTTCTTCAATTACCTTCATTTTGAAATTCTCTTTTCTGATAGGTTGATAAGGACTATGAGATACTAATATGTGTTCAACTAAATTTTCCTTTTGTTGAACACCAGTTGAAGTAATCTCTTTCTAACTAGTCCTCAGCTTCTTACTTTCTTCTACCAGTCTAAAAGGAGGTTGTGGTTGAGGTTTCATCCTCTCAAACACCAACTTCCTCTTAATTTCTGTTTCTTTAGTCAACTTTGCCAGTTGTTCTTGCAAAATTGAGACTAAACATCTAATAGCCTATTATGCTTTCTCTATCTTTTCAGAATCTTCACCAAGAGTCAATCCTTTCCCTCTGTTCTGTTCTTGTTGATGCAAGGTTAATAACCTTAGTGATCTTCTTGATTTTTTGACTTTCTCGAAATCAAGTGTCTCCCCCTTTCTTTTCAAGGACACTTTTTTTTCTAATAGTTTTACCTAGCTTTCTTCTCTTTGTGACATCGTCTTAGCTTTAATTGATACCTCTAACGATTTATTCTTCTTTTCTTCTATAGACATTCTTCCTATGGATTAAGGTTTTTTCATCGTTGTGGGTGTAACATTTTCACTTAAGTTGCGTCTAACAATACGCTCCCCCTCAGTCCTTGCTTTTGTCATAGAAGCTATATCCTCCTTTTCTTGAGACTTCAAACCCATTCTATAGATAGTTGATGCATTAATAATGCTTTTTATATTCATCTTTGTTCTGTTTCATCTATTAAGAAGAATTCCAGAATCTCTAAAGATTCTTGTTAGCAACATGCTATATGGTAAGGCATTAGAATCTCTCTTCATCTTCATCATATACTTCAAAATCAAGTGTGGAAGATTTATAGACTGATGATTGAGTAAATAGCACAGGAACTGTTCATATATCGTCGTCACAACGTTCTTCGAACCTGTTCTTGGTAAAATACAATGAAAAAGTAGCGCATGTAAAATCTTATCCTTTGGAACAAGATTTGACGCCTTCTTATCCCTTGGGTCACTACTTCCATAGAGTTTTCGATTGACATGTTCTTTCTCTACACTTCTTTCAGTCATCCATCTTGTGTTATGAGACACCTTTGCTCCAACACATGGACATCCACTGACCTTCTCAATTAACTCTAGTGTCACAATAACTAACAATCTATCCACTGTTAATACTACAATATTGTCTACTACTTTTGAATTCTTCCAAAACTCATATTCTTCATTCAGGTAGACTGTTTTATGAACCTGAAAGAAGTTTTTCCATCCCACTCCATCAATTTCTAGTTCAATATCCATCTGGTTCTTCTTTAAGGATTTGAAATCAACATGTCTTCCATAAATCATAAATTGCTCCATTGTGATATATAGATAACAGAAACTTCTCAAAGTAATGAGGTTAGTATCTGAAGATGAGAATGTAAACCAAAATAACTTGATATCAAGAATAGAGTAATGAAACGTTTTGTTGAGAGCTCTGCAAAAGTCAATTTCAGAGTATTTCAAGAATATTCTAGGGTAGGTGATGTTCTGAACCTTATGAGAGGATTTCCCTTTACTATCTTCTCAAAAATTACCGTCTGTAACTTACAATTACTGTTCTCTTGAAAACTTATGGCTTTGTATCTTCCTTCTGTGAAAATCATCTGGGTTATGATGTGTCAGATGATTGATCACTCAACACTACCATATTCAAGTTTCGTCTAATTTATTTGAATCTTTTTTCATTCAAAGGCTTATGAAGATATCTGCCTATTGCTGATTTGTCTCAACAAACTGTAGACTAATGATTCTCTTCTGTACATAGTCTCGTAGGAAATGATGCCTAACTTCGATATGCTTTACACTTGAGTTTTGTATTGGAATCTTCGATAGGTTAATAGCACTTGTGTTGTCATACAAAATTGGGATTTGTTCTTCTTATATTGAATAATCTTCTAACTGATACTTGATCCATAACTTCTGTGAGCAATAGCTTGCAGCTGACATATGTTCAGCTTCTGCAGTAGATAGAGCAATTGAACTTTGCCTCTTACTAGACCAAGAAACTAGATCATAGCTAAGAAAGTTACAGCCTCCACTTGTACTCTTCCTATCAATCCTATCTCTAGCATAATCAGCATCACAGTATCCAATTATCCTGAAATCTTTACCTTTCTCATACATTAAGCAAAGATCAGTAGAACTTGATAGATATCTTAAAATTCTTTTAACAGCAATATAGTGAGATTGTCTAGGATCTGCTTGAAATCTAGCACATAAATAGACACTAAACAGAATATCAGGTCTGCTTGCTATAAGATAAAGTAAAGAACTAATAATTCCTCTAAAAAAGATTTGATCAACCTTCTTACCTACTTCATTCTTAGATAAAAGGTTTGAAGGAAGCATAGGAGTTGATATAGGATTCACTTTTTCCATTCCATATTTAACCAACAGTTCTTTAATAAACTTCTGTTGATGAATAAAAATGTTTTCTTCGATTTGCTAAATTTGTAGATTAAGAAAGAATTTTAATTCACATATCATTTTCATTTCAAATTCGCTTTTCATCAGTTTTTCAAAATTGGAACATTGCTTTTTAGTCGTTGCACTAAAGATAGTATAATTAACATATATCTGTACTACGATGAAATCATTCTCAATACATTTTCTAAATGAAGTCTTATCTATATGTCCTCTACTAAAACATTTTCAATCAAAAAGGAACTTAGATGATCATACTAAGCTCGAAGAGCTTGTTTCAAGCCATATAAAGCTTTATGAAGTCTATAGACATAATCCACTTTCTTAGAATCTTCAAAACTAGGAGGTTGCTTTACATAAACCTCTTCATCTATAAAACCATTCAAAAAGGCACTTTTCACATCCCTTTGAAATAGCTTTATATCATGACAAACAGCATATGCAAGTAAAATCCTAATAGCTTCTAATATAGCTACAGGAGCATAAGTTTCATTATAGTCTATTCCTTCTTGTTGATTATAGCCTTGAGCTACTAATCTAGCTTTGTTATGGCTTACTCTACCTGACTCGTCTAGTTTATTCTTAAAAACCCATCTGGTTCCTACAATAGACTTTTTGGAGGGTCTGGGAACTAAAGACCAAACTTTAGACCTAGTAAATTAGTTCAGCTCTTCTTGCATGGCTAAAATCCAAGCTTCATCCTGAAGAGCTTCATCAATTTTCTTAAGCTCTATTTCATAAATAAAAGCTACATTTGCTTCTCTTCTGAATTTAGACCTAGTTCTTATATCATTTGAAGTTTCTCCTATAATCAGATTTTCTAGGTGAGAAGATTTATATTTTCAGTCCTTTTTCAGACTAAAATTTTCAGAAACATCTTCTACTTTATCTAGAGGAACATCTAATGGTGACATATCTTTATTATCAACCATCATCAAAATTGACATGAATAGATTCTTCAACAGATTTAGAAGCAAGATTATAAACCCTATAAGCTTTAGAAGATAACAAATATCCTAGAAAAATTCCTGAATAGATCTTAGAATCAAATTTATCGAAAATTTCTTTTGTGTTCAACATAGTACACTTGCAACTAAATGGATGAAAGTAAGATATATTTGCCTTCCTTCCATTCTATAACTCATATGGAGCTTTATTCAACAATAGTCGCAAAAGTATTCTATTTTGAATATAACAAGCTATATTTACAGCTTCTGCCTAGAAATACTTAGGAAGATTCATCTCACATAGCATGGTTCTTGCTATTTCCCAAATCATCCTATTCTTTCTTTCTACAACTCTGTTTTGTTGTGGAGTTCTAGGAGCAGAGAAATTATGGAAAATTTCATTCTCTTCACAGAATATTCTGAATTTTTCATTTTCGATTTTTCCACCATGATCACTTCTAATTCCAGCAATAGAAATTCCTTTTTCATTTTTTAACTTTTTGGAAAGAACTTTAAAACACTTAAAAGCTTCTTCCTTATGTGACAAAAATAATATCCAACAAAATCTAGTGAAGTTATCAACAATTACGAGACCATACTTCTTTCCGCTAAGACTTAATATCCTAGTTGGACCAAATAAATCTATATGTAACAACTCTAGAGATCTAGAAGAAGTTACAATATTTTTAGAAGAAAAAGACGTTTTAACTTGTTTTCTTTTATGACAACTTTCACAAAAGAAATCCTTGTTAAAACTTATTTTTAGTAAATCTCTTACTAAATCATGTTTAATCAACTTAGAAATACGTTTAAAACCAACATGACCTAGCTTTTCATGCCAGATCAATTTTTCTTCATATGTTGATATAAAACAAGAAATATTTTGACTTTGCAAATCTTATAAATTGATCTTATAAAAATTGTTTCGTCTTTTGGCAGAGAAGAATATGGAACCGTCTTTGTTTTTAACTAAACAAGAGTTTTGATTTAAGGATACTTCAAAACTAGAATTTCATAATTGACTAACACTAATTAAATTATGTTTTAAACGTTTATCAATACATAAGAAGGAATCTTTACCGATTTTGCCGATTCCAACTATTTCGCCCTGCTGGTTGTCTCCAAAAGTTACTGATCCTCTCTTCTTATCTTGAAGTTCTAGGAACATAGACCTTCTTCCCGTCATATGTTGCGAGCATCCACTTTCTAAATACCATTGGTGCTGGCTGCTTTTTCCAAGGAAGGTGATCTACAGTAGATATTATATCCTTTTTAGATACCCAGATTTTTTTGGGTTCTTTAGGGTTAGTGTTAGAAATATTCATAGAATAAAAATAAGACCTATGAAATTTCTTTCTATAAGGAACAAACTTCTTTTTTTAATGACTATTACTTTTTGTAAACCCTAGACCACTCTTATCATTAGGGTATCGACAATTTCTAAGCATGTCATTCATTTTCTTCGTATTTTCAGTAAAGTTTGATAAATTTACTGAAAGAGAATTAATCCATTATTTCAACTGACTAATTTCCTCAGATCTATTAATAGAAAATTTTTTCTTCATATTGTCTACTTGTTTCTTGAGACAGACATTTTCCTTTTCTAACACTTCCATATTCCTCAAGTTTTCGACAAACTTCCATTTTAAAGATCTATATTGTTTTAGTATGACATGTGAATCTTCTAACAATTCTAAATATGCATCTTGAAGTTCATTAAAGTTAGAAGTTACCTCCTCGTC